>OX104113.1:90385046-90985046 GCA_944474755.1 Limnoperna fortunei | reverse complement strand
GAGCGGGCTACCAAGGCTAGACTTAAAAAGTTGTTTGTGTGCATGACCGGCTGCACCTAAACCCTCCCAACTGATAAGTTTTTATTGTTTAATTTTTTTCAGATTTTTTTTCTTTAATATGTATACTTCCAGATTCTTTGATGTGCAGAAAGAAACTGAATATATTTATAATACATGTAAACCTGGGACACATTTACATTTTGTGAAGGTAAAGGTAGTTGAATAGTCAGAATGTTTAAAATGCCACAGAAAATATGTCAGACTTTGAAGAACATAACAATAGAACCAAAAAAAACGTTAAAAGGAATGAGAAATTTTAAAAAATTGCCTAGGAGTTGAACATGTTTCCTCTTAATACAATTTCTTGGGATTTTAACTGACTTTTTTTAAAATACCCTAACTCTTTTGATGCCATCATATAAAAACACTTGCTTTTTTAATTATTAATCAACGTCATAAATGGCATCAATGAGGAATTGTTGGAGAAAACGAGGGAAATAAGGGGAATTTTTTCTCGAAAAAAAAAACAAAAACAAAAAAAAATATCCAACATACAAACCCAATATTTTTCATACTAGTTGGGCTGTGGCACACAATTTCTTAAATCTGGCCCAATATAAATTTGCATACAATTATGAAAGAGAGGCCACATAACAATGCTCTTTGTTTGCCTGCTTTGTTTAACATGGCATTTCAAAAGCAAGAATTTTTAATCTTGCACTGTCAAAAAGGTTTATTATGTATATTTGGTCAAAAATGTTTTGATAAAACTATGGTCCAGCTGAGCTACAAATAAAAATGCATCTGAAAATTGTTTAATATTCTCATAAATGTAATATACCACAAATTTCAAAATTTCAAAAGTTTTTGGGTAAGATATCAAGATTAGAATATTACTGATTGAACAGCTGTTTGCTAAATGTCCAGCAGGCAGTACAATAGCCACATTCACAGTAAAGTCACTGATTATTGTACAGTGGGCAGTATACCAGCCATATTCTCAGTACACCACCGAAAACTTAAAGATAAGAATTCAACCTATCTATCCATGTAACTCGGGTCATAAAGTACGTAAATAACTTCCCGAGAGGGAATGGTCTCCATGCTGACTGCACAAACTATAGTTCTGGTTTCCACTTTAGCATATGATTTTTAAAGTTTAAAACAGAAATCCGCACTCATCCTTGAAAAACTAGAATTTAATAGGAAGTAAACTTCATTAAGTAACTTACCACACCAAAACATTTCAGGTGAACATTGTAGCTAACATATGTATCATTGATTTCTTCTGGAATTTCAGAAACATCGTGATAATTTTCAGGATGCCAATCAAACACCTGTATACAAAAAAGTCACAAAAAAGTTTTATTAGATGTTTTAAACTGTATGTAAAAAGAAGTTTAAAGGACATGACATGATGGTTATTCAGTTAAGGATTGTATGAATGGGATTAAACAAAGATGTTTCTTCAATTTTCAGAATAAAGTGAAGATCAACAGCATGCATCCCAAGGAATGATTTAACAAGTTTAGCTTTTCTAAAGAGCTAACGGTCTTTTAGCTGCATTACAAATTTCATAGATTTATTAAAGTACGGTATCTGTTTTTTTTGTAATTTATAGCGAGCACAGCTCGCAGCTGGCAGCAAAGATGTTCGCTGGCTGCATGCGAAGAGCGGTGAGCTCTACGGCCATTACGTGTCATGTGATCAAAATGAAATCACGTGATCAAAATCTGCTTAATGCTGATATTGATTTTTTTTCGTTCGGAAGTTGATATCGTCAAAAAAAATGGCACAAAGTGAATGAAGAAGCACTAAATTTAATTTTAAAGAACGACTTAAAAATAAGTTTAACGACGATAAAAAGTTATGTTATATTTAAAATGACAACAAAAATTTCATACTATTTTTTACAATCTCTAAATCGATCTTTTAAAACTGTGACGTGACTATTACACAGAAAGACGTCACGTGACCACTGGAATTAAGATGAACATTTAGGGTGTTCGGAAGTAACGTCAATTATGAAATGCACATTATATATTGATAATAAAAGACTATATTGTCTGTGCTCGCATTTTGGCAATGCCTACTCCATATTATGTAAGATAGGTAAACAATGTACATGTATCTTGTAAGGACATTGTTTACGCTAACCTATTATCCGATGGTGCTTGAGAGATTAAATTGCCGGTCGTCACTTCACACGTGCTTTAAAAAAAAATTGACTTCCTAAACAACAAATGTTCAAAATTAGCGGTAAAATATATTTAGTTAAATTTGCATCAATATCAGAACGAAAATAAAGATACAGAACATATAATTTTTTCCTAACCCAAACTGCTTTAAAAAGTAGGGAGATTTTGGTACAATGTTTACCTTTTAATTGTTCACTGACCAATGCATTGAATGAAATAGAAGTCAATATGTGGAACGTAACATTACTACACTTAAGTATTGATTAACGAAAATAAAGATATAGAACATATAATTTTTTCCAAAACAGCTTTATAAAGTAGGGAGATTTTGGTACAATGTTTACCTTATACTTGTTCACTGACCAATGCATTGAATGAAATAGAAGTCAATATGTGGAGCGTTACATTACTACACTAAAATACTGATTACAACCCCGATTCAACCTAAGAATATATCGAAATTTCAGTACACATACTAGTGCGATCCTGACGTAAACCAATGAAATGAGAAAAATATTTATAGATTTAGTTAATCATCCAATCAAGTAACAGAGAGTCATTTACTCCGAAGACTGATCGTCATTTGACTATGTATACCGTCTCCATTGGGAGACGGTAACAAGTTCAGATTTTGGTCATTGATGCCATCATTCAACATTTGTTTTCTGCCATGTACATTGTATAAACATCTAAACATTGTTGTTCATTACTATGTTCATTATTTTTTTGGAAAAAACAACAAAATACATAAATAATTTTTAAAAAGAAAAACATTCATATATAAAATATACAGACTGTCATAAGTGCTAGAGAATGATTTAGTGAAAATAAACAAGCATGTTTAGTAGCAGTAAAAGAACTGTATGATCTGTGTTGTTTTGTAGAGCTATAATTAAGAAATAATTCACGCAGGCTGTGGTTTATGATTCTTTTACAACAAGGTTACCATTTATGTCATATTATTTAATCCAGTTGACAGCGGGGGATAAAAGATTTACTGTTGTAAATCAATGATAAATCGCAACCTCCGTGAATTATTTCTATTCTAATGAGACAGTTGAGGTACATTTATAATATTTTCATACCTATAGAAAACATCATTTCTGCCATAAACTAGCTTTTCCATCAATGTATGCACACAATACAATGCAATGGATAATTTGAGCTAGTGTCGCTATTTGTAAGATTAATACCTCATATGCAATAGCTTTCTAGTGGGAGTTACAGTTGGAACAGCCTTTTCAAACACGCCCTACTCAGCGCGTATTGCTCATACATATATAATTTTTTTTAACACAGTTGTGGTCTCAAAGCCTTTAAAGTCATATTAGAATATCCAATTATCAACAAAAATTTGTTACCCTGTTGAGCTTCAATAAAATACAAGGCATTCCATCATCCATTCCAAAGGCCTGTTGTTTAATGCAATCTGGACCAAGGTTATCTAGTTCATATCTACAGGCTTTATCCCACTCAGACTTGGGTCTTCTTTTCTGATAGTTGGAACAGTCAACCATCACTCCAGTATCTGTGACCTGATTTTGATTTTCATAAACTACAAGTATAAATATATATTTTTCATGATGTAATTATTACAAAAATTTCTATTAAACACCAAGATATGCAATATTTCATTTAATTCTTAAATTCCCAGGTAACTAGTACCCACAAATTTTTATTAAATGAATAAAAATAAATATTTTTTAATTGTCTGCCATTCCATACTTGAACAATTGTTTAATGATCTTGGGGCTCTTGTAGCAAAGTGGTTAAGGATTCTAATATGACATCATTCAGTAACGTTGGAAACAAAGCTCGATTTAAAAATTCAACAAAATATGGCTGTTCCAGCCATTTCAAACATCACACCCCCATATTGCTGGCCCTTTTTTATAATTGAATACTGTACCTCAGTATTACAACAAGTATCCAATAGAAAAAACTTTCCACGATAACACGCCCATATTTTATACGATGTTTTCATTGTTTACATGTCACAATTTACTTAACTATTGTCCCTTTGAAGTTGATGTGGCCCTTTTTTTTAACAAACTTAAGCCACATTTGTCTATGGATACTTTTTGCAAAATTTGATTGAAATAGGTTCAGTGGTTCTGGAGAAGAATAAGAAAATGTAAAAAGTTTATAACAACAGAAAATTTTGATCAGAAAATCTCACTCGAGTCTTAACTCAGGTGAACTAAAAACTATTTCAAGAAAAACAAAAAGCATTTATTAATTAACTGATTGGTTACCTCTTGCCAGATCTAAATTCACTCAATTTCCATGAGAGTACATGTAATTTTTCTGTAAAAAAACTGCTATTTTTAAAGACACAATTTAATTAACTTACATTGGAGGTATGCTTCTAAATTATCAACCAATGGCGAATATGATGTTGGATCTGCCTTAATGAACCGAATCAGAGTCATGTCAACGCTTGGAATAGGACGAAATCCTAATGCTGTAGGAAAATATGTGACATTAAAAATACAATTGGATATACTTTAAAAATTTCATGCATTGGCTATCAATTTTCGTGGTTTTCGTGGGCACGACCAACCAATTCAAGAATTCAGTGAAGTATATCCCTTCATGTTTAATTTACCTGTAGCGTATTAACCTCATATGTACAAAAATGATCACAACCAACTATATTCTTTAAGTAAACTTCACACTGATTGGTGGATAAGAAAAAACAAGACATACGAAAATGTATTATTCTAACAATGTCGTGTACAAAAGTATACTCCTAGAATCAAAGAGTTAACTTCAGGTTGTAGGTATTTTATGCATATTTTTCTCCATAAAGAGGATAACCACAAGTTATAAACCAAAAATAAGATTTATCATTTTTTATTTAAAGACAAATCAACGTGAATCAGTATAATTGGATTCACTCACATAACAATTCTTTGTTTGAACAACTAAAATATTTCATTAAAAAAAACACAGATATTAACAATTAGATTTGATCTGATGATCCAAGAATTTATGTATATAACGAAATAGATTTTTTTCCAATCCACGAAAATTGATACCATCACAACAATAATGAAACCACAATACCACGTAAGTGCAGCATTTCTGTAATAGATTAAATTCTTAATGATACATGTATAATGTTCCATATATGTTGGTGTGAACACAACAAATAAACAAAAGAACATTTCGTTTTCCAGCAAGACACATGCAGTTCTAAAGAGTGCATGCAAGGACTGGTAAGCAATTGTGTAAATGTATATTTTGGCCTAATTAATAACAAAAGTGTAGGCAGTAGTACTTAACAGTTTTGTCTGATTTATGTCTGCTGTTATTCTAAAGTTCTACACAGTGGGCAGCACACCAATATCATATATACTCAGTAGGCAGGACACCAATGCCACATATACACAGTGGGCAGGACACCAATGTCACCTATACACATTTGGCAGCACACCAATGTCACCTATACACAGTGGGCAGGACACCAATGTCACCTATACACAGTGGGCAGGACACCAATGTCACCTATACACATTTGGCAGGACACCAATGTCACCTATACACAGTGGGCAGGACACCAATGTCACCTATACACATTTGGCAGGACACCAATGTCACCTATACACAGTGGGCAGGACACCAATGTCACCTATACACATTTGGCAGGACACCAATGTCACCTATACACAATGGGCAGGACACCAATGTCACCTATACACAGTGGGCAGACACTAATGTCACATATACACAGTGGGCAGGACACCAATATCACCCATACACAGTGGGCAGGACACCAATATCATATATACACAGTGGGCAGCACACCAATGTCACCTATACACAGTGGACAGGACACCAATGTCACCTATACACATTGGGCAGCACACCAATGTCACCTATACACAGTGGGCAGGACACCAATGTTACCTATACACATTGGGCAGGACACCAATGTCACCTATACACATTGGGCAGGACACCAATGTCACCTATACACAGTGGGCAGCACACCAATGTCACCTATACACAGTGGGCAGGACACCAATGTCACCTATACACATTGGGCAGGACACCAATGTCACCTATACACAGTGGGCAGGACACCAATGTCACCTATACACAGTGGACAGGACACCAATATCATATATACACAGTGGGCAGGACACCAATGTCACCTATACACAGTGGACAACACACCAATGTCACCTATACACAGTGGGCAGCACACCAATATCAATTATACACAGTGGGCAGCACACCAATATCATATATACACAGTGGGCAACACACCAATGTCACCTATACACAGTGGGCAGCACACCAATATCATCTATACACAGTGGGCAGGACACCAATGACACCTATACACAGTGGGCAGGACACCAATGTCACCCATACAAAGTGGGCAACACACCAATGTCACCTATACACAGTGGGCAGCACACCAATATCAACTATACACAGTGGGCAGGACACCAATGTCACCTATACACAATGGGCAACACACCAATGTCACCCATACACAGTGGGCAGCACACCAATGTCACCTATACACATTGGGCAGGACACCAATGTCACCTATACACAGTGGGCAGGACACCAATGACACCTATACACAGTTGGCAGCACACCAATATCAACTATACACAGTTGGCAGCACACCAATATCAACTATACACAGTGGACAACATACCAATGTCACCAATATACATTTGGAAGCACACTATACATATTGGACAGCAGCACTATACATAATAAGCAGCACACTAATGTCACATATATATGCAGTGGGCAGCACACTACACACAGTGGGCTGCATGCTACACACTGCGCATCAACAATGTCTTCTCTATAATGTTCATGTTTTGGGAAGTATACGGGAGTCATAAGGGTTAATCTGCTTTTTTCCATATATTATTCTTACAAAAGAAACATCATGTCTACTCAAAAAGATATAGGTTAAAAAAAATTAAAATTTCTCCAACCTTTTTCATATTTCAACAGAACAAGGAATGACCAGCTCATTGTGTAAATACTCTCTCCTAGTGGGTCAACAAATACCATGCAGAACAAGGAATGACTAGCACATTGTATAAATAAAGTCTCCCTGTGTGTCACCAAATACCATGCAGAACAAGGAATGACCAGCACATTGTATAAATAAAGTCTCCTAGTGGGTCACCAAATACCATGCAGAACAAGGAATGACCAGCACATTGTATAAATAAAGTCTCACTGTGGGTCACCAAATACCATGCAGAACAAGGAATGACCAGCACATTGTATAAATAAAGTCTCCCCGTGGGTCACCAAATACCATGCAGAACAAGGAATGACCAGCACATTGTATTAATAATGTCTCCCAGTGGGTCACCAAATACCATGCAGAACAAGGAATAACCAGCTCATTGTATAAATAAAGTCTCCCTGTGGGTCAACAAATACCACAAACAATACGCCGTTTTCAAGACACATGTAGGTAGTTAGATGTATCTTATCGTGTAATTTATGGTATCACATGATTTTATTTAGGGCACTTTCCTCTACGCACCGTCTTTTAACATCATGTGAATGGTATAAAACAGAATTAAACTTGACTACCTTTCCATAAATTTATTTTTAGTTTTGGCTTTGCACCCCAGCACAACACAGCACAGGTTTTGTTTTGCATTGTCTTTCTTACGCCGTCCCATTTTGTAACAAATGTTGCTGTTTTAAACTAAAAGTGCCCTAAATTTTTTATGATGTCACGTGATTAGCTTTACAATTTCCACCTCCTTTAACAAGAGCGATTATATCTTGAAAACGACATATTGTCTCATACCTGGCATGGTTAATCCAATACATTACACATGAAAATTAGTTGCTCTGTTGGCATTAAAAAATACACCATCCCTATGTTTGCAATCGCCCCCAATTTTGTGTTTTTTTCTGGTTTAAGCAGCAGAAAATGCTAGTCTATCTTGACAAACGTCTACAACAATAAGTGGGGGTTTTTTTCCATATTTTGCTTGATTCTCAGTTATCTTTCCATTTCCTCTGTTTGCTTTTTTGTAATTTAATGAAACTTCATTTACAACTACATACATGGATTTTGCTGCAACAAACTGTCTGGACCTTGAAGTTTAGGAAAATTTCTGTTCAGTTGAACCCATACAATAGCGCCACCTGCAGCCATAAAGGCTGCAATACAACCCAGGAATATTATGTAGAAAATAGTACCATACACTGAAAAATTTTAAAAAATACAATTATAACAATTTAAAGTGCAAGTATAAGAGAAAAATTCAATATGTTGAATGTATTCAACTGCCAAACACTTTTTTTTCACTAATGTGATTGGCTGATATTTTTAGGTTATAACTTCAAATAAAATCTTCTAGCCTTGAATTTCTTAACTAAATTTGTCTAGGTTTCATGGACACATGTAGACACTGTTCTATGACTCACAATTACCTCCTACCCCCTTTTTTCTCACACAGTATTTACAAGTATACATATCTAAATGATTTGAGTTACGTCCTGAATATAGCTGAAATATTGCTTACTGGGCATAAAACAGCAATCAACCAATCAATGATTTGAGTTATCCTTCCTGATTACTCATTATTTAAGGAAAGAAATATATCTCTGTGAAACAAGTAATTATTCAACAAACTTTTTTTTGTTATTAGAATACTAATATATTTTTATTTTAGAATAATACATAGATGTATCTAGATTGATTTTTTATTAATTTTTCAGTTTTATAAACAAAAAACATCTGGTCCAATAAAAACCAAGATAAAGTCTAGACTGTTGATAATTTTAATTTTAATGAAATTTCACCAGGTTAAAAAACTGAATCATGAAATACTGATTAATCAATAATGAGAGATCAAAGGTTAAAAGTCCAGTCAGCATTGTGTCAATTTGTTAACTCATCAAATAGTTAAATTGGCACACATAAAAAAGTCTATGCAAGCCAGAAATGTGCATTGTTTATTGAACAATGCAGGAACAAAACGAGCTTTCTGAAGTTATAAATAAAATTCTAATGGTAAAACTATTTAATAATTATCAAATTTAATTTGTGTGTTTTTACGTTTTTTGTTGGTTTCGTATAATTTGACTTGTTGATTGACTTGTATATATTTGTTAGTTTCCTTGGTGTTCGGTATTTTAGTATTCACTTCATCAATTAAGATAATGAATTGACCAGCTGAATGGCCTGACTTCTTAGTTATTGCGCGATGTACCTTAATACATCTTCTGTAGAGGAGGCCTATCTGCATTCTAGCAGGTAGTGTATATAGCCAGTCAAAATCGACTGAGCTAACAGAGTACTTCTTGAGCTCACTTGGTAAGTGAGTTGGCTGGCAACACTGAGATCATAGGTTTCATCCCCCGTAGTGAAGATGTCGTTATTTCTGCTCTACCATTACACATCAATTATGAGTAATATGACTCACTGCAAATTGCAATCATTATGCGCCTGTTTTCACAAGACATGCTTTATAAAAGTATGGTAGTTTTATGCAGTTAAAACTCTGAACATAAAATTAGTTTGTTATTCTGTAACCAATTCAAAACAAAAACATCGAACAAGTACATGTAAAGAATAAACTACATCCAAGATTATACACAAACACAGGTAAAATACCGGAAATGAGTTTTCCGATTTAATTAGGGCAACATTGCCACACTTACGCCATTGTTCAAAGGTTTTTCCTAACACTTTTTTCTCTTCTTTATCAAACAGAAAAGTTGTTACATCTCCCAGTCGTCGCTGAAACGTCCCAATCTCGGGTTCTGTTTGAATGGTAAACGCAGTGCTCCCGCTTACCGTAGACGCCATTTTCTCATTAGGACAGGTAAAAATATTACTGTATATCGGTCTGTGTAAGCGTCTTTTTGATACCGTTAGACATTGAGGAATAGGACCAGTTCACAGGTGCAAAAAAGAGAAAGGTTTTGCAGTTATTGCCCTTTACACATGATTTGGTATTATTGGCATACATAAAACGCGATTTATCAAGCTGACACAGACATAAATGGCACATGCTCAATATGTGAAACATTGATCATAACTGTAAACAAAATGCATGAAAGTCGGCAAACATGAATTTATAATATTACAATTAAAGACATAACTTACTTTCTCTTATCTTAATTAAATACAAAGCGGACAAAAACAAACAAACTAAAAAAAAAAAAAAACAAACAAAGAAAAACAAAAACATAAAAAAAAACAAAAAAAAAAAAAACAAAAAAACAAACAAACAAACAAACAAACAAACAAAAAAAGAAATGTTTAACAGAAATAGCATTCGCAAACATAAGAAATCTGTATATTGCGATCAACGGGAAGTTTGGTCTATTATTAAAAGTAAATAATACTATTTAACTCCACCTCAACTTCAAAGAGCGAAATCGTGTGATAGATGGGCAACTAATTTTTACGGAAAGCGCGAAGTATCTTCATACTTCAGACTTCTGACTTCATAGTTCAGACTTCTGACTTCATAGTTCAGACTTCTGACTTCATAATTCAATGTTAAAACTTCTCGTTTCATACTTCCAGAGCATATAATTATATGTAGGCATGTAGGAAACTGCCTCCTATTGCAAACTGGAAAAAAAATTGTGTCCAAAATAAAAACAAAATGAAATAAAAGTAAAAGAGAGAAAAGAGAGAGAAAGGAAGAGATAAAATAAAAACACTATACATTAAACCCCGCTTTTACTGCCTCCACTTAATCCAAACACAATTTAGTCCATAGACTTCATACTTTTAAGTTCAAAGCTCATACTTCAGAATTCAGACTTCTCACTTCGGAATTCGGAGTTCAGTTAATTATATAAACATATATTTTCGCGCCATTCATAAATTGGAAAACACAGAGTCGTCTTACCATAGACTGTCAATAATGGTAAAATAAAGAATTTTAATTCAATATTTAGTTCTAGCTTGGGACGGTTACATTCTTTGTTTTTGGGATGTTATCCAAGGTAAAAAAAAACAATCCAAGTGTATGAAAGGCCATCAGATAAGAACCTATAAAAAAATGTTTGTAATATTTTATGTACTTAGAGATATAAAATCTGCCATTTGTCTCCATTTTATATCTTAGAATTAAAAAACAAATCCGCATATAATGTTATGAAAATCCTAATTATTTGCATAACATTTTTTACGGTCGTATAAAACAAACAACTCCATGTGGATTGATATGAATACAAAATGTTCTCCGTTCAGAAATAATATGACGCAAAAATCTTATTAGCGCGAAAATATAAGCGTGTATAATTAACAAAACTCTGAAGTCCGAAGTGAGAAGTCTGAATTCAGAAGTCTGAGCTTTGAACTTAGAAGTATGAAGCCAGAAGTAAGAAACGAGAAGTTTTAACATTGAAGTATGAAGTCAGAAGTATGAAGATACCTCGCGCTTTCCGTACATTTCGCCTCTTTCAAAGAATTTAAATCAAACCACAGATATAGCGTCATCTACCTCATTTTAAGACATACACCTCGAATATGACACCACCAGTCATCTTAGCACAAGTATTTTCGAAAAACAAAACGATTTTAATTTCAAAATTATAAATTTCCTCACTTATGCAGCAATATTCCTGCCTTCCCTGCATACGGTGTCTAAATTTCTCTATAGATACGCTATGCAAGAGCTTGTAGGCGAGTATACAGATGTTTGCAAAAGTCAACGATTTCTTCTTCTTTCTGTTTCAGCACTGCATTAATTCTGATGATTACGTGCCGGACAATGATGTTAAATTGCCAGGCAAAGATGTTACTTGCAAACGCATGCACTCTATATATATAGAGAGTGCATGCGTTGGCAAGTTTATCTATCTATCTATCTATCTATCTATCTATCTATCTATCTATCTATCTATCTATCTATCTATCTATCTATCTATCTATCTATCTATCTATCTATCTATCTATCTATCTATCTATCTATCTATCTATCTATCTATCTATCTATCTATCTATCTATCTATCTATCTATCTATCTATCTATCTATCTATCTATCTATCTATCTATCTATCTATCTATCTATCTATCTATCTATCTATCTATCTATCTATCTATCTATCTATCTATCTATCTATCTATCTATCTATCTATCTATCTATCTATCTATCTATCTATCTATCTATCTATCTATCTATCTATCTATCTATCTATCTATCTATCTATCTATCTATCTATCTATCTATCTATCTATCTATCTATCTATCTATCTATCTATCTATCTATCTATCTATCTATCTATCTATCTATCTATCTATCTATCTATCTATCTATCTATCTATCTATCTATCTATCTATCTATCTATCTATCTATCTATCTATCTATCTATCTATCTATCTATCTATCTATCTATCTATCTATCTATCTATCTATCTATCTATCTATCTATCTATCTATCTATCTATCTATCTATCTATCTATCTATCTATCTATCTATCTATCTATCTATCTATCTATCTATCTATCTATCTATCTATCTATCTATCTATCTATCTATCTATCTATCTATCTATCTATCTATCTATCTATCTATCTATCTATCTATCTATCTATCTATCTATCTATCTATCTATCTATCTATCTATCTATCTATCTATCTATCTATCTATCTATCTATCTATCTATCTATCTATCTATCTATCTATCTATCTATCTATCTATCTATCTATCTATCTATCTATCTATCTATCTATCTATCTATCTATCTATCTATCTATCTATCTATCTATCTATCTATCTATCTATCTATCTATCTATCTATCTATCTATCTATCTATCTATCTATCTATCTATCTATCTATCTATCTATCTATCTATCTATCTATCTATCTATCTATCTATCTATCTATCTATCTATCTATCTATCTATCTATCTATCTATCTATCTATCTATCTATCTATCTATCTATCTATCTATCTATCTATCTATCTATCTATCTATCTATCTATCTATCTATCTATCTATCTATCTATCTATCTATCTATCTATCTATCTATCTATCTATCTATCTATCTATCTATCTATCTATCTATCTATCTATCTATCTATCTATCTATCTATCTATCTATCTATCTATCTATCTATCTATCTATCTATCTATCTATCTATCTATCTATCTATCTATCTATCTATCTATCTATCTATCTATCTATCTATCTATCTATCTATCTATCTATCTATCTATCTATCTATCTATCTATCTATCTATCTATCTATCTATCTATCTATCTATCTATCTATCTATCTATCTATCTATCTATCTATCTATCTATCTATCTATCTATCTATCTATCTATCTATCTATCTATCTATCTATCTATCTATCTATCTATCTATCTATCTATCTATCTATCTATCTATCTATCTATCTATCTATCTATCTATCTATCTATCTATCTATCTATCTATCTATCTATCTATCTATCTATCTATCTATCTATCTATCTATCTATCTATCTATCTATCTATCTATCTATCTATCTATCTATCTATCTATCTATCTATCTATCTATCTATCTATCTATCTATCTATCTATCTATCTATCTATCTATCTATCTATCTATCTATCTATCTATCTATCTATCTATCTATCTATCTATCTATCTATCTATCTATCTATCTATCTATCTATCTATCTATCTATCTATCTATCTATCTATCTATCTATCTATCTATCTATCTATCTATCTATCTATCTATCTATCTATCTATCTATCTATCTATCTATCTATCTATCTATCTATCTATCTATCTATCTATCTATCTATCTATCTATCTATCTATCTATCTATCTATCTATCTATCTACATTTCAAATAGTAAAAAATAATGTAAAAGTCAGATAAAAATGATAAATATAAACGTGAAATGGGAGGTTTTATGTTATAGAACTAGTGTTACTATAGATACCACTTCCTACATCGTTGGGAAAATATGGCTGCAGAAAGTTTTCCCAATTTTAGAATTCAGTGAGTGTGCTACGATGATTGTTGCATACACCTTTTACTGATTAGTTGTATATGATACCTACCAATCTTACCCAACAACCAAATCACATACCACAGTAATGGAAGCGGTAGGTTTGTCATGTAATCAAACCTGGTTTAACCCACCATTTCTTTTGAAATGCCTGGACCATTGCTGTAGTTACTATATTTTTGGTTGTTGGTTCAGTAGTTTGCCAGTTTCACGGATATTGATTTGCGAATTTTCTTTTTGAAAGTTTCTTCGATGTTCGGTATTTTGTTATTACATTCACGTAAAGTTCGACGAAACAGTAGCTGAAAATAACCGCATACAATTTGCGGTTCGGACAGGAGAAGAACTACGATATGCGACCTTGCTGATTCGACTAACGGAATACATTAGCATCTCAAATTCGGAGGAAAACTTACATCGTCACTTGTGCCATCTGTTTAACATGGCTGTATAGCTGTAAGTGCTTTTATATTTGAAAGACAGCTGCATGATACCATTATTTAGGTATCCGACCCATAATTTAAGTCACCGCTTAATTTTATTGTTCGACCAAGAAATATATCTTTATTTAAATCAACGTATTGCTAGTTAATGATACATATTAAAGATCATGTTTTACTTTGTATCAATGTTAACATTTTTTGGTAAAAAAAGTTAGTTACTCCAGGGACAGTCTATACTAACTATTAGAATAGACTGTCCCTGGTTACTCAAATAGTATTTCCGATGTTTGCCAAAATTTACCGAAGACTGCTCCATTGAAAAGCAATGGACATCCGGGACATCAAATATGATCACGTGTTCAATTATGGTCCGGATACATTAAAGGCGGGTCAAAAACAAAGTCTGTTTGAATTAATTTCGAGGGATTTCACTGTGAATTGCGTATACAAACCCCTTTGAGAAAGCCTTGTATACTCGCTTGAGACGCCTTCACCAAAATTTTCCACAACACACAAAGAGCGTACACGAAAAGAACCTCTGGAGTACGCATGCAAGCTTTATTCTACAGGAAACTATTTGGCACAAGTTTACCTTTTCTAAAAAGCTTACCGTCTCTTAGCTGCATTACAAATTTTATGGATTTATTAAAGTATCTGGTTTTTTGTAATTTATATGTAGGATAGGTTTACAATGTACATGTACCTTGTAAGGACTTTGTTTACGCTAAACTATTATCCAGTGGTGCTTGAGAGATTTAAATGCCTGTCGTTGCTTTACACGTGCTTTTTAAAAAATAATTAAACAAAACTTGACTTTCTAAACAAATGTTCAAAATTAGCGGTAAAAATATGTTTCGTTAAATTTGCATCAAATATCAGAACAAAAAATAAAGATACAGAACATATAATTTTTTGCCTAGCTACAATAATGTAGCTCCTTATTTTTTTTAAATTTTTTTTTCTTATGGACGGAGCTACAAAGAGGTCCCATTACTCGTAATGGAGCAAGCCGGGAGTGATTCACACCCGGGGGTTTTATGCATATAATACGCTATTAAACTGTTTCCCTAAATTGCTACATACTTTTTAATGTCTTTGAAGTGTTAACTGATAATCTACAACACCTAATTCGTTAGTTTTACACTTTATTCGTAATCATGGCATTGTTGTCAAAATTTGACTTCCGGAAGTGCGTAATTTCTGAATGGATTTAGTAAAAATTCATCCGGATCAAGTTTTTTCCGGCTTTATTGCATTAGCTGGGATCAAAATTTTACCGATACGATTCTACAATTCTACACTCCACAATTTCAATTTTGTCAACAATGCCATGATTACGAAAAAGTGTTAAAATTATTTAATTAGACATTGTAGAAATGTCAACTGAACGGCGGAGAAAGGAAAAAATATAAATTGAACAAAAATAGCAGTTTAAAAGCGGAAAATATGTATAAATCTCAAGAGTGTTTTTGCTCCATTACGAGTAATGGGACCTCTTTGTAGCTCCGTCCATAAAAAATTTAAAAAAAAAATAAGGAGCTACATTATTGTAGCTATTTTTTGCCTAACCCACACAGCTTTAAAGAGTAGGGAGATTTTGATACAAACTTACCTTTTAAATTGTTCGTTGACCAATGCATTGAATGAAATAGAAGTCAATATGTGGAACGTAACATTACTAAACTAAAATACTGATTTAACAAAAAAAAGATATAGAACATATAATTTTTTTTCTAAAACAGCTATATAAAGTAGGGAGATTTTGGTAAAATGTTTACCTTATAATTGTTCACTGACCAATGCAATAGAAGACAATATGTGGAACGTAACATTACTACACTAAAATACTGATTACAACCCCGATTCAACCTAAGAATATATCGAAATTTCAGTACACATACTAGTGCAATCCTGAGGTAAACCAATCATCTCCGCTAGCCAAGTGTTACGATCAGGTCCCCCCTATCTTGAAGATAAGAGTATCGGATCGTAACCATTGGCTAGCGAAGATGTAAACCAATGGAATGAAAAAATATTTATAGATTTAGTAAACCACACAATCATGTAACAGAGTGTCATTTACTCCGAAGACTGATCATCATTTGACTATGTATACTAGTCTCGATCATCCAGACGCTTAATTACATTTGTGCGTCTGGATTCATCTCTATATTGAACTCGTTATTATTACGCCCAAAACTGGGCGTAATTTTTGATTGGATGATATTTTTATTGTCTAAAAAATTACTTCCGTTCATATCAAGAAGTGAATAAAAAATTGTAGCAAAGTTTACATTTGAATATTTTTATAAAATATTACTTTACCAATTAATAAAACAAATATTATTGTTATGCACAATCAAGAGAGAATCTTACTCTGACGTCATTTTATAAGTATAGACATGTTTGTATGGTTTTCCTGGCCTTAAAATAGGGTCCTAAAAATAGAATAATTGTTTGTCTCCACCTATTGGTAGCGAAATTATAACAAGGTGATCCCAGACTCTTATATATATGCGCCTGGGTGATCGAGACTATATGTATACCGTCTCCCATAATTTACAGCAAAACAGCAGAGTTATAGTGACCTTAAGGCCTTCGATACCATTTTACATTCGGCCTTAATTCAAAAACGATTATAATAGTGTTATATTTTCACGTGTTGATTGATGACATTGTCTAGTTAAATAGCACTAAATAATCTCCAATCCGACGAAAAAAAACCTGAATCTGGTAAACGGCGAGAAACTGATATATATTTGTATTAAAAAAAACCCTTCATTTTGTTGTCCTGAAAGGTATTAAGTTTATTCAGGAAAATAGAAAGAACATTCTTGTTGTGACATGCAAGCCTCACAAAAGTTACGTGTTACTCTTTCATTGTCTTTTAAATAATAATACCTGAAACGGAAATTTGTGATGAAATATTAAACTGAAGAAAAATCGTCCATAAAATTGCAGATTAGTACGAATTCCATGATAAAAACTGCATTGGTCAAATTTACGGTAAATCTGTCAAGTCAGGGTGTCCTCTTTGACGTCCGCGCAAATGTCGTTCTAGTTATATAATAATGTTGTGTTTAGCATTCACTATGCCAAAATAGTGGCCAGGGTTGAAGACATAGTGCACGACCCGAAGGGAAGTGCACTATGTCTTCAACCCTGGCCACTATTTTGGCATAGTGAATGCTAAACACAACATTATCATAATTATTATACTGACTGTCTTGACTTGGAAAATTATAACATGAAGAAAAATTAATGGAACATGATTCCCCGCCACGTTGTGATGTAAAGTATTCCTTTCCAAACCTGGACATTTTCAGGCTTTCACTCAGCTTCTTCCGTTGACTAGGATAAAAATACCTTATTTAAAGCGCAGCAGTGATCAATCAATGATTACAAGTTAACCCCGCCCATTCGCGTGAATTACAATTAATTGACGTCCAAATCAATAGTTTTCTTAGGCAGGTGGAGAAACTATGAGGACATAGTGCACGGAGCACAATTCGTTTAGAAATATATGTCAAAATAGTAAAATATTTCTATTAAAGAACATTCTTACAGAAAGTATAATAATGAGGGATATTGCGAGGATATTTTACCGCAGGATGGCTTGACAAAACTGATTTTTCGCGCTATAACCAAAGTTAAATTATGAGATGTAACATTAAGAATATATATAGTCCCGATAATCATATATTGTTAAATGACGAAGAGAGACCTAATAGAACTGTGTAACACGTGAGTAAGAAAACAAAAGAAACAGGAATTCAAAAATATGAAAAAAGTTGAAAATTTAGAAACTGATAACCCAAAAGAAACTTGTCAACACCCTGCGAAATGATACATCTGTAAAACCTGAAAACTATATAGATGGAGGAACCTGGTTAAACATTTCTCAAATCTTACCTCAATACAAGTAAATCAAATCAAATTGAAAAAATAGAAGAAAAGTTAAAATCTTTGGAGAATAATATAAGTAGTTTTAGTATTCCTGATTATAAAATAACAAGAACTGAGTCAAATAAAGCATTTAATGGCTTAAAGTCTGGTAAACGTCCTGGTCTTGATAATATCAGCAATGAAATGGTGAAAGCAGCAAGATTCTACTGAAACTTTTTAATGTTGTTTTCTTCCTTGGTTTCTATCCGAAGATCTGGCAAGAAAGCTATATTTGTCCCATTATAAGTCTGAGAACAGAGATAAACATGAAAACTATAGCGGTATTGCAATCAACAACACTTTTGGCAATTTTCAAATTTAATACTTAACCGATTTGACCACTTTTGACTTCTAATAAGATGATTCATGAGACACAAATTGGATTCTCTAAAAAAGCTAGAACATCTGACCATATCTATGTTATGATATGTATTGTTGGAAAACAATTAAAATAAGGAAATAAAAAATCTGTATGCATGCTTTATGATTTTCGTATAGCATTTGATACAGTTATATATGTTGGTATTTTGTACGAGTTACAATTATACAATATTAATAATTTTTTTATACTATATTAAAATCAATGTACTCAGAAGATAGACTATGGGTAATGATAGATAATCATTTAACACAATTTTTTACAGCAAAAGTTGGAGTAAGACAGGGGGATGTCTTATGTCCTAATCTATTTAAGTTCTTTATTAATGATTTACCCAATCCTTCAAAGTGAGCCAGATCAAGTTATATTAAATGACAAAAAATACAGTGTCTACTTTATGCAGATGATCTCGTTATCTTTGAAACAACAAAAACAGGGCTTAAAAATAAGTTAAACCATATTTTTAACTATTGCAACCAGTGGTGCCTTGCGGTGAACCCTAATAAATCTAAAATTGGGATATTTAACAATAAGGCAAAGACTTTGTTACATCTTTTTGATCGTCGTATAAGACCAATAGTATTATATGGAAGTGTAAATTGGGCCACTCTCAATATTACTTATAAAAGAAAACATCTTGAAATTACTGTTGTTAATTCTTTGTATATTTTCTTAAAGTCAGCAGTAGATAAGCAAAAGTCAGATTCAGATTAAACAAATAATTATATGTTTATTATTTTCCTTTTTATTAATACTTGTTAAACTATCACTTAAATGATGTACTGCTGTAGTTTAGAGTTATCTGTCTTTATTTAAGAATTAACTACAAAAAATAGTTTTTCCATCGAGGGATAACAAAATTTCCGTTTTGCACATTGTATAATCCGCGTAGCGGATTATATTAAATGTGCACAACGGAAATTTTGTTATCCCTCGATGGAGAAAATATTTGGTGTAGTTAATACTTATAAATAAATTAAAACAATAGAATAAACTCAACAATTTTATTTTTGTAACTGGACAATTTTGAAAAAAGAGATCAACATAAAAACTGTTAGTTTCCCGTGGAGTAATATATGACGTCAAATGGCGCGTGTCTCCATGACGATCAAATTTATTTTCCATCCTCTGATAGAAAATATTTTCCAGCCAATCAAAAGTCAGTATTCTCGCAAAATTTATTTATACAAAAATATTGGAAAGGCTGGCTCTTTGCAGTTGGTTTTTTCTGTTTTGCTGTCATGAAAAAATGCAACTGTGTAATTAACATGCTCTGATGGGTCCTGTGATTAGGAAATAAAGATATTTGTATTTATATTACTTACCAATCACGTTGTATAGCAGGATTAGAACATTGCAAACATCGAGAACACTCATCTACATCTGCACTTTCTGTTATGAAGTCATCCGTTGCATTTGAATCCAATGACTGGTATAAAAGTTATTTTACAAATATGCAATCCGAGATCTATCTTCGCTTGTGAACAATTAAATAACCTATCGTAAACAGAACTAACTTAAAGCGTGCACGTCGTTTCATTTGCAAATCTCCACAAGTATTTTCATGCTTTATTGACTTTCCAATGGCCTTTTACACTGTACGTCATGAAGAACTCTTTCATAAAATGCGAAAAATTGGAATTAGTTATTTGTTTATAATGTCGTCAAAAATATGTATATCAATATCCAATTACAGGTCAAAATAAACACTTATAGTTAAAGTGACTTATTCCAATCATATATTGGCGTAAGACAAGGAGACAACCTGTCACATTGGTTTAAATGATTTGCCTGAAATTTTTAATAATGAATGACACCTAGTAGTTTTAAATGCTTCCAGTTTACCTGTTTACTGATGTAGATGATGGGATGCTTTCAGACTCAGACCAAAGTTTTTAGATGTGTTTAAATAAAATCAAAATTTATTGTGACAGGTGTGGGTTCTAAGCTAATTTGAAAAAAACTTAAGTCTGGAATATTCAACAACACTGGGCGTAATGATCCACACTCATTCACATGTGGTAATGATGACATTAGCAATGCTAAAACTTATACATATCTTGGTGTTGTTTTCAATAATAATATAACATACACACACATTTAGATCTTATGAATAACTTTATTATATTAAATTTATCGCATAATTTCGCAATTCTGGAATTTTCCTGGAAAGCTGATGTGGAATAAAATATTAACTATAATATAATATAAACCGTGCAACAATTGTGGTATTAACACTGATAGCAATTTAGACTTTTTAAAAACAATAATTTTAGCAAACAGCCTCACACAGTTTAGATTGTTGGCAAAAAAGTTACAGAACCTTAATACGTGGTGGACTTATGTCACGTGGTTCGAAAGGAAGAGAGGCCCTTGCTTTGAGAGAAGTGTAGACAAGTTTTCAAAAATATTCTCTGTAACTGTGACACTCTCTGTGAACAGGGAACTGTTGTGTAAATATAAATATATACGATTTCCATTATGATTCCGACTTCTGATTGTGCATAAGATATGTTTAGTTGGTACAAACAAAAAATATCCTCTTGTCTTCTTTATTCCATCTTAATTGCTGTTTGATACATACGGCATCTGTTTAGAGCTATTTGTCAACCGTCTCTCCGAGGAGAATCTGATTTATTATTGGTATAAATTTTATATTCAAGTTTACTTTACTGGAGAAATCCCCTGCATATTAATAAGTCGTATCTTTAACACGAACAACTGATTATGAAAATAAAGTGTAATCCTACATATAACTGCATCTTCAATTTGAACAGTCAGGCCATAATACGGAAAACCTGACCGCTAACCATATTAGTGCACCGTGTTGGGAAAAATGCCACGTTCCTCGCACGTTAAAGAACGCTGCTGTAGTATTCGCTATGAGTAGGGATTTCGATCCCGCTACAGGAGGCTGAATTGCCCGACCCTATCCATCCTCCCATTTGCCAGTGGCAATCTAAAATCCGTTACCCCTATTTTTCCTTGTGTTCCATCCCATTTTTATGCCCCCGCGACGACATTTCGGGTGGCATTAAGTTTTACTCATGTCCGTCCGTCCGTCCGTCCGTCCGTACGTACGTCCGAACAAATTTCCGTCAAGCTTTTCTCAGAAACCGTACATGAGAACAATTTTAAATTTGGCAGAGTGGTTCAGTATCACAAATTGTACGTCCTAAGCGAATTTCAGACCTGTCGGACAACTACTTCCTGTTTGCGACTGGGCCAATATGAAAATGTGTTAACACGAGTATGAAAATTTCCGTCAAGCTTTTCTCAGAAACCGTACATTAGAACAATTTGAAATTTGGCAGTGTGGTTCAGTATCACAAGTTGTACGTCCTAAGCGACTTTCGGACCTGTCGGACAACTACTTCCTGTTTGCGACTGGGCCGATATGAAAATATGTTAACACGAGTATGAAAATTTCCGTCAAGCTTTTCTCAGAAACCGTACATCAGAACAATTTGAAATTTGGCAGGGTAATTCAGTATCACAAGTTGTACGTCCTAAGCGACTTTCAGACCTGTCGGACAACTACTTCCTGTTTGCGACTGGGCCGATATGAAAATGTGTTAACATGAGTATGAAAATTTCCGTCAAGCTTTTCTCAGAAACCGTACATCAGAACAATTTGAAATTTGGCAGGGTGGCTCAGTATCACCAGTTGTACGTCCTAAGCGACTTTCAGACCTGTCGGACAACTACTTCCTGTTTGCGACTGGGCCGATATGAAAATGTGTTAACATGAGTATGAAAATTTCCGTCAAGCTTTTCTCAGAAACCGTACATCAGAACAATTTGAAATTTGGCAGGGTGGTTCAGTATCACAAGTTGTACGTCCTAAGCGACTTTCAGACCTGTCGGACAACTACTTCCTGTTTGCGACTGGGCCGATATGAAAATGTGTTAACATGAGTATGAAAATTTTTGTCAAGCTTTTCTCAGAAACCGTACATGAGCACAATTTGAAATTTGGCAGGGTGGTTCAGTATCACAAGATGTACGTCCTAAGCGACTTTCAGACCTGTGGGACAACTACTTCCTGTTTGCGACTGGGCCGATATGAAAATGTGTTAACATGAGTATGAAAATTTCCGTCAAGCTTTTCTAAGAAACCGTACATGAGCACAATTTGAAATTTGGCAGGGTGGTTCAGTATCACAAGTTGTACGTCCTCAGCGACTTTCAGACCTGTCGGACAACTACTTCCTGTTTGGGACTTCATTTAGCGGGGGCATCCGTGTCCCATGGACACACTCTTCAATTTTCATTCATCATCATTTCATGTTCATTTTATCATCCATTTCATGTTCATCGCCTGAATATAGCTGAAATACTGCTGCTCGGGCGTTAAAAACCATTAATCAATCAATCAATTTGAACAATATTTTTCATAAATTCGTCACTATATAGTATTTGTATTTCATTTGCTTTTATAATAAAGTAATTTTCAATTTTTTTAATGAATTGTATCTTATGCGAGGCTTTGCCTATAGTAGGTATTTACGTATTCTGTAGAGGGTTTTTAGCGTGAAAAATGAAAACTGCTTACCGCGTATGGTTCAGCTATGCTCCTTTTGTAGATCAAGAAAGGTACTTTTTGAAATCAATAATTATTTCCTTGAGATATTCGGCGTTTTGAAATATGACCGTTTTTAAATTTTGAAAGGGCGATTTTCCATACTAAAATTTGACCTCAATTAGAACGGAAGTGTACTTTAGGAACAATCGATTGTTGTCTACTCGAAGTCCTTCGGGTGAAGTCGTCTGCAGTTAAGGCGGGAAAAGTCTCGCGGTTTGTCCGAATACCATTGAACGTCACGAAAGCAGATGAACATTTGTAAACATCGTAAGGTCCCGTTAGAAACAAAAATGGCTGACTTATTATGTAAAATTCCCGTAGCAAAAGTCAAGGACGATTTGTAACAACTAAACAGTTAGGCATATTATAAAACAGGTTATCGTATCTACATTTTTTCTGCAGAATTTTCGTAATAGAAAGGTAAAATATAGAATAATTAAAAAATGCAAGTAAAAAAAAATGCAAGGGGGTTTGGTATTTAGTATAGATCTCTTCAGTCCATTAAACATTGATAATATTAAGAACATATTTACATTAATCATTTATTTATCTGCACAGCTGCTTTGCATTAACAAACTTTTGATGTATTGTTAAAGGTTACGTTATATCAGTACAGCTAAAAAGGACTAATTCTATAGGATCCTCGACGACCGAGTGGCTAAATGATCAGTGATCAAGTGTCAACTCTGAAGTTGTGGATTCAAGTCTCGCCGGTAGGGGGTGTGCTCGACTTCAATCTTAATTGAAAAAGTCCTACAGGATGTCGGGTTTTTCTCCGGGTACTCCGACTTCCCTCCCAGCTCACTATAATTGTTACGCACGAATTCATATTCATGAATCATAATTATAGGCAATCTTTGATGTTATATTACTAGCTGGTCATAATCTTAAATTATAGGTCATAATCTTTGATTATAGATAAACTGTCATATGTATCACATTGATTAGTATTAATGTAACCACCTCAAATATCATATACAAAAAAAGCAGGTTTGATTTGGTCCTGTTTATATTAAAAGCCATGACTGTCTTGTGTTTGGACACTTTTGATATATGTTGTAGTTAGTGGTTTACCAAACAAGTGGTACACAGAAAACATTAGAAGCAGGATTTTAGTTTAAATTTGTAAATCGACATTTGAAATCAGGCATCTGTGTGATAGACCCGTATGGCGTAATTATTATATTAAGACGCTATACCTTTAAAAAAAATCTTTTAAATATAATATTGCTAACTAATCTACACATATATTTATGTTTTTGAATCGCTGTATTTGTTGACTGTCAATGCCCCACTGCGCCCGACATGGTTAAAAACATGTTTAATTTAATTTGATTTTTGTAGACGCAGATTGCGGCATTTGTATTAATTTTATGTTTTCGCTCATGTGAATAATCATGGCATTATGTAAGAACTTGAAATATATTGTGCATTTACGTCGATTTATTGACTACGTTAGTTCATCTAACAACGACTGCATGTCGCTGGTTACAAATTATGAACATTTTTGTTGCACGCGCCTCGCACCCGCCTTGCATTATACGAAACGCGATAATGAATGCACATCGTTTTCAATAAGAACTTCAAGTGGTGTGAATAAGAAATTCAGCAGATTTTAATGGATTTCGACAGGTAGTAATTCTATGTACATATGATTTTCTTTTTCAAACATATAATTTCGAAATTTTCTTTTGGCTTTTAATATATATTTCGACACTTGTCCGTTTTGAAGAGATAGTATAGGTCTCGGGTAGTTCATAAACAAATGCAGTCAACGTGAAAATCTAAAAATATTCCGTTCCTAATTAGATAACATTGCGAAGAATCTATTCGGTTAAACGGATAATACAGTGGGTGCGAGGCCATCAGGCTACGGTTGAAATCATTTTTTAGGTGATAGAAAATACGGTTAAAATAGTTTTAATGAACTATTTATTTTGATAACTCACACACAGAATATACAAGAAATTTGTAACTATCTGTTCTTATTTCCATTTTTACATGTATATACGATTAATGGTTTTAGCGTTATAAATCAACTATACTTGGAAGGTTATGTCATGTTTGCGATTATATGTAGTTGCTCTAACAAAATGCTATTTTTCTTTTCTGTTTTTTTTTTGCTTTTTCTGTCCAGACAAAAGAGATTTGTGTCGTCCAAACCCAATTATTTCATTTATAAAGTTATGATTTCGCTAGATGTATTCGTTTTCTTTGCGCTGAAGTATAAATTGTGTTTATAACTATTGACTAACTCGGAGAATAATTTTAAGTATGTCGTATCAATTAAAAGGTTGTTTTGAAATGAAAAAATACATCTTTGTTTGGCTATTTTCCATGTATAAAACTAAATTATGTAGATTAAAAACAAACAAACAACCGCAGATGAAGTTTCTTAAATACTAACATATTATACATAGGATTTCCATAGTTATGGAGCAGTATTGACAGTTTGTTCACCGTGCGACAAATGATTTTCATTTCATTATCAGATATTGCTCCATTAATTAACTCGTGTCAATCAACGGCGGTCGTTTACTGGTTATTAACTCTCGGGCAAGTAATCTTCTGCAGACGCAAGTAGGCTGGACAGCAATGTTAAAATATTTAAAGAAAAAGTAAACAAATTCCATCTAACTATAAATACGTATAATCTCCATCAAGGCTGATGACACATCTCCGCTACAATTATACTCATTTTTGTCATATACCTCACAAAATTCGGAAACCACGAAAACACATTCACAAACCATCGAGTGAACATATTAAAGTAAATCAGGCAAAGCAGCTTATATACATTTTTTCATGTAATCAAGTTATCTCATGCGAGACGTAGTAAGAATCTCACTTGTCTGAATAAACAACAGTCTGGCTTCCTTCCATACTATCAGCAAAACCAGTTCAAAATCATGAAAAAATGCTGCTACTTTTGTCATTCTATTAGAACCTTTCTATAAATACCGGAGAGCCTCTTACCACTGTCTGGCTGAACTTATTGCTTATAACATAACAATTAAAAATTCTGAAAATAAATCATCAAAAACAGAAAGTTATTGCATCAAAACAGAAATAAATTGACTTTTAAACACTTTTATTTGTTACAAAAATATCTGAAATATAATCCAGTCAGATACATTTTATAAATGACTTTTGAAGTCGGATGCACATCCATTCACTAAGTCCAGCTTAAGCGTAACATATCATGTAATGAATGATTTTGTGAAATGAAGCAAGGCGCCTGCAAGTCGATATAGGATTACTCGGTACAATGAGAAGCTAATATTGTTTAATGAAATAGTGAATATTTCTTTACCCAAAGTACAACAATGAATTAAAAGGGCGATCACACTGACCGATATATCCACAAGGGACCTTTCGGTCAGATGTCGGTATAATTGCAAGATAATCCAGTCATGTTCTTTCATATATTCGGTCCACTGAAATGGGAACTTACACTTTGGCTAAAAATATCATATAAACAAAAAATATAGAACTACTATAAACATTTAGTAGAGCTCTTTTTGGGGGAAATCATTATTATTTGATTCAGTGTTTTCTACATGATTACAGGGGGATTAGCAATGAAAATACGTTCGGTACTATTCAAAAAATATACTGCCTGTGAAATAATTTTGTTGACACAGAAAAAACTTATTGTATAATAATATAACAATTTATTTTCCTATGGTGCTAAATTAACACGAAATCATATTTGTAGGAAATGTTGGTATGCTTTAATCCCTACCAATATTGTATTATTTTAATGACAAAAGTAGTGCTATTTTCATTACTTATGTTTCATGTATTCTTTGTTCCATTTTTGTTATTTCCTAGCAACGTGGGGTCTTACCAAATACCAATTTCAAGTTGACCAGCCTGGCATCCGGTTAAATCATTGCAATAAGAAAATAACCAAGGATTTGTCAAATGATAATTCATTAAAACTACAAATAGCATAAGTGCATATTTATAAATATAAAGCAATATATTACTATACACTGTTTTGTTGACAACCTTTGACAATATTGAACTTCAAGTTACGCAAACATATCTACTCAGATAAAGTCACCATTGGTTATAATTTTATATGCAACTAAGTTTAGCACTGTTTGAGGAGAATATATCTTATGCTATTGAGCTGGACGGAACCTAAAGATCAAACAAAAAAATATCACATATTTTTTAACAAAAGTAACAAATATTTGAAATAAACAAGAAATAAACACAACGAAATAAATGTACAGATTTGTGTTAATAAATGAACACCATACACACAATCTGATATGAGAATGCACAACTAAGCACACTTACAATATACATATTTGGCTTTTTCTTCAAACTCCATGCATTCATTAACCATAATTGTTTATGTTTCACAAACAAAATTTATTTGTTTTCCCAAGTCTTTGAAGATTTAGAAGAAAACAGAATTACACACACATAAATATAATATTTACATCACAAATTTCTAAAATAAATCAGTATAATTTATTTTACAGTTATCAAAAAGGGAAGTAACACACTCCTTTTTACATTATTATCTCCCTTTTTTCTAATGCTACGCCACGAGTCTTTCACACTAAGCATTATACATATGCAGATTCATACACAAATATAAGCAAATTTAAATTTCAAGATGGATTCCATGGCACACTTTGAAATTTTTTAATGACCAAATGTGAAATAAATTGGGTACAAAAAAAGCTTCCTTAGTGGGGTATATTTATACATCTGATAACATAGGTGTTAATTACATTTTGCCTTTCAAAGCCCATCTACATCCCGTTTCAAAGAATTTCTAGTTTGAATTATATATAGTCTTCGAAGTTAAACTTCATTTATTTATAAGGATTTTCCTAACGTGCAACTATCTTGGAATGTAAAATTCGACTTTTGTCATTTTGAATGACATACGTGGAAATCACAAATAAAACAAATCTTATAAGATATCAGTTTGTTGTTGTTTACTATTGTCATAATGACATTTTACAAGAAATGTTTAAATCAATTTTGTTTACATAATGATCCACCACTTGTTTAACATAGAGATCACGAAGAGAGATAAGGTCTCCTTGAGTATCCAAGCTCACATCAGAAACTTCATGTGTCTCACATGAAGAATTAGAGATTCCTTAAAGGATCTTTTCCTTCTTTTTCAAAGCCCGTTTCTCAAAAGTTTGTTTTATTTTCTTGAACAAAATCTTACAAATAATTTCCAACTTTAAAAAATCCAAATGAGTTAATTTTGTGGTTTGTCACTATGATTGTGAGATTTGATACTTTAACAAAAATCTCATCTCCAATTCTCAACTTAAACACAGCACCTAAATAGCTTGAATATTCTCCGAATTGCTTATTTTCGTCCCAGCATTTGGTTAAAGAGTTCATAAGAAGAAGTTCCTCTCCTCCATTGCGATATACCATGTTGTATCTGTAGAGATAGTGGGACAGACTGTTGGAGACAGATCTGGAACCTCGGGAACTACCATGTCCAAAATTTTCTTCAAAGGAAACATGGGAATATACATAATAGAGTCCATCCTCTGGAATTACCAATCGACCATTGCGATATTCCACTCCGTTTGTGAATGCCAAATCATCTCTGTTGATCCAATTGGGAATACTAAACTGATTTCCAGGAACTAAAAACGAAGAAAAATTTATGCTCAATTAATTCAAGGTTTATATGATTGATTAATCCAAAACTTTGTATATAACTGTTGGCAACATATTTTGATTTCATCAAGTGTATTTTTTACACCAACAATACATCAGAAAAGTTTATCTCGTGTCAGAGTGAATTATGTGTAGTGTTCAGTAAGAAATATTTTTTGTCAATAATAAGAACTTGTTTGTAAACAATAAATATAAGAGGTGGGTACTCCGATGGAGGAACGAGGTAAGGGCGTGAGTGATAGCGCGGTGTATGTACAACCACTTATGAATTATGATATCGTTAAATTACAAGTTGTCATTCCACATTTAGCCAGAAAACAATACGAAAATGTTGTTGTCTAACATGTGCGTAATATCGTAGCGGTTTTTTCCTTCAGTCATCCCCATTTGTTTTTATGAAAATTTATAGATACTCCTGTGTAGTAGACTGCTTAAAGTAGGTTATATGTGTTTTTTTGCATGAATTTGGACGATTGGAAATTTGTTTATATTTTGGAACATCGGTCCCCATCTTGGCTACATACACCGACCATACACCCATTTTTGACTGGGATAACTTCATCACCCTTTTGTGTGATCACAACAAACCTTGGTTTTTATGAAAATTTATAGATACTCCTGTGTAATAGACTGCTTAAAGTAGGTTTTGTGTGTTTTTTGCATGAATTTGGGTGATTGGAAATTTGTTTATACTTTGGAACACCGGTCCCCATCTTGGCTACATAGACCGACCATACACCCATTATAGAATGTAACAACTTCATCACCCTTTGGTGATCACAACAAACCTTGGTTTTTATGAAAATTTATAGATACTCCTGTGTAGTAGACTGCTTAAAGTAGGTTTTATTTATTTTTTGCATGAATTTGGATGATTGGAAATTCGTTTATATTTTGGAACACCGGTCCCCATCTTGGCTACATACACCCACTTGTACATGTAATAACTTATCACCCTTTGTGTGATCACAACTTACCTTAGTTGGTTTTTATGAATTTATAGATACTCCTGTGCATATCCACCGTGTGCATATCTAATATTAATTATTAATAATTTTGTTGTTTCAGATGCCTTCTCGAAAGAAGTCACGTCACCTAACACAGACAGACAAATTTTTTAATTAGTTTATTACTGTTATAACATCCTGTAATTCCTACTGTGTTTACCTGACAGGTTTATAATTATACATATTGCCTTGGTTGCGCCACATGGTGTGAGACAGACAGAAAATTTTATTTATTAGTTGATTAGTTAATTACTGTTTGCAATATCATCCTGTAATTTCTACTGTGTTTACCTGACAGGTAATAATTATACAGAGTGGCTTGTGTTTTTGTTTATTTTCTTTTTCCTTATCATTATCAAAGAATTGTATTCTTTTTACCTTACAAAAAAAGTAATTAAAGATATATGTATGAAAACAAAGCTGAAGAGAAATTCAATAAAATGTTAATTGGGAAAGTTGTTTTAGTTTAATTACACGATTATGGTGTATAAAAATTTATAAAATTTATAATTATAATAATCCGATCTGACATGAAAATTTTTTATTGTATAATATAGATAAACGCACGGAAAAACACTAGAAAATCGTAAATAATGTATTTAAAAAACGTTCGAAACTAAAGCTAGCCGTATGTGACTCAATTCTAGATACGAAAATTTCCGACCGAAGTGCTAGCTCTGCGTTCGTGTCCTAGAAATTTTGCCGAAAACGCCAGTGACATGTCCCGTTAGTATAGACTGTCCCTGGTACAACCGATATACTTAAGGGACCGGTCAATATTTATTGGGGTGGTAGGACAATAGGATACATCCTTTTTTATGCTGGCATAAATATGGGACTCCAAGTTTTGTTATTTTCAGCACTGATAGGACTGCACGTTTTTTTTCATAACAATATCATTAATGAAAAAAAACCCAACAATTTCTGTTTTAATTCAAAACCAATACACGGTAATCGCACAATTGTTAACAACCATAAATACTAAATTGTAACCATAAAATTATTCACTGGATATGACACCAACTTTTTAATAACATATCTGATGTAGGACAACAACTATTATTGTATTTTAAGGAAATAGGACATAGCCTTTTTTAAACCTAATACTAGTAATTTGAAATGCACCAGTCCCAAACCCCCCATCAATATTGACCCGTCCCTAAGAGAGTAAGAAGGGACAGTAAATCCGGGGTTTTCTTCCAGGACAGATACCAGGTCTTAACAAGTTTTATGTTTCCATGTATGTACCGAGAAACAATAGTTATGAGCTTCGAAAACAACCACGTCCATGACTCTAGCTCTCCTTTTCTCGTAATGAAGGGGCAGTGGCGGTTGGGTGTGGTGCCCTTTTACTTTTGCAATTTAGCACATAAGTTTCGGCAGCCAGAAATGTCTTTGTCATGTCCAATTTAAACAGTGCAACGTAAAATAATGAACTATAAAATTGTGTCACCACAATCTACTTACTTCCGGGTTCCTGAATTTTTCGGTTGTATCCCATCAGGTGAGCAGCGTAGGTGATGTTTGCGTGACCTGCATATTGATGCGACGGTCGAATGGTTCCTAAAAGAATAAAAACAAACATATGATATACTTTATTTATTGTTCAAAGTTTGTACTTCTGATAATGCTCGTTGATGTTCTTTTCAGAAAACAACTGGTCGATGTTGTACCAGATGTTTTTATCTTCAGTATCATTTACGAAAATATTGGTTAAAGCCATAACTCTTCAAAAGGCCCTCTTATCAGTTATTGCGAACAACCTATTTGCATACCAATTTGCATACGAAATGTTCAATCTCCTAATGGATCTATTATTATTTAACAGAGGAGAAAATGACATCAAATAATTAATTTTCACCAAATATAAAAGTTGTTAAAGTTAACGCCAAATTGATTTTTATTTCGACCAGTTAATAACCTAACGTTTAAAAGGCTAATACTTTCCCAGAAAACACGAAAAACCAATTAGTTTGTTATCATGGTATTGCAGCAAGTCACAAAACAAGAATAACGTATAACGGACTAGAGCGATTCCATGTCGAAAGGAATTTGATTTGTAAATTAGATTTGTGTCATGTTTGAGAATATTAAGGGAGCGTTTGAAACGCGTTATTGTGCTCATTTCAAATTGGCATCAGAGAGAACAAGATTTATTATGCAATTCCAAAGATTAAATTGGAAAGCACCAAAAATTCATGATACTGATGATCATGGTCAACAGATATCAGCCGGAATACACACGGCAAAATATAAAAAGTTATTGATCTTTACCTATAGTTATTTAATAGTTGATGAACTTAAAGTGAAGCACTTTACTTTGTTTTGTGACTTTTTCTCAACTTTTAACTTATTATTAAACATTTGACATGATTGTTAGAAAGCATTATATAGCACCCCTGAAGGTAAATCCTTTAATGTGGAAAGAATGCAACGTTTTAAAATATACTATTTCCCCTCACTAGACGATTTAACATTTATTCGATCGCGTAAAAGATTAGTCACTCAACATATATTTGCGTCATAAAAGTTTATAGAGAGGGGGACAAGATTTTGTCTGTGTGTTTTGGGCATTTTTACACGTCTGTAAAAAAACCAAATGTTAACTGCTTTTCAACCATTGGCTGTTATCTGTTTTCGTAAAAATTGACATTGTTGTTAACTGTTTTAATGTAAGCAAAAACCCTGTTTGCTGTTAATAGTCAGAACACTTGTAACTGTTTTAGAGGTTTTTCTCTGTCATTGCCTCTTTATTTCTCCATTCTGCTGTTATCTGTGTGGTTTTTTTTAATTCACTGTTTTCTGTTTTCGCATGTAAATTGCTGTTATATGTTACGATTATTTTTAATATAATGTTATCTGTTTTCGGAAAAATTAAAAACTGTTTACCTCTTAATACAGTGAAAGCCACAAGCTAAATATGAAGAATGCCACCGACTCTTCAATCGATTCAAAAACAAGTGTTAAAAAGCGTACACAAATATATATTGTCTAATAACTACTTTTTTCATAAAATTTATTTAAAAAATCAACGGGTCTTGTTGCATTACCTGACATAAAGGTGCAGTATAGTGTCTAATATATTCATGTGTACAGACAATAGAATGTTGCAAAAAAAGATTCGCAGTAAGGAACTTGTTTGGGTTTTTGTAACGTCCTATGATCACAACCTAAGCTTTTGGACCAGGTTAGAAATATATTTTAGGTACATAACTATTTCAATGACAACTGAAAGGAAACAAATAAACGAGCAACTATCCATATACTTCATTTCTCCGATTTTTCTTCAAAATAATGTAGCGTTTTCGTATTAAAGGTACAATCAAATGTTTTGTTAATTGGGCTTAACTTATTAGCATCTCAAAATTATTGAAAGATGCTCGGCCATAACTCGCGTGTCTTAACAAATAATGTTTTGTTATAAATAAAACATACCGCACATGTAATGCAACCCCATGTTATAAATAAAACATACCGCACATGTAATGCAACCCCATGTTATAAATAAAACATACCGCACATGTAATGCAACCCCATGTTATAAATAAAACATACCGCACATGTAATGCAACCCCATGTTATAGCAATGCAAAATTTCTGCGTTCAGACATCAAAAAGATATTCTGCTGTCAAAACATCATCTAAGATTACAACATACGTTTTCCTGAGGACGTTGAACTAGCGAAGAAAAACCAAAATGATTTTGTCTACTTCTTTATTCAACTTCTTTCCTTGGGATATTGTGAGTATAACAATATTTGATACAGTTGATGTTTTTTCTCAGTTCAATAAGATTTTTAAGGGTGTACACGACTTTCTCTTTTTACAGTTTCTTATTCCGAATGTGCAAGTTGTTGCTTACCCTTCCGGGGTACCTGGACTAGCACCTAGTTTTAGTTGTCTTCGTGTCAGTTAAATGAACAAAATAAATTATTCTTATAGAAAGATTTAAACTAGCCTTTAAACCTGAAATTTATTTATCTTGCAAAACCTTGAACATATGAAACTGATTACAACATTCAGAATAGGTATAACTATAAGTCGAGTCCGGTCGTTCAAAACCCCGAGAATCCAGACTGTTCCCGTGGATAAAATGGAAGATGAAACCGACTTTTTCTTTCACAAAAACCAACACCTAATACATAAAATTATGTTTCAGAACTATTGAAAAAATATATAAAAATTTCAATGATTTAAATGACAAACAAATCGTAATCTTATTTTAAACTCAACAAATTTTTTAAATGGTCAATCGAACTAATTGATCCAGGGACTTTTGATATGCTCTCTACAGAACTGTGTGTTGTAATAACTTTATTGTCACTAGCTGTTAAAATAGCTCAATGATAATAAATAAATGATGAATATAAATACATGTATTATGTGCCTATTTGTTTGGTTGATGTCCCCTCCTTTGTTTAACCGTGGTAGTCTGCCCGTGACTAATTGTTTATTGAATACTCTCGTTTCTTGTTTCTAACAGTAACAACCACAGTTATCATAACTTATTTTCAGAAACAATACGGAGCCGTTACCATTCAAAATTCATCCAAATATTGTTTATTACAAATAACTGTATAATGTATTTCTCATGTGTAATCAATTACCAAAGATAAATTCTCATTAAGTTGACAAGATAAGTGTACACGTTCAATCTCTAATATAAGTGGCTGTGATTGTGAATACGAGGCTCGCGATCAAATTGCGCAAAGTAAATAATACGAGTTTTTAGCAAAATTACACATATTGTAAAATGGTATACTGTTTTTTAATGAAAGGGGCAGGTAGGTTCGTGCATTTAAATAAGACCGATTTTAATATGTAGATGTTTGCAAAGTGTTTTTCCTAAATGGAAGTAAATTAGTACGGCGTAGATTTGCAAGGCAAATTTATCAGAAAAATCAGAATGAAGTAATAAAAACAATGTGAATCGCGTGATGGTAATTTGAATACCCACGTCTTTCTTAGACACATTACGCAAAATGTTGCGTGTCTTCAAAGGAATTCGTTATGTTTGTGATATTTGTAAATTTTAATTATAAATAATGTAATCAAGGCCAGCAATACTTCCAGATTTTATTGGTAGTCCAGAATTGTATCCATAAATAAATAAATATATTGATGTCATGCCCCCCAAAAATATCTCAATTCAAAATTTTAATAGAACCCCTCCAAAGTGTACCCCCGTTCCCTGCCTCGCTGCAAATTAGAAGATTTAGGTAAAAAAATGGATTGTACTTGTGGTTGTCAGTCATAAACTTCCATTACGTCAAGTACCTTCTTAGAAAAAGCAGATTCTTCCTTGTTGTAATGTAAACATCGATTGTTTGTTCTTATGGATAGCATTATAACGGCGAGCCCTAATGAACTTGTACTTCCAAGTATTGTGTTTGTTTTGAGCTATTGAACATGTTATAACGTATGAAATGCGTGCTATGTTTATTAGAAACATAAGCAAGTTTTCTTTCTTGAGAAATAGACTTTGGCCATGTGAATGACAGATCAGATATTGATTAGTTGAAATTGAAAAAACACACACAAACAAAAAAAAGAACATAGAAAGAAAAGAGGAAAAACAATGAAAAATGTTTTGAAGTAATTTTACAAAACGTCGTTTAATGTACCTATTCCACTAGACGTGCTAAGAATGGGTTATATGGTCTATATCCGCTGTATGAAAAATGAGATATTTTCATAAAAGCTTTAACATCTTTACAGATGTAGCTAATCATAATACTGCTATATTTTATAAGTTAAAGATAGCATAACTCATAAAATTCTGTTGGATATGTTTATTTCTGTCAACGAATTGTACGTGGAGAAAAATTATTCAAATGAAACAGATACATTAATAGCCAAAGCGGAAGGGCAAACGGTACATTAAACCAGGCTAAAATGAAACATACTTACACAAATATACATTAATTCAGAAATGTACATTAAAATGTAGAAAATTATTCATTTAGAAGCATTTCTTCATTAATCATAAAATTCTGCATTATGTAGCTTTCCAATTCAAACAGTTCTGTTAAGTGCATATGCTTAATGTCTATGTGTTTATATCGATGCTTAATTTCAGGACAGGAAAGTTGGTTAAAGAAAAATTATTGAGGTTATACCATGCATAATCTTTGCAGGTTTATTATTATTATAAATGATCATGTTAGCGCCCCTGGTTTACCTGTTGTGTAAGCATAACCTTATTATTGTTTGTATTTATTGTATATAGCCTGTTGTTTTGTTTGTTTATTTGTTACTTTCTCTGTACAAATTGTATAATTGGCTGTGTGAGAATAAACTATACTAACATGTATACAAAAAAGAAGTCGAATATCGTGTAACTTAGGTCGTATTGTTTGAGAAGGTTAAGGAGAAAAATATGTCATGAAATTTTCATTTAACTTGCCATATTGTTAGTTTTTTTACACAAGTGTTCAAAATTCATGTGAAAACTCAAAGCTTATTTTAGTTTTAGAAGTTTAGCACCAAAATTTCAAAATTTCCGATAAATTGTACAGGGATAGAATAAATAAGCAGGTAACAATCAACAAAATTCTGAGCCGTGATTTTGTTCATATTAGTCATAATGTCAAGCAATTGGTATACAATGTAGTGTTCCATGTAGAATAGCATTTCATTAAATTGTGTCTACTACAAAAAAGTCACTAGTAAAACAGCAGAATATTAGGATACAATTATCTCCATTGTTTAACTTTAATTTCATTATTTTGCCTTTATTGAACCTGTTTTGTTTTTGTTTTTTTTAAATCATTCACTACATTAATCAGATCATATATATGTATATTTATGTGACAACCATTCACCAACTTAAATATTTTAAATATATGAAATTTAAGGACAAATAATACAACTAATTTAAAATATTTTGACCATATATTCTATGATGAAAAATGGTGTATGGTGTCTTGAGCATATTTATGTTTTAGTACTAGATGGATAGATAACTTTATTAAACCAAATCATGTTCCCAAGGGAGCAAAACAAGTCAACAATCATGAATTTTAACCAGACTCATACATAGTACAATAATATTGACAATATTTGAGTATGAATATGACAATGTGTCATACAATTAGTAATGAAATAATATAGTATAATTATATTTATGTATTTGCCATGTAAGTGCAGCCAGATTGCAGGATGGAACAAGGTACAGGAGCAAAGTAATAGACAAAGGACAAGGGGCAGCAAGACACTATTATCATGGTGTGTTACGAAAGTATTCGTTAATTAGTTGATGAAAGGTTTTATTCACGTTCTATTGATTCAATTGGGTTTTTAGTGAAAAATCAGCTGTTATTTACTAAACAGTGTCATTGTTATGCATGGGAACAAAATATGTTGTCATAATAAGTGACAATATATAAAATGTTTACACATATATTTCATAATACTTATTGTGTACTTTTAACAAAACAATATTTTTAATAAGAGCAGTGGGTATGGATATGTCCTACAAATTCATAGGCTTGTGGACTGGTTCAGATGTTTATAACAATAAAATTAATCTAAGTTGTTAATATTACGTATGTGCTATAAATTAATCAATCACTCCTTTTAATCCCTTACAAATTGTTAAGATCTGCCTTTTGTACAGAGAAAGCACGTTCTAGGATTTTTAGTTTTTATGCTTAAAAAGGGCATACATGTCTAAAGTGTTGAGTATTCATAGCTTTACGTCACGGGTGTAATATTTATCAGTTTCTGTAATACATTTATTTCAAACCATATCAGTCACCTAACGGGTCTCTTTAGAACTCGGAATGTTTTCGATAAGATTGGGGGATCAAAATCCCATAAGGATAAAATAATACCATCTCCTTTCTTTTGTGCTCAAATATTTCACGTACATAATGTCGACAGGTTGAAACATTAGGTCAAATCAAAATCGTTTGATGCTCGGTTGTAATACGTTTACACGCGAAAGTAAAATAAAACGTGATTTTTTTACAACCGCTGAAAAAACGATGAACGAGTACGAGTGGTACTGCATGCAAATGCGCACATGAATTGTGTTTAACGCCACTTTTTTTATTAGCTATTATCATTATATATCACCGATGTTGCTAAAAAAACTTTGTAACCAAACTTAGAGAGAACGAAACTGAAAAAGATATTCGCGAACCTTAAAATAAGAATTATGGTACAAAATTGTTTTTAAACTTCAGATATTTAAGGACCTTGAAAGTCATGGAATCTTATCCTGCAACATCCTTCACATCAAATCTGAAATTTTATTTTATTATTTTATTTTTGGTGCGCCAAGCACACACAACTTTAATTAATAACCAAATAATAAAATTTATACAGCAACTGTTTGACAATGTAAATGTATATTCTTTGCTAAAACTTAAAAAAATATAAGGTCACCTCAAATTGAATGGAGATACTAGTATGTATAGTGCATTATCTATACAACAAAGGCGTTTAATAAATAAATCTGTTACAATTCAAATGAAACCACATGCTGAGTTTTATTGAATCATAATTTTTTTGTAAATTTTTTTTATTCATGTACATACATGTCAAGTAATTTTAAAATTTTATTAAACTAATCATGCCAAGGTTTCACTTTTAAATATATATTTTAAATAGAAAGGTATATTATGTAGGTAATATTTGTCGCTACCCTACACACACTATTTGCCAACTATACACTTTCAAAGATTGTCTCATCGAATAATTTTACATTAAAATACCTATCTCGGTTTAATAGATTAAAAACGGATAAAGTAAACACAAGTTCTAACTGCCACAAATTTTTAGTTATAGTTAGCTTAAAGTTGTCCTTTAAAATAAACTTCTTAATTACAAGAATGAAGACAATACTTAGCAAATAACTTATAACGTCTGCACCCACTCAACAAGAAAACGTCTGCACCCACTCAACAGAAAACGTCTGCACCCACTCATTAGAAAACGTCTGCACCCACTCAACAGAAAACGTTTGCACCCACTCAACAGAAAACGTCTGCACCTACTCAACAGAAAACGTCTGCACCTACTTGACAGAAAACGTCTGCACCCACTCAACAGAAAACGTCTGCACCCACTCATTAGAAAACGTCTGCACCCACTGAACAGAAAACGTCTGCACCCACTGAACAGAAAACGTCTGCACATTCTCAACAGAAAACGTCTGCACCCACTCAACAGAAAACGTCTGCACCTACTCAACAGAAAACGTCTGCACCCACTGAACAGAAAACGTCTGCAGCCACTCAACAGAAAACGTCTGCACCCACTCAACAGAAAACGTCTGCACCTACTGAACAGAAAACGTCTGCACCCACTCAACAGAAAACGTCTGCACCTACTCAACAGAAAACGTCTGCACCTACTTAACAGAAAACATCTGCACCTTCTCAACAGAAAACGTCTGCACCCACTGAACAGAAAACGTCTGCACATTCTCAACAGAAAACCTCTGCACCCACTCAACAGAAAACGTCTGCACCCACTCAACAGAAAACGTCTGCACCCACTGAACAGAAAACGTCTGCACCTTCTCAACAGAAAACGTCTGCACCTACTCAACAGAAAACGTCTGCACCCACTCAACAGAAAACGTCTGCACCCACTGAACAGAAAACGTCTGCACCTTCTCAACAGAAAACGTCTGCACCCACTCAACAGAAAACGTCTGCACCCACTCAATAGAAAACGTCTGCACCCACTCAACAGAAAACGTCTGCACCCACTCAACAGAAAACGTCTGCACCTACTCAACAGAAAACGTCTGCACCCACTCAACAGAAAACGTCTGCACCTACTCAACAGAAAACGTCTGCACCCACTCAACAGAAAACGTCTGCACCCACTCAACAGAAAACGTCGGCACCCACTCAACAGAAAACGTCTGCACCCACTCAACAGAAAACGTCTGCACCTACTCAACAGAAAACGTCTGCATCCACTCAACAGAAAACGTCTGCACCTACTCAACAGAAAACGTCTGCACCCACTCAACAGAAAACGTCTGCACCCACTCAACAGAAAACGTCTGCACCCACTCAACAGAAAACGTTTACACCTACTCAACAGAAAACGTCTGCACCCACTCAACAGTTTCATTTTTCTATAAATTGCATCATGCAAAGTCACGATGGAGTGAACGTGGAATCAGAACCCTTGATTCTGATGATGGTTAACTTTCAAAATCTATTGGTTGGTAGAACAAGTAATAAACATAAAAATAATAGAACATAAAATGATACCCCGCCACTAGTATTTTTTTAATTGGCCTAAACTAAAGATTGGATTGTGCGAAATTTTGTAGTACTTAACAACTGTGCAAAGTTTAAATCAACAAAACCCGTTTACGCGTTTTTAAGTCATCATCTAGAAAGCACCGGGGCACGGACAGACGAACGAACACTTATATCCCAAGGACACAGTTGTTATTTGTCATAATTTTCTAGAATAAATTTCTGATTATCGGTTAACCATAAGAGTAAGATTTTTTTAACAGACTTAGTTTTCTTGTTGTTTATTCAGAATATAGATAAAACGATAATACTAGGTGTTTTTTTTAAATTCCAGTTTCTGGAATCCGTTTTTGTCAACAACTGCAATTGAATCATTTCATTTCTGTACGTAGTTCATCAACCGTTGCATGACTTGTCAATTTAACACTACGGGTTCCACGAATATAATTTGAGAAATATGGCGATAGAAAATTAATCTAAAAACCACAAAGGCAGAAATTACGTCTTGTAACGCGACTGTCAGGACAACCACTGTTCATTTCTACTAAGAGATTATTAAATCTTTTCTGAAACACACTTGATTTCAGTCTTAAATGTTACTCAAATCAAGAAATATTTGTTAAATTAAATTTCTACGGAGAAAATTACGCAAAATGGCACTACGGACGACCGGATTGCGCTTAATTAGAATAAGCCCAACGTCAGTCGCCAACATAGTTGGTTTCAATTAAGCGACTTTTTTCAATGTTAACAAGCACTTTTCTTTACAAAACTATTGATCCACAGTTGTTGTTTCTTTAATTTGCCTACAAGAATGTCAACCATCTTCTACCTTATTGGAAAAACTTCAATATTGCGTTGAAATCTGTCTGTCAAATGTAGGAATATTTGTTTCCTTTCCTTTCAGACAAACTATTTTCTTTGTTAGTTATACAAGACCTAAAATTTCCGACAAAGTATAATGCATCTAAAAGGGTAGGAAAATTTAGCATGAAATGTACTATGCAAATTTAACTGGGCATCATGTGTTGGCAGGAAATAAATACACTATTGTTTAAGAAGTCTGCATTGGTCTTCATAAAATATCGGTTCAAATTGTTATTAACATATTATACTTGATATGCAGACAACCTTAATATAACCAGTATAAAGGGCAGAACTTATAAAATATTCTACAAACATGAATGCCAGACACAGGATATATAATTATCTTCAGAGCTACTGCTTAATTGGGCGGGAGATTCTGTTTTGTTTCATGTAGAACTTAATATATGGCATGGCGAAATTGAGTAATCTTAATATCCTATGCAATGTTAAACAAGATTAATCTTTAAGATAAAAAGAATGTCTCTGATTTGTGTATATAACATCTGATATTTATAGCAAATATGAATATTGTTAATTTAATGTTCAGATAGATGTATTTAAAAATAATCGTCATAAAATTCAAATGAGATCATTTGGTAAGACAGTTTATATTCACGGCTTTCAGACGTATTTGTTCCAGCAATAATATTTCTTAAGCAACGTTTTCAATAGAGACTGATCGCGACATTTTCTGACAAGTCATCTCTAAGAACAATATATAACAGACTTGTAATCCCAATCTTGTAATTTTTACTGAATAATGTAAGTAAATAAAAAAGGAAATCTAAAAAAGCCAGACAACGTCTAGTTACAAATAATGTAACTAACCTCCGGTATGTATAAATACCGCTCCGATCAATATTCAACAGACGAAAACGCGAAGGACCTTAGGAAACGAACTATTAATCTTTTCCAATATCAAACAGAGTTGATTAAGATATAATGTGCATCAATAACCTATTTATTAAAGATAAATATTATGTTTCAGACATTTTAATCAAGTTTTTCATATTTTCGGTACCGTCTTCGTATTAAAATCGACAGGGAGCATCTTGTTCAAATCCTTGCTTTTTGCATGATTACAGCTGGTAGCTAATTGCATGCCGATATGATCTTGATAAGGCAAATAACTTTATGATCGAGGCATGTAGCAGACATTTGGAGATAACTTGGGTAACACCAAACCGTGTTGTTTGCAAGGATCGCTGATCACATACGTGACATTGAAACTTAGATAGTTACGTGAAATGGCAAGTGGATCATTTGTCAAGAATGTCGGAATCGAACAAAAATAAAAAGCTCTCAGTCAACTAAATGCATATTTTATGGGAATGTGCGACTGCAGTATACATGCTTCTGTCAAGTGAGACCAACACATTCTTAAAGTATTTTACAGAAACTGAATGAAATATTCTAATTTGAACACTTCGTGTAGACTAAGTGTTGTCAGTTCAATTTTCTTGCCAACACTTTAGGAACACAATTTCGACTCAATTGTGTACATTTAATACGAATAAAAATTCTTTCTTGTAAATATGTAAGAAATACAAGTAGACACGCGTTTAATCCGTCTATTTACATTGTGTGTTCTTTTGAGATTTTTTTAAAGGAGTGACGAAAATTAAAAGTAAACAAAGCGAATTGTACCTACAAAGTTAAGGATTCAGACTTACCTCTAGCCATTTCCTCTCTAAGTCTTTTTTCTACAAACTGAAAATGGAATAAAAACATGAATGAAAACGAATATTTTTATTCAAGATATATATTATACAAAATAATTTGTCAATTCATTGGTGCTAAGACTGACGAACATATTTCAGCAAGAGTCATTGTCAATAGCAAAATATATATACAGTAGAGATTGCCCCAAGATATTGTTTCGTAAATGGTCGGTTGCGGTTTACCCAGATGACAGAGTACATATAAGCTCACGCGCACTCATCTTTACTTGTGGAATCATCCAATCAAAGCGCACGAAACATGATTGATTTATGGTAACATAACAACGTTCTTGTTTCGTGCGCGTTCTCATAGGATGTCGGATATTAGACAATGAAGCTAGAGAAGTTAGGGAGTTAGAGAAGCTAAGGATTTCGTGACAGTAAAGTTGTAGGTTTCCGAAGAAACAGGTTCTATCACGCGCTTTTATGAAAGCCCGTGCGATCTTCCACTTCCAAAATCTAACTAACATGAGATATTCCTATACCTCTGGGGAGAAAACGAGGTCTTTCACAAAACGTGTGTCTTTCACCAAAAACGTGTGCAAAAACCAATATATCTGACACATGTTTCCAATTGTTTGTGTGTGGTTCATGAGATTGTAAGATTATTTTTGGAAAACAGAAATCGGAGTACCAAGTCATTATTTTTTTCGTAGATGGCAGTTGTAAAAAAAGGCAGAGGAATTAAAAGAAAGATTAAAGTATCAGACTCAGATTGTATAGAGGGCCAATGTAATTAAAATTAGAAAACGTTTGCTTTACATATATAAAGTAGCATTATTTCAGGAGTATGCAGCGTTACAACACAGCGACCAATAACAAAAAGGGGGAGCCAGTGAAAGATTTAATTTAAATTAAATCAATAAAAGGCGTACACAAAGAGGTAGCATACTTCTGAAATAATGCTACTTAATGCATGAAAGGCAAACATTTCATAATCTTACTGTAATACTGCTTTGTACACATAGATAAATGCTTATATTTTTGTGGGGATAGACATAAACAAATTTCGCAATCATATTATGAAAAGAATTAGAAACTAGAAAGCTTAATGGCATATTAACATTAATCTACTTTATAGTTTTATTTATTATGTATTTGCATGGAAAAGATATGCTAAGGAGCTTAGGTCTGCTTACCACAGCTAATGAGATGGCATTAGTTTTTGATGTTGTGTAAGTCAATACAGTATATTATACGGCTGACAATCACGAATTAATATAAATCAATAGAACTTTTGTAGTAAAGTAAATCACATAGAATTTTGATTGATAATCGATTAACAGCCGCAATTAGTAAACACAATCAAAGTTTGGAAGTATTTTAGCAGCTTATGACAAATTTGGAATTATGAAATTAAAACTGGGATCTTTTTAATACTTTCATATTTTATTGTTTTTAAAATACATATACAAGAATTGTCACTTTACAGGAAAGCGCAAAGGACAATTGCTTGCAATCAGTTCATGACAGAAAATATTTGTCATTTAAAAATGAGTTAAAATGCCACTGCTGTTTTAGTCGGTTCCATGAGGTATATTTTTATGGCACTGGTTCACATCGGTCTAGTGATTATACCAGGACAATGGAACATTAAAAAATTAAACTCAAGTGCATTTTTAAACAAGGAGTAAACCTGAGAACACAAAATCAATAGATTTACAAAGCATATATAATAAAGATATCTCACGCGCAATCGGCAGACGAATAGGTATTGGAAATATTTGTACGGTTCTGCTGTGCTGATGTGAGACACGTGCAGTTCAATACGCCAGGGGATGTAGATATTTCTCCCCATCAGTGCCAGATAAAACGTTAAGTCATATTACATATGCTTATTGACAGATCTGGTAACGTTTTTCGCAGATTTCTAGATCTGTTAGCACACAATAAGCTGTAAATCAAGATGGAATTACAATACATGGTGTCAAAATGATTAACGCGGTAGCAGACGTCAGATGAGTTTATTGTTTAGATTGTTAAATAATCGATAATTATAGCACCATCACCTGGCAAAATGATTAGAAAGTGTTTATAGAAGATCAAAAAGGCAAGAAATGTGTGTATTTAATTCCTCTTGAAAGTCTTTTTTCGCACGTTAATTTGATCAATATATTATATAGTTAAATCATAAAATACACATAAACTTGAACATGTTTCTAAAATAACATCTTGTATATTGAACTATTTTATTTTCTTTCTTGTTGAAGTACTCAATACTCAAAGCATAAGTAAGCACTTAAAGAAGATATAAAGACACACTTGCAGGTGATATACGCGTGTGTAATCTACGTCATCCTAATTCGTGATAAATTTGATATGTAAAAGTTTGTTATGCAAGAGTTCAAAGAAAAGACAAAGAATTAATATTGATGTACAGATTGAAACATACGTTCCTAAGAATAAAATACCTGTTTGATGGTGTTTTAACGCCACTTTCAGTAATTTTTCAACTATATCATGGCATCCAGTTTTTATTTGAGGAGGAAGCCGGAGTACCCGGAGAAAACTCGCGAAGGGCGGTAGGAAAACTGGCAATCCTTGTCGAGTACACCTTGCCTGCGGTGAGAATCGAACCAGCAATCTCAGTGTTGACAGACCACGTGATCAATAGTAGACGAACTACCTTAACCACTTGGCCACCGAGGCCCCTCTAAATATATTAAGATGTATGTAAAACTGTAAAGATTTCCGTGAACTCTTTTAAATAAGTTATAACAACGCCAAAATAAAGTAACTATCATATTTTTACCAATTGTGACCATGAAAATCCACAGAATGTCCGACCATTGTTTGGGAAATATTTTGCCATTTTAAGTTTAACAGAAACTCGGAAGGCGAAGAATACATGATAGAGAACCACCTATTAAAGCGAACTAAAATATATTGTTTAAATATGTAACATTGATTTTTAACAGTTTCCTCCAGAACATGTATTTACCTTTCGCTTTTATGAAAAAACATCTTATTAAAATTATAAACCATGTATATATTATTATACGACGCACACAAAAGGTAGACACAAACGTAGATAATATCAACAGTTATAGTTTGTTGTGCTGGAAGGAACAACTGTTAACTAATTTGTTATTCGCGACTCCGAAAACATTTTCTCAACTTGAATCTTCTCGGGGGCAACAAATAACTGGAATCTCCCGATAAGCATTATAGATGTCAAACTCAATCTTAAAACTTTAAAATAAACAACTACATTCAATCTTCTTTTTTCAAAAAAATGCCACACGTATTAGGCAAGAGCCACACTCTTTTGGTTCTTTTTTCATATATCATCCGTTAAAACCTAGGAGAAACATGGGCCGATTATGTCAGAAATGTTCGAGTCCGCATTGCAAATAAACAAGTAAAATAGAAAGATAATAAAAGTGTTTAACGAAAAGACAGGTATTATTGTCAATTTTTGGTTGAAATAAAATTGAAATCCCCCAAATGTCACATAAATTCAAAGCAAGTAGAATTGATCCAAATTTAAACCAAAGCGCATTAATTTAAATGGGTTTCGTATTCATATCCACAGATTGGATAAAGGTTCAACCAGTTACATTAGTACACACGTCATTTCAAGGAAAAACTTAACTGGATGACTGTCCGTGACCAAAGATATGATTATAAAACCAATGCTAGGAAAAATAAGCAGTAAATCAGCAGTAGATAGAAAGGGTGTCGGGGTTAACGCCCATTTCTGTTTTACCAAAGTATTGGCCCTCCTCCCGCTCTTGTTTTAAAAAAAGGCATATCAACCTCTAATCAGCTCATAACTATCCGGCAATGGAGTGTGATAATTTACAGAAAATTCTGATTACTGCGGGGTTATTATAACTGAGTACTGTATGAGTATGAGAGGTTATAGTGGTTAGTCATCTACAATTGATCACGTGCCTGTCAATACGGATGTTGCGAGTTCGAGCCTTATTGTAGACAGGATTTGGCTCAATTCCAACCTTGAAAAGGTTGCCAGTTTTTATACCGAAGGTAAGAGGTTTTCTTCGGGTTTTGCAGCTTCCTCCTCGACTGGACGCAATAATAGGGCTATAGCTGGAAAATTGCTCAAAGTGGCATCAACCACAATATAACAAATTCAGTTGTATTTTAATGTACGGAAAGTTTTTTTTGTCTGGCGAAAACATGGAACAAATTAAGACTTATAGTAATGAAATTCATAGATGATCTGAACGTTATTTCGAACCCAGGAGCTATATAGAAATAACGAATAAGGTCAAAATACTAATTTTCTTTGATAGCCAGCTGAGAAATTTTAATAACACTTACACGAAGCCAATACACAAAATTCAATTATATTTTGATTCCTTTTCAAAACCCATTCTGTTTAATTAAGCGTAGACTTGGTATCAGACCTATTCTTGTTAAATGGATAAACCAAAATGTATTTTATTCTTGGAGCTTTGAATCTAACTTCAATGAACGCGCTGAAATGATACAACGATTTCTGGTGGGAATAAATGCAGTTTTCTTGCGTGATACAATGGTACAAATAGGTTCATTGTTTTAGATCTGTATGGTTAGCGGCAGAAATCTCTCGACTCCAGTGGTTCAACAACACAACTTCATCATTAATCAATTTTTATGTTTAAATAGAAATCTGTTTCTTTGTTAGAATATTCGATCATTTCCAATCACATATACGTTGACTGACGAAAGCAGAAAAGATTCATCGATTATCTATTTGTTAACGAAGCGTGTTATTTGATGGCAATTTGCTTCTGTCAAAGCACGGGAAGAATAATGAGGGAAATCTCGACTTGCAAGGAAAAACGGTTATCTACAACGCTGGCTAAAGTCGATTGGGTTTCGAAATTATTTTTGGAAGTTCTTTATGGAACAACGCAATTTGATGAATTGGAATAAACTTTTAGACTCATCATAGAATTCTACTTCTTGTTATAATTGATTGAATATATTTCTAACCTATACCAATTTGCTAAAATGATTGTAAGAATCAATTAGGTTACAGATCCTGAGAGTGAACAGCATAAAAAACTTCATTGATTAAACATCAACCAAGAATTCAGTCTGTCAAAATTTTGAACAAGCCAAATAATGTAACTACCCAAAGCCTACGTTCAGATTATAATGAGATCTTTACTTGCTCCTCCCCCCCCCCCAACAGTTTTTTCATTGTTAAGACGTGGAGCGACAATATAAAAAAGGGCGAGCAAGTGACAGATTTTATTTTAATTAAATTGTAGATGAGAGAAAACAGGAAAAACTACGTTAACAAACATGCATTAAAAACATTTATAGGTATCAAACTAACTGGCGAACTTTTCTGAATTGTGAGTATCTATATCTTCCCAAGTTTGCGTTCGCTCCATCGTGAGGATGGAATATCTACTGCAGCCTTCCGTTCCGGAGACCTGTATTTTAATTTTGTATTTTCTATCGCTTCAAACGTTAGTGTGTAAATGACACGCTAAACGTAAATAAATGTTCTACGTGTCATCTAAACACTTATCAAAATAAACAACTAAAACGGGAGTACCTACTGGCTTCCTCTATTACCTTTGATGTGGAACAGACTAGCTCAATTAAACATATGGACAAAGTACTGTATAATGTATTGTATTAAAAAAGTTTCCGATTTCACCTAATCATTCCTACACAATTATCTGCATTGTTTTGAGGATACGCGTGACGTCCGTGCTCAAAAGAAGCATGTATATACATTAAATAAATAAATACAGTTTCATATTTCACAATTAATTATACAATGTACAAATAATATAACATTTTTCTCTCATGCAGGTGATGTCAAAGGCACAGAAAGCATTGATAAACGAAAATACTATGTAAATGATGCAGAATTTCTATTAGTCCGAGAATCCTCTGCCGTGCAACGCTTTTTCAGACTTTAGTGAGAGCGTGACACTTTTTAAAGACTTTGATGGGAGTGTTGGACGGCTGGGGATTTTCGAAATAAATTTCTTCCTATGCAAGACCCAGCTTTGTCCCATATGGTGGAGTTTCAATAATAATAGATAGGAGGATTTTAGCTACAACAATGTAGCTCCTTCTTCCATAAAAAAGGAGCTACATTATTGTAGCTAGGAGGATTTTAGAAACATTATAGCTTATTTATTTAATTATATTAATATTTTTATCTTTGTAGAAAAAATACATGATAAAAGTAAGAAAACATTTGTTCGTTACGTAAATTCAATATGAAATATGAAATGGTTGTTCATATTGGTTTCTTTATTTACTTTTACATTTGAGATTTAAAAGGTATAAGAAATCACATATATACGTTGTTATTGTAATGATCTCGAGTATATACTTTTTATGTGCAATAAGATTTAAATGCACACATAAGGTTTATTCTAACTACACGTTTGTACTTGTACAACAAACGTACATTTAATGTAAAAATGTACACATGTAAGTCATAACCAGGTACGGGCAGTGAGTGAACAATGAATTTACACAGTAAATGTTTTGAATAGATTAAAATTTGACCACATCGGACAATACACAAATTAACATTTCAGGTCAACAAAGAAGTCGTTTATAATGAATAACAGTAAATGGCTAAAGGGCAATACACAGAAATATGTACATAATTATATGTGTCACAGATTCTCACTACAACCGTTCGTGTCGAAATGACGTTTAATACTGTAAAATTTATACGAACACAAGTTCAAATTTCAAATGTTGTACAAGAAAGACAAAATTATGACCACTTCCAATTCATGGTCATGATTAGTCTTTAGCTGTCATATTTGAAGTGTTATAAGTACGCAATACATAATCTTTCTGTAGCGCTATGGGAAAAAAAATCACATTTAGGTATAAAACGTTCTAACTAATGCAAAATGAATTTATTTTCATTTTTTATCGACCTTAAAAATGGCATATCCATTGATGATTACTTGTATATATTTCTGCTTTCATATTAGTTACAGGTGGGAAAATACAGCACAAAAATCCTGCGACACAACACATTTTGCCGTATTCCGAGAATGATCACAGTCTCAAAAAAGTGTTGAACTGCAGATGATTCTCGGACTAATGTTGCCGTAAATAAAATGAAGAAAACGATTTTAACAAAAATTGAAAGATTGACTTAACTAGCGAGTACATTTCTGCTATATTCAGAGTGATAAAAATATAACAGGAACATATATTCTTAAGACCGGTAAATTCTTTGTTTTCCCATCTAAGTAAATATACATGTATTATTTTGTCAAAAAACCCCAAACTTACTAATTCTAAAACAGCGAGAAGCTGTTTTGGTTTCTCTACACAACATTCCTCTCCAGACTGTTCAGTTTTTCCATGTCTCCGAATAAAAGTATCCAACATTCTGTCCTCTTCAACAGAAGGTCCGAGACGTACACTGTCACACGGAATACACAATTCTTCCGTCTCCAAAATTTTTGAAATTTGTTCTCCAACTTTAGGTTGATGTGAATGACTTACTAAGTCATGACTGAGTTTTCCGAAAAGAATTGAAATTGTGACAACAAGTATTAAGACTCCAGCGACAAATACAGCTGTTAGACCATATAAGTATTTTCTAAGACGTGCACATTCTAATTGTAAATACTGGTATTCCTGTTGAGAATATTTTTCTATTGCACCAGACCGTCCGTTTGAAAAATTATTTGTCAAATTGTTTGGCTTTTTTCCTCCTCTTAACAGTTCTTCCGAACAATTATCTACATGGTCTGGTTCCGACATTTTCGCGAACTTTTTTTTATTTGAAATTCGAACTCTATCAAATATATTAATGTCAACAATATAAGTCCCGACCAGGCGTTTCAAAATCACTAATGTATTTAAAATCCAAAATCCAATAATTATAGCTCTATTGTATCATTTAAAACAGAAAAACAAACACGTCCAACGGTATACACATAACTCGTCAACTGTATCGATATTCTATTTTTGTCCGTGTGTTGACTTGTGTATTCAACGTGCATCACGTGGTTGCGCATGTCTTCTTCATAATTATTGTTCCAATCAGTTATTCAATGTTTAGGTCGAATTATGTATAGACGGTATTTGAACAATTAATTACTATTTATACAGTTTAACTCCCTGAATAATAATACATAAAATATTCATGGTGTGGGAGTTACATTTATAAAAAAATCTTAAATATTGGATCATGTATATATTCACCTATCGTGTAATGCAGGTGAATTAGAAGATGATAGTATATAAGGCACACTAGTGGCGGATCCACACAGTGCGGATCCAGAAGGGGTAGGGGGATGTGCCCCCTTAAATGCATAAATGTGTTCAGTTCGGCCCTATATGCGAAATCCTCGATAAGCCATATATTGCGATTAAAACAGGGCCGTAAATTGTGTTTAGATTAAGGGAGGCAGTAAAGGCAGGGATCTGGGGGCGCCTAGCCCCCTTAAGCTGAGCACATTTTTGTGCAAAATCCTGCTATCTGGTTTTTATGATGGTTTAGTGTATAAAACTCTGAATTTTGTTTTCTGAGACACTATACAAAATTTTACTGTCTTTGGGTTTGATATTAATTTAAAGTAGATGAACACAGAAAAGGTGATATATTAGTTAATTAAATTCATTCTTAAATAGCTCAGGTTATTAAACTGATGAAATACCACCAATCATGAATTTTTCAAACACTCATTATACTCACAGAATATAGATAATACAATTGACATTTGTACTTATAATTTGTTTTTTATATTGTCTCTTCCTTTCGCGCTCTTTTCTCTTTTTTACTTTTATTTCATTTTATTATATTTTTGGTCACAAATTTATTTTTGCAGGTTTGTAATAGGAGGTAGTTGCCTACATGCCTACATATAATTTACGGCCCTGTAAAAGGAAATGGAATTTTAATAATAAGGGGGATCTAGAATTCTGAATATTCTTCAAAACATTAATAAATTTACCCATTTAGAGCCATACAATATATCCCCTTTAATCAGGGTATATTTTACGTATATTGATATATGTCAATTGTTAGCGTTTATCACCATGCAAATGACGACAAAAATACACAAGGAGACAACATACTAAAAATATCAGCAATTATTTACAGGGGTGATATCGCAACAAAACTCTCTTGGTAAGATCTTTTCTGTAAATGTGTTTGGGTATTTTTACAGGGTGTGTTAACTGTAATAAAGTAACTGTTTTTAAACCATTAGCCGTTATCTGTTTTATTAATAATTGACATTGTTGTTAACTTTTAAAATAAAAAAACCCTGTTTGCTGTTAACAGTATGGTCCTTGAGGTTCTGCTGTAATCTGGTTTTTTCGATTTTTGAACTGACTGTTTTCTGTTTTCTTAAGTAAATTGCTGTTATCTGTTTTTGGGAAAAAAAAGAAAAATTGTTTACCTGTTAAAGGACCCCCCCCCCCTTTCCCTCTCTAGCCAACTCGACAATGTTAACATCGCCAAGAAAATGCCCATTCTTTTAGTTAGAATGGAGTTTTAACGTTGGTAATTTGGAATAATACCACACATTAAGTCCTGTAAATATTTCACTTTAATCAAGGATTGTTGATACAAGTGACATCCTTGAAACGTTTAATGCTAGCAACTACAATTTAACAGTTGCCATCCAATTTACATATTATTTAAACTTTATTTATTACCTTCCTTTGTGAGAATAAAAATTCTTCTTGTGATTTAAAATCTTGTGTATTGAACGCGGTAATGAATATTTTGTTTGTCGACGGTGTTAAACGTTTTAGATGGTCAGTCAAGTTTGTGGATAAACAAATAATGGTTAAAATTTCAGGTCATCGATTTGTACATAAAGCGAAGGGGGATAAGTTAAAATTCAATGAGTAAAATCGCCGTTTCAAATGATATTCATAATCCTATGTGTATATAGATATATCAAGATATGTGGACATAGAATATTTAACCAATAGTTGAAGTACACTGCACTTTAATAAATACAAAACAAAGTGCATCGTCATGCCTGTATTTGTTCATTCTGCAGATTAAGACCTCCTATATGTGCGAGTGTGGAAACCTTCCTACCCATGTGGAGTCCTGCATGAGTAGGCCAACGTTTCATCGTAGCAACGGCCGCTCATAGGACATGTTCTGCAGAGAACCTCATAGGACATGTTTTGCACAGAATTTTGACCAGGTAACCCGAAGATATGGCTCGACCTAACCACCATTACGGAGTCCGTGGATTATTAACAGCTTTTGATGTCGAAAAGGCAAAATCTTGTCAAACAAGTAAAAGTGTTAAATCAAATGCTTCTTATATAAAAACTGAATTATCAAAATACTATGATAACATAACTTATAATAAAATATCTAGCTTAAACGACCAAAATAAGATATTTCTTTATAAATCATTAAAGAAAGAACTAGGGAAGGAATTCTATTTATCTCATTTCGATTTTGAAACTCGTAAATATTTTGCAAAATTAAGAATATCGGATCACTTTTTAGAAATAGAGCGAGGAAGATATAGAAAGATTCCTCGTGAACAACGTATTTGTACTTTTTGTAATCAAAATAGTATTGACGACGAATGCCACTTCTTTTTAAAATGCGATCATAATCTCATATTTAGAAATAAACTATTGTTAGATTTTAATATTGTAAATGAAACTAGTAATACCTCTGATCAAGACAATTTAATTAAAATACTCTCTCCTGCAAATTTTCGGCAAACTCAGAGTCTTGCCTCCTTTATAAAACGGTCATCAGAACTGAGGATAGGAGACTCATATACTTTATTTTGTCGTTATTTGTTTGTTTACTCTTTATTTTGTTTTCTGTCACGAATCATTTAAATGTGATTTATTTTACAATAAAGTTATAATAATTAACAACTATATATATAACCATCGTCATACCAAGGGCACCAATTACTGGTGTAGGGCGTTAAAAACCACCGTCAGTCATATTGCATTTAACTACCTTTTTAAAAAGGAACGTTTTGTTTTATTTTTTGCATTTCAATCTGTGATGTATATGCGCTTGAATTTACTTAGTCATAGAGATATAGAGGTATAAGGTTGATTGGGGTCCGTTGAACGTCAAGCGATAAATTGTATGGTCACTCGGCACTATCCTTAGACGTCAACATTGAACTCTTGATATGACATTTTGATAATAGGAAATGCTTCCATTTAATATTAAACGTCACTCGGTACTCTCCATAGCTGTAAACATTAAATTTTTGGTACGGCATTATGATACGTGGGAGACTATTATTGGATATTAGAGAATGTTTGTAGTATCGACATTGGAATGTGTGAGGTTCATACTTGTATTTCCGAACCCAACGAGCAGTATTTCAGTATTTCGGCTAAATGAGGACAAGATTAAATTTTTCGGATATACCAGTGTACAGGAATTTGTTTTGCCATTAGAAAGTATATGGAGACAGAGTAAAACAAAAAATCGTACCCTAGCATGTTTTTTTGCGTTAATCCGACAAATTACAAAACTTAAATCGGATTATTACGGCAGTAAAATGTGGGCTATTAGTCAGGGAAGAATAAATTTTCTTTTTTAAAGACAATGCACATAATCTTTTTTCAACATGTAACATGTACAAAAGCAGTCTTAAACGTGTATACGGAATAAGTCATTCTTCAAACAAACCACCAGCCCGACGTTCGTCATAATTTGACACCCCCACAGAGAAGGGCATATTTCGAATCGAACAAACACAGTTATCTTAATTTCACTAAAACAAGTAATTTAAGATTTAAAGTACAGAAAACACCGTGCTTAATTAGCCATGTTAAATATTTAAAATCCGATTAAAGGATTCATATCCACAAATAAAGAAAATATAAGCCTACAATGTCATCTAAAGACCCCAAAAAATTCAAGTAAACAGTCAAGAGTATATTTTATCAAAGTATGTTTACTTTTAAGCAAATAATAGTGGGTCGTTAAAGTAATTATATTTCTATGTGTGTTCAAAGTACCCTGCACTATATATTAAAATAGTATCAAGAGTAACGTTCTTTAAAGTAGACAATCAAAAGTTAACGAAGAGATATTTACATGTTTGTATTTCTGAGTACAAATCTCACACGATTCAATTTAAAATTAATGTATTGGCCAGGAACGCATTTTTATTTAAAAAATCGTTTGAATTCAGCATTATTTAGCTCAGTGCTCTATATGTTCTTGCTTTTAATCGTGTTGTCACCGGAAACGTTCTTTTTATGAGGTTATACAGTTCACAGTAAATGCTTATTAAAACAATTATGCATCGTCACCTATTAATGATTTCTATTTGACATGCCGGCGATCATCTCGTCTTTTCTCAAAAGATAACCATCAAGAATCAGCCTTTGTCATGTTTGGATTACAAAGTGTGTTCAGTGCTTGACGATAACAGGTGAAGAAAAGATAAAATGCATAAAACTGTATTGAAGCGCGGTATGCTAATGTTCACATGTCTACGTACACTAGCGACCTTGCTTTAAAGTAAACATAATATATATAGTATATTAATATTTAAAATATGTATACATATTAAAGTTTTTGTAAATATTCCATCGTTCACAACTGTGAATTAGACTGCAATAAATCGTGGTTCTTCTTAATGCACATTAAATCAAATAATTGTTGCTAAATTCTTATAAATTATCTGACTTCAAACAGAATACATATTTCATGTATAATCAAAAAATAAAAATGGACGAAATTAACTCCAGATAACGATTACTAGTCAGTAAACTGAAAGATGGCTTTGGCAAGCACACAGTGAATAATAAACAAATTGTTTTTACTGTATTTAAGTTTATTTAAGCGGAATGCAATGCAGTTTTAATGATTCAAACGTGTTATTAACCTCGGACACAACAATCTTATTTATTTTTAAATTTTATCTTGTTATATAAACCTTTCATTGCTTTCTGTGTATGATATACAAGCGTTTCAAGACCTGCGCAAAAGTTGCCATTATCAAGTTACTATGATAGTGAAGTAGGGTGTCAGTCCTTATTTTAATCTTTATCCGTGGTTTTCAATCGTTTCAGCTTTTAACTCGTATACAAATTACCTTTATTTGATTTATATTTAATATTAATTTCTTAGACAACTAATACTGTTCAAATACATGTAGTTCCGGTTAAAGATTGGAAGAAAGTATCATATGCGTAGATAATTCAACCCAAAGGGTTCTGGGTATCTTACGTCAACCACAATTACTGGGAACCAGTAACTAATATGTTCTGTGCTAGTGGAGCGAATATTGGTTAACACGAATTTAGAACTCACCAAGAGGGCTTATGTGAGAAAATGCAAGCCAATGCCAACAGACGGGTGAACAGACGACAGGCGAAACAAAGGAATGATACCAAGAAATGTAAAAGTCATATTTAAATGTATAATAACACAAGACAGGTAAATACAATCAGAGAAATGTCTTTTTTTGCGCCAAGAAAACCTGACCATTAATACTAATTTGACCTTTATTACATTTTGAGGACACTACTGAAAGAAAGGCATTTAAAATCAATTCAAATTTTAGTATAATATTTCATATTCTGTATAAGTATCCAAACACAACCGTGGTAAAAATGGAACGTGTATTCTAGTAAGAAAATACAAAAATAAAAGTAAAGTATTGTTGTTTAGAAAAGAACGCACGAACCGTTGGTATACGAAGTCCCAAAACTTCGTCTAAACAACACAAACATATATCAAATTGAGGTAGATGTATATAAGAGAATGCCAGTTGTAATCGCTACAAATCAGTGGCATTAAAAATTATCTGCCCACATAACAATAAATAGATATTTTTTCACAAAAATTAGTCCTCTGCTTTTTAAAACTTACAAAACTTCTGATGGTCTGTTACTGTGTTACTCGAATTCCTTATTATTTTGTTTATTAGCGTATATATTGTAGCCCAAATAAAACATTTATATACGATTCAGCCATTTTTCATTAGAATTGAATAAAAAGACCAAATGTTTTATTTAATATGAACTTTATATCTTTCAAAGGAACGAACCAAGTTAACACGTAAATGTTGTCAGTTGTGATTGCTATTAACTAATGTACGACTCCCACATGACAATGTAGAATATTTTTGCCTTAGTCGAATTGGCATCTGTAATTCAGAAAGAACTGCCAAAGGCCTAGACAATCTTAGACATTTTATGACCGGGGTTTATAGCTATTGGTATAGTTTTAATAAAGAAGTCATAAATATACACCGATTCAATAAGTAATGAGATATTTTGAAGTCCGGCTTTGTTTCTGAATAAACAAAGATATAAAGGCGGAGGTGAAATCCGACACTGGGATAAAAATGTATATTCGACCATTATTATCAAGGAGCAACCGTGTTATTGCATGGAAGTTAATATTTTGTATCATTTTCGACAATTTTCCAATAAAAGCATAACAAAATAATGTTTCCATTTCAAACTTATTCTCGTAGGCTACTAAAACAAACATTAATTCTTTTCTGATTATTGATTTTCGGTCTTGTTCGTATGTTCAATAATGGCATAAATGGGCAAATCGGTTCCACACCTTTGCTAATGGTACATTTTCTTATTTAAATAACGACAGCGATGAAAGCATTAGCATTATGGACTTCCAAGCAACCAGCATTTAGCTTTAATCTTACAAAATCTATAAGCAACTTAATAACAGTGTTTTAATACAGTTTCCGTCTCTGCTGTGAACTTCTAATGACGCTCAAGCAGAATAATGCTTCGTAAATGAATACGGTCGATTCTTTTTTGCAGTTTCCTCCTAAAATCAGATACAGAATAGCTTTTTCACTAACTATCATTATTTTATGCTCGAGTGTCAACAGGAAGCAGATTTAAGAACCGGAACTCCATTACTGCTCCGGCATCGATTTTTGGTAGCCGGTATTTGCTTTTGTATTTTTGAAACCCGTTTACGGTTAATTACTTGAAGGCATGAAAGCAATGATTTCTTCATTCAATATAATTTCAACACATCTTATTGATTAGAATTAATTTTTGATACGAACAAAATCAAAGTAGTCATAAAAGAAGGGTATTATCAGGGAATTACACGCAAAAGATGTCTTGGAAACGAATCACGCTAACTACGAATCGATATTTTCCTAATTTTGTGGTGGAATTTTTTTATGTTCTTATTTTAAGTAAGATGGTAGATACATTTAAATAAAAACAGAAGCATGAAAAAAATTGCGACTAAATTCAAGGGAATTATTTATCCGTTACAAAAACTGTTTTGTTATTGCCGAGAGCAGTGTGTTCGTGCGCGAAAAATATGTTTTTGTTTTAAATGCTGTATACTTCATTTTCCCCCTTTTGAAAAAATGCTTCGTGAAATAAATTTATCCAGACTGGAACATCTAGAGTACGATTAAAATTTACAACATTTTACAAGACATTTTGTATTTTAAGTATTTTAACTGGACAATATATTCTAACGTTTTGTACGTTTTGTTACTTATATTTTATATAAAAAAATACAAGACATAAAGCTTGAAACAGACATATGCAATTTATGGGAATATGGATAGTTTTTTGTGTGACATGTGTTGCAAGTATTGTAACAAAAATATCATCGCAGACGTAAATAGCATCAAATAGCAAACACATATCATAGCTACATGTATTTATACATAACAGGAATGCAAAAACTATAATGAGGCAACTGTATGTCATTCATTTCTTCTTTTCGATAGTGGCAGTAAAGGATTATTTCACATTAGGTTGTCGTAGTAGACCGTCTACTGTTTATAACTTGAAGGCAATTACTTATAAATATATATATATATATTAATCCGCAAAAAAATCTGGTACAAATCATAAAATATAAGCGTGCAGATTGTAGGTAAGTCGTAATACCTTTTTACAGACGCAATCCTGACCACGTTGATGGAAACGAGCATGCAGTGTGGTTTGCTTAATGTAATGGACTTGAGGTTACACATCAGCTCCATAGTTGCAGCGAGTGGTTCTGTCAGACATTTTAATAGGCGTCAAAAGGAAGCATTGTCGTTGGAGAAAACACTGCCGACAATCTACGTGAATGTCAGTGTAATGGATGCTGATTTGTGGAGGATTACAGACTGCTTGGGGAAATGGCTGGCACGTCACTTCTATCTTTCTGAGGCTAATGATAAGCCTAGAAGTACTTAACTATGTGTTGCTTAGCTTGAAGGTAGCTTGATCCCGTATCATGACAGGATTTTACACGTGTCGGGCATAACGGTAATTATCTATTATATGGACTTCTCAAGAGACAACTGTTTTCCTATATTTTTGTCTGGTGAGTAGTGTACAAGCCACAGGCTAGGTTACTATAACTCACTAGACAAGGCCATTGAACGGTTCTCGAGGGAGCATACTATTTTAGTAAATAACACAATATTGAAAATATAGTAACTGGGTTAAAAAGCTCGGAAATTTACGAACATTTGGTATAGTACTCGCTGGAAATCTTAGAGAACTGGTCTAGTCCCTGTCGCCATGTATAGTTTCCAAGTGTAAAGATAACGCCAGTATTCAGCCAGGGAAAATCATCCAATATAAAACGCTGTATATGTGTTATTTACTAACAATTCTCATAGTGATAGCCACCCAACAGTCGTTCATGGCTGAAAAAATGGGAGTGGTTAAATCGAGCACACACTGGCCGATGTCATTTTTAATGTACTCAAAATACTGAAATGCATTTAAATATAGACACACCAGTAATTATACAATAAATTCTCTTTGGTTACTATTCTCGGAAGCAAATTTGCTTTCATCATTTTTATTTTCAAAGCGTTTCATTCCCTTAACATTATCATTTTCCATGTTCATCTTCAAAATGAAAGATATTTCTTCTTGGTTGATGTATTTGTATAATGCACGACTTTAAGATGAGCAATCGCTAATAATTAATTTCTTCTTTGACAAGTAAATTACAAATATTCTTTTCTAGAAATCTTTTGTGAAACAAAAATGTTCAAAAGAATTATTCATGGACCGCTTGATGTACGAGATATCAAGACACGAAGTGTAACATCTTTTTCATTAGATAAATATTGTATTTTTTGTAGTTGAAAGAGAAAACTGCTAAATTAACATCGTCAATGTGCACAGCTGTTTTGTAGAACATTTAATCACTAATATATCAAATAATACTGAAGAAATAATACACTTACAATCAAATCAATACAGTCGTGAAGCACAACACTAAATGGAACTATCATATTACCACAGGAAAAAAATTCACGAGGAATTAATTTATTGTTACATTTAGTTGTGTATGTTTAGGGGAGATTTTGTTTCAAATAAAAACAATGCATTGAAGTATGAGTACACGTTGTGTGTTAGATAGGCTTGAAAAGATAGAATATTAGAATTCAATAAAAAGGATAGGGGAAAAATGATTCAATGTAGATTTTTATAGATACAATATCGATTATGTTAACAATGTTGTGTTTGATGGTATTGTAAATCAGTGTTACTTTATATTTTGTTCTGTTTCCGGCTTTTACATACAAGTTTTGTTTGTATATTATATATATTTTTATTTGTACAAGTTTGTTGTTGATATGATAGCAGTTACTAACAGTTCTGTGTTTTATACTATTGATCTTAACAAATGATATCTAAATAAGATTTTGCAACGTTCCCATTTATTGATATATTTCTAGACACTAGCCCTCGGATCTAACGTCGCCGTCCAGTCTCATGGCTTATACAAAGTACTTATATATACATATATTAATACAACGTATTAAGTCTTCGGTGCGAGTTTTTGTCTGGTGCTTATGAATTCCCATTTAATAGCACATTCGTATACATTCTCTTTTCTGTATTGTACAAAGAACTTCTACGTAAAAATCTCAGTATATTGTACATTATATGAGTATTTTCCCCTTTAAAAAAGTAATATCTGGGACGAGTATAACCTGGTAATATATCGTAATTGTATTGTTGTATAATACGTAATGTGTTTTCTTATATGTTAGTTTCTTCAACTTTTGCAAAAAATTTCTAGAAGCGTAAGAACTAAATACACACTACAATCATTTTGAAACAAGCGTTTAGAATGTATTTAAATATATATGTATACAGAAAACCAATTAGTTACCTATATCTGATACATTTATTAACAATTTTCTTTCAACAACATATAATTTTTATAGAGTCAGTTTGTACATAATCATTCAAAGAGATAAAGCCTTAAAAAAATTCTCATAAAAAATGTTAACATCTTTTCTTAGAAAGATTGACAACCATACGTAAATGACTTGCAACCATAAATCTAGCGATCGTGTAACACGCGCTTAACTCCCTTAGTATCAGAAATGCATAGTTATACCCTTACGGATTTCAAGGCATAATATAAAAACAATAAATAAAAGAAACATAAACAGGGTAAAGCTTAGATTTGTAGTATCATACAGTTTTATAGTCCACTTTTCTCAGTACTATATTAAAACACCGTACTTTTTAATTTTACCAAGCAATTCTAGCGAGACATATTTTGTCTAGATATGTAACAATTCAATAGTGGAACTTTGGAGGTCAACGTCGTCAACCATTTGCTAACGATCATCAAAACTTAAGTTGTGAATGTGAGCCATACTTCGGAAAATTCTTGGGGTTTTCTCCGGGTACTTCATCTTCCTCTATATGAAATTGAACGCCATGTTGTTAAAGGAGGCGTTAAGTCTCAAACAAACAATGCAATACTGTATGAGCGAGAATATTTTCTACTATACTGTAGGAACAGAATCTAAAACTATTGCATACAAATTTCTTAATGGTAATGTGTCAAGGCGCATTTAGTTTTCTACTTGTTTAAATGTGACCCTTGCTTTGTTTTAATTGGCTTCATTGTCACTTTCACACCATTCTATGACATCTGGGATTCACCCTCCAATTTAAATATCGGAAAAGCAATAAAATTCGCCAAATTGACATTAACCCGTCTTAAATTTTATTTCAAAAAGTCATTAGTGAGGAAAATGTATTAAATGTAGAAAGCTATTAGTGCTCCGTCTATGGTTGTATGTGTTCACGAGCTTTTGATTTAGTGATTGGCTATTACCGTTTTCGTAACAAGTCCAGGAAATGACATATCACGCCTCCCCGAAGATTATAATTATATTACTTAATCTTGAAAGGTCTTGAAAAAACGACTTCACATTTCTACAAATACTTGATATCGGAACGTATTTTTTTAGTACACTCCTAATTTACATACATATTTTCAAAGTTAAAAGATGTTAATTTATTTTTATATTAAAAAATCTATAGAACTATAGATTCTTTTTGCATAATTATTACAAAAATGTTCTTAAGAGAATAAAAGTAGACAGAATATTTTTGATCTAATTGACAGAATCTGGTTCGAGAACACTGTGTGTAATTATACTGTGACAGTGCCGAGTGCTTTACCCACAGAGCTGCCCTGCACGCCCCAGGGGGCGAGGAATTTTGGGTCAAAGACAATCAAAGTACGGAACGCCTGAACGCAGACAAGTTGGGTAATGTGTTTGAAGACTGTCACGCTTTTTGCACGATTACAACACCCTGTGTAAATTTCGAAAATGAGTAGGGTCAGTAGGGTCAGTAGGGTCAGTAGGGTCATTGGAGCTGCTACAACATTCCTCTTCCCTATCCAATATACTGCATATCTTTCTAGTAGAGTCTAAATAGTGTTCCCGTCGGCCAATTCTTTTCCCCGTCGTCCTAAATATAGCTAGCTAAAATATTGCTCGCGTCGGACGTAAAACAACCATCCATAAATCTAATTCAAATTGGATACCTCGCCCTTGGTACCTCATCAATACACAGTCTTTCCGTTTTATGTACAGCATTAGAGATCTAAAAAGTTTTCTTTTGCGCAATAATAAATGTACAGTAAATGCCATTTAAATATTCTAGTAAAACAAGCAAAACAGAACACGTTACGTGTAGACTTCCGATTTTATAGATTAAGTTTGTCATGTTTATCATGACTTTTGTCTTCACTCAACAACCCGTATCTAATAACAACATGCTCAAATAGTTAAATACGGCTTTTATAACTAAAATGGTGAAACATTATATAATATACGGTCTGTTGAAACATTATACAATATACAGTCTGGTGAAACATAATATAATATACAGTCTGGTGAAACATTATATAATATACAGTCTGGTGAAACATAATATAATATACAGTCTGGTGAAACATTATACAATATACAGTCTGGTGAAACATAATATAATATACAGTCTGGTGAAACATTATACAATATACAGTCTGGTGAAACATAATATAATATACAGTCTGGTGAAACATAATATAATATACAGTCTGGTGAAACATTATACAATATACAGTCTGGTGAAACATAATATAATATACAGTCTGGTGAAACATTATACAATATACAGTCTGGTGAAGCATAATATAATATACAGTCTGGTGAAACATAATATAATATACAGTCCGGTGAAACATTATACAATATACAGTCTGGTGAAACATAATATAATATACAGTCTGGTGAAACATTATACAATATACAGTCTGGTGAAACATAATATAATATACAGTCTGGTGGGACATTATATAATATACAGTCTGGTAGGACATTATTATAATATACAGTCTGGTGAAACATAATAAAATGTACAGTCTGGTGGGACATTATATAATATACAGTCTGGTAGGACATTATTATAATATACAGTCTGGTGAAACATAATATAATATACAGTCCGGTGAAACATTATATAAAATACAGTCTGGTGAAACATAATATAATATACAGTCTGGTGAAACATTATACAATATACAGTCTGGTGAAACATAATATAATATACAGTCTGGTGGGACATTATATAATATACAGTCTGGTAGGACATTATTATAATATACAGTCTGGTGAAACATAATATAATATACAGTCTGGTGGGACATTATATAATATACAGTCTGGTAGGACATTATTATAATATACAGTCTGGTGAAACATAATATAATATACAGTCTAGTGAAACATTATACAATATACAGTCTGGTGGGACATTATATAATATACAGTCTGGTAGGACATTATATACAATTATAGTCTTTTGTAGAGGTCTATATAAGTTTTAATGGACTCAAATATTAATAATGACCGACGCCATCGGCGGAATTTAATCTATCAAAACTTATATCGACTGATACAAAAGACTTTAGTTGTTTTATTACATAATAATCAGACAAAGGGATTATTTGTTGTCTCATTGACATTTGCAAAAAACAAATATATTTTTGGTGTGAAATTTATGTTTGTTTGTTTGTTTGATGGTGTTTAACGCCAATTTCAGGAATTTTTCAGCTATATCATGGCGTCCAGTTTTTATTGGGGGCGGAAGCCGGAGTACCCGGAGAAAACTGGCAATCCTTGTCAATTAAGATTGGAGTCGAGTACACCCTGCCTGCAGTGAGAATCGAACGTGAAATTTATGTACTTGCATTAATATTATGTTGTCTCATCAACATATTTACTGTTATAGACTCTACTTTTTAATGTTAAAAGTAAAAAACAGTCTTTTCTTGAGTTTATCATAATTATAACCAAAAACAACCACCTGACAGCAATGGAATAGAAAAAAGGTAGTCAATATTGATTTTAATCAAACAATATCAGAATAAAGCAAACTGAAAACAATGTGATCGAAAAAGGTAGTCAATATTGGATTTAATCAAACAATATCAGAATAAACGGTCATGGGTTGAGGCTGGCCTTGACCGATAGAAAAATTAATATACAGTCTGGTGAAACATTATATAATATACAGTCTGGTGAAACATTATACAATATACAATTTGGTGAAACATTATACTTTATACAGTCTGATGAAACATTATATAATATATAGTCTAGTTAAACATTATATAATATAAAGTCTGGTGGGATATTATATAATATACAGTCTGGTGAAACATTATACAATACAGTCTGGTGAAACATACACTATAAGGTCTGTTGAAACATTATACAATATACAGTCTGGTGACACATTATATAATATACAGTCTGATGACACATACAATATACAGTTTGGTTAAACATTATACAATATACAGTCTGGTTAAACATAATATACAGTCTATACTAAAAGTTACTAACCGCTGCGCTCAGTGTTTTGCTGGCATTTTTTTATTATTCCATATTGTACCTTTGTAGTGTTAAAATCCAATTTTAAACGATACACGATAACACGTTCATATTTTATATTATGCCTTTGTTGTTGACAAGTTCCAAATCGTCCTTGACATTTGCTACCGGAGTTTTACATAGGAAGTCAGCCATTTGAGTTTCTACAGGGATCTCGAGTTGTTTTCAACAAGATCGTCTGCTTTCGTAACGTTCAGTGGTATTCGGACAAACCGCGAGGATTTTCCGCGTTAACTGCAGACGATATTACCCGAAGATTTTCGAATAAACAACAATGGACTCTTCCAAATGTACACTGCCGTTGTAATTTACGTCAAACTTTACTATAGAAAATTGCTCTATCACAATGGAAAATCCGCGCATTTCAAAACGCTAAATAACTGTGGAAAATAAAGTGATGAATTCAATTTACACATTTTTTGATCTACAAAAAGAGCGTAAGCTGGACCATACACGGTAAGTAGTTTTCATTTGTCACGCAAAAACAATAACAAAAATACGTCAACATTTAGTATAGTGAAACATCATACATTATACAATCTGGTGAAACATTATACAATGTGCAGTCTAGTAAAACATAATACACAGTCTGGTGAAACATTATACAATGTGCAGTCTAGTAAAACATAATACACAGTCTGGTGAAACATTATACAATGTGCAGTCTAGTAAAACATAATACACAGTCTGGTGAAACAGTATACAATGTGCAGTCTAGTAAAACATAATACACAGTCTGGTGAAACAGTATACAATGTGCAGTCTAGTAAAACATAATACACAGTCTGGTGAAACAGTATACAATGTGCAGTCTAGTAAAACATAATACACAGTCTGGTGAAACAGTATACAATGTGCAGTCTAGTAAAACATAATATACAGTCTGGTGAAACATTATACAATGTGCAGTCTAGTAAAACATAATACACAGTCTGGTGAAACAGTATACAATGTGCAGTCTAGTAAAACATAATATACAGTCTGGTGAAACATTATACAATATACAGTCTGGTGAAACATTATACAATATACAGTCTGGAGAAACATTATACAATCATGTGAAACATTATACATTATACAGTCTGGGAAACATTATACATTATACAGTCTGGTGAAACATAATATAATATACAGTCTGGTGAAACATTATACAATATAAAGTCTGGTGAAACATTATACAATATACAGTCTGGTGAAACATTATACAATATACAGTCTGGTGAAACATCATACAATATACAGTCTGATGAAACATTATACAATATACAGTCTGTGAAACATTAGACAATATAGTCTGGTGAAACATACAATATACAGTCTGGTAAAACATAATATAATATACAGTGTGGTGAAACATTATACAATATACAGTCTGGTGAAACATTATACTAGTACATTATACAGTCTGGTGAAACATTATACAATATACAATTTGGTGAAACATTATACTTTATACAGTCTTGTAAAACACTATACACTATACAGTCTGGTGAAACATTGAGTCTGCAACGTTTAATATTATCTTGGTCAATGCAAAGAAGACATTGTAGCCAAACTTAAATTCTTTCAAAACAAGAAAATAAAAACCATGGATAAAAATTATGATGAGACTCACGCACATTTTCTTATATTATTTTAAAAAAATGCCTCATGCAATCTTGTTGTACTTCTGAAAACAATGTAATAAATTAGTCAATTTACAACCAGGGGTGTTCAATACATGATTAAATTACCCCGAGAACATGCTTTTCTCTTACTTCAATGAAAAACTTGAGCAAAGTTTGTTGTTTTTGTTATTGAATAGAAACATACAAATGTAATGAAATATTGACTTTAATTTAAATACAATTTTGTAATCAATTAATTTTAAATTTAAAAGTCCGACGAATTGTATAGAAAGACATGTTTCTGAAACAACAGAGATTCAATGACACACTATTTACAGCATTTCTTCATCAAAGACAAAATCCGATCATTACAGAATTAAGCACACGGATCTATAATTTCCTGAAATCATTCAAGCTTCTAATCTTAATACGCAGATGGATCAGGGGACATTACAAATTAAAAAATATGTATCGTTTGCTAGCATTAAAACGCCTCATTAATTAAATGCCTTAGTTATGAAGCTCGATGATAACAGTCATAGCTATTTATGTTGTGCAACATTCATAGGATTCCAGTTCGCGGCATCTACTGTGTAGCAATCTAGTAATTTAGTGTAAACATTATTTTATTGATAAATGCATAGTTCACAATACATGTAGGTATGATACAATATGGGATTAGAAAACAAGTGCTACAAGCACTTTTATAAATTCTTCTCCCAGAATATAAGAAAATACATAGTAGAATGCATGACATACAGTGACATAATCATAATTTCATATTAAAGTAACATAACATTAGTGTTACTTTTACTATGGTTGACATTATACTTTGAAACAATATAAGAAACTTTAGAGCAAGATTATCATACAAAGAATTTACAAATTTTAAACCCTCATGTGTTAAACCTTCTTGATTTAATGATATATTTTTGAACAATTAAGAAGTTTTGCGTATTTTCAGCATCGGAGAGGTTTGAGTCACCATATAGAAGGTTTCTAATATTAATGTGACATGATAAGTTTGGAAATAGAATATTTCGTAGTCTATTAAACAATGGACATGAGAGCAGAAAATGTTCAGAATTTTCTATTTGTTTGCATTTACAATAGGGGTCAGGCTCAAGATTCTTTTTGAAAAGGTGATCTTTTAGGGCACTACTTTCAGTCCTTATTCTAGCATGAAGTATTTGACCGATACGACAACCCGCATAAAAATAGGACGGAACTGTAATTGGCTTGTTTAAAAATGATTTTAAGTTATTGATAGAGTCATTGTTTTTTATGTTATCAGGAAGGTCATTCCAAAGTCGAACTGTTGATGGTAAGAAGCTGTTATAATACAACATACTATGGGTGGGTGGGGGGACTAGGTTATTAGCATTTCGGGTTCTGTAATGGTGAGTTTGAGAAAAGCTAGCTGGAACCAAGTTTGACAGGTACTCAGGGGTATTTCCATGTACCATTTTATGAAATAATATGAGCTTATGTTTTTTCCTGCGCGCCTCTAATGTTTCCCATCCGCATTCTAGTAAAAGTAAAGAAATGGTAGTTAATTTGGTAGCACCAGTAACTATGCGGGCCGCCTCGTAGTTTATTTGTTCAAGCTTTAGTTTCATATATTCAGGACAATTGTCCCATATTACATCTGCGTACTCAAGAACTGGACGAATAAAGCTAAAATACATTTTTTCAAGTGTTTTCCTGTCAACTTTAAACTTTAACTTTCGAATAAGATTAAGTCTTTTTGATGCTTTCGAAATAATTTCATCGATATGAGTATTCCAGGTTCCGTCACTTGAAAATGTAAGACCTAAATGTTTATGAGAGGTGACAGATTTTATAGAAACTTGGTTCATTGTTAAAGGTGGATGGGATACAAAATCTAATTTACGTGTTATAACCATCGATTCAGTCTTTTGTGGGTTGAAATTTACCAACCACTTTATCGACCATTCATGGATTTTTTGAAGATTTGAATTTAAAATAAGAGAAGTTACTAGGGGGTTTTCAACAACAGCATATATACTCGTGTCATCTGCAAAGAGTTTGATAGGACAGTTAACTTCATTTACTATGTCGTTAATAAAAATAAGGAATAGTAGAGGGCCAAGGATGGACCCTTGGGGCACCCCTGCATTTATATTGGCCCAAGATGATTCTGTTCCATTTATAACCACCCTTTGTTTCCTATCAGACAAATAATCTTTAAACCATAAAAGGAGATCTCCCGTGATGCCCATTTGTTTTAGTTTATATACAAGGCCTTTGTGCCATACACGATCGAAGGCTTTACTAATATCAAAGAACACAAATCGGATTTCTTTCCCTTCATCAAGAGCCTTGTTGAATGTGTGAGCTATGTAGAGCAGTTGATTTATAGTAGAATCGTTTAAGATGAACCCAGATTGATGTTCTGTTATTAAATCCCTAATAAAGTTAAAAATTCGTTTAAAAATACACTTTTCGAATATTTTACTTAAAATTGGAAGTAGAGAAATTGGACGATAATTTTCAACTACATTTGGGTTGTCTTTTTTGTGAACTGGTGTTACATTCGCTAATTTCCATTTTGATGGAAATTTTTTTGTAGATAAGCTTAAATTAAAAATTGCACATAGAGGTTTTGAAAGGAAGTCCCATGCAACTTTAAGTAGCTTGGCACTAATGTTATCTGGACCGGAAGCTTTACTAGTATTTAAAAGTCTTAATACATCTTCTACTTCATATTTATGCAATGTAATATGATCCAGACAGACAGATGGGGGTTGATCGATAGAGGGAAAATTTTTATTACTCTCGTCTATATTGGACTGATTCGCAAAAAACGTATTAAATGCTTCTGCCTTTTCTAAATTACTGTGCAAAACATTGCCATGTACATTCAGCGGAGGAATTATAGAATCTTTTGATTTTATACCAGCAATTTTTGACGCTTTACCCCACCATTCCCTTATATTTGTTGAGTTAGACTTAAGCTTATCGACTAATTTATTACAATAAAGTTCTTTTTGACTCCTAATAGTATTAATAGTTTTATTCCGTGCTCTCCTAAATTCTGCCCAATGTTCTGGGTAATTCGATCGTTTTGCCTTTTTATGCAATCGGTTTCGTTTTCGAATTGATTTATGGATAGAATTATTCATCCATGGCGGTTCAAATTTTCTAACTGTTATAATTTTGTTAGGGATACATTCATCTGCAAACTGTATTATGAGACTGGAGAGAGAATCGACTAGATCGTCCAGACATTGTCTGCGGCTAATAAAATCATCCCATTCGACGTTTTCTAACTTTTCGCGATACAAGTCGAAAATTCCGCGATCGTATAACCATATTTTTCTCTTGAAGCAAGTGTGAACAGGTTTCTGGATTTTTAGTATTCCATATGTCGGACAGTGATAACGGACATTTTGGTAAAGAAATGGTGGACCAACATGAACAAGATCGACAACTCTGGGATTATTAGATATGACTAAATCAATGCAAGAACTTGAACTTTCCGTAAAATGGGTTGGGTCATTAACAAATTGGGTCATGTTGTACTTTGCACAAATATTTGACATTTTAGTATTATTAGGGTTTCCTTGGTCTTCGTTAAAATCACCTAAAATCAGAATAGTATTTATACCTGTATCAACCGCTAAATCGATTGAGTATTCAATTAGGTCATATACGTGGATATGAGAGTTGGGGGGTCTATAGAATGTTCCTAACAAAACTGGTTGGTTTCTACAATTTTTTAATTCTATCCATACACATTCAACACCTCGCACCTCGAGATCCTTCCTCTGAACAGCAAGTAAGCCATTATTTACATATACTGCCACACCCCCTCCTTGCCTATCTGTTCTATCGTGTCTAAATGGGGGTTGGAAATTGTCAAGTAAAATATCTTGGTTAACAATTGTAGGATTAAGCCAAGTCTCACTAAAACAGAGAATATCAATATTACTAAGTTCTGCGTTAATCAGATCTATTTTTGGCAGTAAACTTTGAACATTTAAGTGTATAAAAGATGTGTATTGATTTAAACATCTGCTAAATTCGTCAAAATATTCATCTGATGAGGAAGATTCAGTAGTTAATTGGGAAGAGGGGCCAGGATTTGGTTCTACGTCGCCCGACAGAATTATGAGCAATATGATACATATGATAATGATACATATAAAATAACAATGGCCTTTTTTGTGAATGCAATTCGATAAAGCATATCTGTTGTCATAGTTAGTTTCTTTTTTACCATTGCTGCTTGTAGAAATAACATAATGTTCATAAAAACACAAACATGTCAATAGCAACATAACAGGAATACACTCACTTCCAATAGATGCATATAAATTGACAAATATAACGTGGTATATATTCAAAAGCCTGTTGCTCTTGTTTCGTCTTGCTCTACAATAGAACAGTCCTATTCTAGCAGTAAACTCTGTGCTAGCGATAACCATTATGTTACTTTAGTGTCCCAGGCATAAAATGTACTGCTAATGAAGGGACTGCTCGAATTGCCACTGGCAGTTAAAATAAAATAATTGTCAACCATAAATAAAACATCATGTGAGTAAATATTGTAACAAATGTGATTTAGAAAACATAAGATAACGATTAACATATTTACAGTGTAATGTAGACTGATTTGTCTTAGTAATTGGTACTCCAGGAGTAATTGAAGGTATAAATAAATGGGTCAAAAGAAAAAAAAAAAGAAAAGAGAAAACAAAGACAAAAATTATGTAATTAAATGTAGTCAATCAATTAATTAATACATTACTATTAACATACTTTTGAGTATAATTTACCAAGAGATATATGTTTATTATAATATTCTTACTAAGTCCCTTACTTGTTTTTGGGCGAGCAGCATCAGCAAGTACTAGGATTTTCTAAAACATGATCAACCAAAAAAAAAAAAAAAAAAAAAAAAAAACAAAAAGAAAACAAAAAGCTGGCTTTGTTTTAAATATGATCAGAATAGTAATAATTACAAGAGAACTTAGTGAATAGTATAAAACATCGATATGTTTAAATTAAACGTTACATACTATGTTTCATATTAATATGATCTACATTTGCATATCAAATTACAATTTGATTTTTTTAAAGAATAATAAATAAGATGTTGGTTCGTACAAATTTAAATAAAACTAGTGATCCAAGTCAATATTAGCAAGTAGTTGCGTATTGCCTGCAGCATGTCTGCTGATAATGTTAATAGTGCATTGACGAGAGGGATTGTTGGCTGAACACGCCGGGCATCGAATGTTGATACACATACTGTGGCACTGAAGAAATTATTTGAGGTGGTATAAGGTTAGCTACTGTCGACCGTGAAGCCTGTGGTGAATCATAGTGAGAATTTTGCACTGAATATTTTTCATTTGGATTAAGAATGTTATTGAGTTCGGATTCGCTGGTTACCACGTGCCTTTTATCTGATAAGTCGGTCAGATAAATTTTTCCATCCCAGACCGAAGTACTTTTAAGTTTATGCTGTTTTACGGCTTGTCTTGCTAGATAAGCTACCCTACTTCGTAGCTTGGTCAAATCTTGGCTTATTCCGATTCCCTTCAGATCAGGTATTTTTCGGATTTCTTTGGTTGCTTTTAACAGCTGTATACGTTTATTAGCATGAGTAAAACGGGCTATTATCTGTTTTGGACCATTGTGACTTGGAAGTCTATGGGCGACACTAATATCGCTACTATCAATGTTGACATTTAATTTCTTAGCAATATCGCATACTGTTTGAATTGTGTCCTCATCTCTTTTTAGAGGAATACCACTAAGCCGAATACAGCTTTTGCGGCTGTGCTGTTCAAGGTCGTCAACTTTCCATGCAACTTTAACCATTTCGTCTACTGTTTTTTTAAGATTTGAATTTTCTACCTTGAGTTTGTCAATTTCGTTATATAAAGGTAAAGTTATACTGTTAACATACATTTGAAGGTCATTTTTTAGTTCTTTCCTGAGATCATCAAACATAATTTGTTTAACGGCGTGTGCAAGTCTTGATACATCATCTTCGGTGAAAAAGGATGAAGGATTTGGTGGCTTATTAGTAAGTGACTGCGACGAGGATTCCATCGAGACTTTTGAAGAAGCAAACTGATTATCGGTTAGCTTAGAAACAGTTGTTTCTTGATCGAAATCGAATATAAGTTTTTTCTTTACAGGATAGTCGAGAAAGTTCTCAGTGTGGTTGGGTGAGGGTTCCGATGAGTGTCTACGGCGTTTGGGACAAGTTTCAGTTCTTGACATAATACGAACACACAAATTTAAATTTGAATATACATCGCCATTTGTATATAAATAATGTTCTACCTTGTTTACATAACTGGTGTAAATGTCAGCTAGTAACGAGTATCAGTTCACAAGACATAAGTATACACATATAGTGAAAACTACTCACTAATTCGTTGACACTTTCCGAATTTGATATATCGGAAAAATAAACATTTGAGTAATATGTTTTAATATTTCTTACCGCCTTTGATAAACAATTCCATTTCCATCCTTAATATAGAAAATACTTGGCTCCTGGAGTTTTACAAATCAATTCATTTTTACATTTTAGCCCTCACAAAAAAAACCCGACTGTCCATCATGCACATGCGCCTTTCTAGTAATTTCAAACCAAACCTTGGGGATCTTCAAGTAAAGCGGTAGAAAACCGAATGGAAAAAAAGGATTGAAAACCACTGGACAAAAGACATTCGACAAAAGAAAAAAAAAGAACATCTAAAACCAGAAATGAATGACACTAACCCTATAAAAAATGTATGCTTTTTGTTTTTATCTGTTTTCAAGTCCTTCAGATGTGCATAATGCTAATAAAAATACAAAAAAAACAGTTTTAATATTGTCATGTTGTGATATTTAAAGTTTAAACAATAGAAGGGCAAACAACATAAAATGTGGGTTGTTAAAGTATCCAAATACAATAGTAAATTTCATAATGTATAAATTATCAATATTTTATTGTGTTTTATGTACAAAGCTAAAACGCTCTAAGTTACGAAAAAAGTTTGATTTTGCCAATGAAAATCTATTTTTTTTTATTACATGCATGGCACATTTACTCAGTAAACAACTAATATATATATAAATAATAATCAAATTTAATGAACATCAACTATTTAAATAATATAATTAAATCAATTTAGATTCAATGCATACCTTTTTTTACGGACAAACCTGATCCTTATTGATTGAGATGCTTTGATTTCCTGTTTCAGTTTTGCGTTTAATCTTGATAAGAAGATTGTTCCACAGGCAATACACACGGTGTGATATTTGGAAGGATAAAAATGTTTGACTTGTCTAATGTGTGCATTATTACAGTTTTAAATTTTTTTAAAAACTATATGTGAATCAAATATATTGTAAAGGTGGAATTTATTTGTTTTTTTTTCTTGACTGTTTAGCACTAATATGTTAAACGTTTTCAATCTATCAGTATCAGATATAAACCTAATATGCAAAGCAGATATATTTCATTTACATTTTTAATCTTTGTTTTGTATGTCGGGGTTTTTAGACCTGCCAGTTTAAAACTTGTTTATTTCAGTAAAAAATGTTAAAGGTCAATCGTTTTTGTCATCAGTGGTAACGTCGAAAAACAACAAAATTTGCGGAAAGAAAACGATAATTACAATTATGGCTAAAGATAGGGCAAAAAATCAGATTAAAAACACAATTTTCTTTTATTATACACAGATATATATAAGAAAAGTAAATAACTAAAGAATAAAAAGAAAAACGTATATTTTTGCAAAGATTTATAAACAGATTTAATTTTAGATTTCACCATAAATAATGTGTTATCTTTAAGCAATGAGTTTTATATCGAATATATATCAATGTGTTTAAGACGGCGTAAAAAAGTTTTAGGGCTAATTTGTAATTAGATCTATATCCTGAAATCGACAAAAATTCCGGTTAAAATCAGTAGAGACTTAAAACGAGTAGTATTTTGTTAGAGAAAACTCCATTAGTGAGTGTTGCTCTACCATCCTGTTATAACCGAATAGTCATTTGTTTGTTTTAAGTGTCTGTTGCTTGTTGTGTTCGTGACTATTCTCTTGATATTTCGCATACTATTTGTTTCTTTAATTATTTTTTAGTATCTTCTGACTTTATGTTTAACACATTTTATTTTAACGGCGTGGAGTACCAATTCAACCGTAATAACTCTATCTGGAACCTTTCAAATCTATTCAAGGTGATTCATATATACTGTGTTTTTGTAGTCTATGTAAATTGTTCTTATTTACAATTTTAGTATTTGCTATCGTGAACAGTTCTTAATTTCAATCATTGCGCACATTATTTAAACTTTTGCTGCATTTTTATAGAATCTTCCAAAACTACAAATACTGAAAATTTGTGACAAACCAGTATTATCAATTAAAAAACCCTACAGTCTGACACTACCATATATGTCATACCTATAGATCTATGAACATTCGGAGATGAATCAATTCAATGAGAGCAGTTTATACAAAAGCATGAACGAGATTAAGAAAGTTTGGTTTTGTGTTTGTTTGAACAGCCGCTTCAGCCAATTTTTCAACTGTATCAGGTGTCCAGATTTTATTAGTGTGAACCCCAATAAAGTACCCGGTGAAAACTCTCATCCTTCGGCAGGAAAACTGGCAATCCTTGTCAATTAAGGTTGGAGTCAAGCACGCTCTGCATGTAGTAAGAAAATAGCAACAAAAAACCCCCGACCGAACAATAGCCAAAAGCAAAGGGAAATTTACAAATCCGAATATAGACACAAAAAGGGAGTAACCAGAACCCAATAAAAACCATGGGTGCACTCAGTTGCTCTGGGCGATTAGCAGTGCCTGCATCTAGTTAGACACCCGTCGAATTACTCATTGTCGTGTCGAGGAAAAAGTCAAATCCAGTAACAGGAAACACTACCTATGACCTGGGACTAGTATAACTAACGGGACTGGACACTTGCTAAGTCTTCAGTTTTAAAAGTACGATTTCCTTGTCGCGCGAGACCGGAACGAGATTAAACGAGAACGTAGAAATGACAGCATCTATAGTACAATACGATACTAATATTTCAGTTAAAATTTGTGCAATTATCTTGTGACAGTAAATATTTTTTAATTTTTTTTTTAATTTTAAGTGTTTTATTTGCCTCTTTGTATTATCGTGACCATGTTTTATCATTTAAACAAATATTGAAATCAGCGAAAATCGGGAGCTTTTTTAACGGTCGCCATTTTTGTTTGTCATTTTTACGAACTTTATACTTTCAGACCATATATCATCATAATGCAAAATTTCACATTTAAAAGGTATAGACCAACCAATTCGTCTTTTTTGTCGCTTTGCAGCATATATTATTTTTGTTGTGAATCCCCAGTTACTATAGGATTACGTAGCATGAAATATTAGCACGTTTTCGGGAAGACGGCGCAAATTTTTAAACGGTCCCCTTAAATAAAACCACGCCTTTATTATGAACGCAGTATTTCTTTTTCTTCCACAATCTGAAAGAACTATGTTTTAAGAATGCACAAAAATAGGTCATAATTGATAACATGATTAATAAACATACTATTTTTTACCCTTTTTCGAAAGTTTGTTTTCCATGAGGACATCTCCATCCTGTTACGTATTTTCCGCTTCTATTTTACAAGAAACTGCTTAATTTTAAATGCAAACGGTAAAAAATTTCAGGATTGAAATAAGTTTTTTTTACAACCCATTCTAGTTGCAATTGTTATGTAATTACAGGTGTGGTGAACAAATGGTTCAATAAACAACGGTGTGAAAAGTTGTCTGAGGGTACACCATAGGTAGCTAATACCTGTGTAATCATATAAATTGTCTAATTGGTGAAACCAATAAACATCAAATAAAATCATACAAGGCGGTTTTTATTTCATTTCACTGGGACTAGTACAACAATCTTTTGTTTTTGTTTTTTGTTTGTTGTGTATGTTTTTTTTCTTTCAGTTTTTTTTTGTTTGTTTTTTTTTGTTTTGTTTTTTTTGTTTGTTTTTTTTATATGTCTTGTGTTTTTTCTAATTTGTTTAATTATTGTTATTAAATGCATCAATGTATTGATATATACACGTAACTTGCTTGAGCCTCGAAAAGATTGTATCGTACAAAAGCCGTATATACGGTCATATCCGTGTCGACACTTGTTCGCAAATTAGATATTAACGCGACGAGGAAAAATATACGTTATCGTTAGATTCCAGTCCCGTTGATTTATAGGGTCCTGCTATAACTCAGCGAAAATGTCAGATCGTATTTGAGGTACTGATTTCACATAACGATCAATTAAGCCATGGTAACGACCATAGAACTTCTGGAGAGATAACATCAACCTAGGTACAAAAAACCCTTGTTTGAGTAGTTCAGCAGTCAACATCAGTGATCGGTCTAGAAAATTGGAATGCCGATTGCAGGATCTAGAATATCATATAAGTTGTGAAATGTACACATCATACGCTGGAGCTGCTGGAATGTTGCTGTCAATGAACGGGAAGTTGACAATTAGAAAGTTGCAGTCATCACGTTTGTTGTAGAGTCTAGTTTGTAGTCTTCCTGGGTATATTTCTAGAAGTAGGTATAAGTAAGAGGCTGACCATAGTGTAATGGTAGTGTCTTTAATTTCAAGCTCACTAGGGTAAATTGAATGTAAATAGTCATCAAATTTAGCATCTTTGAGGGACAAAACATCATCAATATAGCGGAATGTTAAATTAAGGTCTGGGCCAGTGTTTTTTCCTTCTTCCTCAGCCTCATAAGAGTACAAAAACAGGTGGGCGAGGAGAGAAGCACAATAAGTACCCATTGGAATACCAACAATATGTTGAAAAACATGTCCTCCAAACATGTTGTCAATCAGAAAATCTAGCATGTGACAGATTTGGTCTTCAGTATATTAAGTATTAGATTTAGAATCATTGATGATAAAACTCGAGCACGCAACCTCATACTTGACAGGCACGTGATCAGCAGTTTTTAACTAAGTTCCATAATCATCAATACCTCCAAAAAGTTAAAAACCTATCATAAAAACGACCAAACGCACACAAAGGACACAAATATCTGTCACTGTCACCAACAGGTTCATAAGACAATATATTATTGAAAGTTACGTCAACGTTTTTTTGTTTTCACTCTGCAGATATAATTAATTTTCATTAGATAATTATGAGGCACCGTAAGTTGAAAGACTTCTTTCAGATAATTGCATCCCATTTACATTGAGAACATGTTCGTTTTTGTCTGACTAAATTGTCATAAATAATTACTTTGGAGTCGGAATCGGTAAATGATTGCATAAATTTTTACGGCAGAGTTGACTTGTAACATTTTATTGCAAAATAAAATAATTTCCCTTTGAGTACAATGTAAACAGAGTCTAATATATTGATATTTAGAGTGCGAACACCGTAATTGCGCCGAAAAGTATTAATTTGCAATATACTGTTCGCATAATATTGACTGTTACCAAGAACAAAGTATTTATTTTGTAGTTAATACTTAATTAGAGAAGGATACCATCTTTTGTTGTTTGAATTTCCAGATGGCTAATATATTTTCCATCTTGCAGTAATAGACTTCTTGTATAATCTAAACGTTTTCGGCGATTGTTTACTATATCGTTGTGATGTCTTAAGTTATTTAATGAAAGTACTTCTTCTAACGAGATAGTGGCGTGAAAATTTATCGAACTATTTTCTAAAGCGCAAACAAACGTAAATGACATGTGTAAATAGTCTTTGTCTATGTTGATAAAAGGAATCCATAGATTATAGAAGATGTCGAATTTGGAGATTTATGGAAATACAAATAAATGATAAATCACTTTCTCAGTCTGATAATTTTAGAAATAAAATAAGTTTCGTACTAAAACTGAAATACCACAAGTCATAATACCCAAAATCTATGAGTGTTTTAAAAAAACCATAGGTCATAGACCTCTCACCAAGCCCTAAAAATCATAGACTTTTTAATATTTCATAAAACGTTAAAAACATATGACGAATTTCAGTAGAGGAATTTAAGTACCGTGTGTATGTATATTTGCTGAATTCATTTGCCTTGTACATTTGTACAACGCTGAAACCCTTTCGATATACTGGTATACGTAAAATAAGACGTAGAATGAGTAACATCATGATTTATATCAGGTATCAACAGGAAAACCCAAGTATGAAATCAGATGCTCCTAACTCAAATCACACCAGCATGCCTAAAGACAAACATAAATCTAGAAACAATTACTGTAGTGCTAGATAAAAATGTGTGTAATTATATGAACGCATGCAACTAGATGGAACGTGAAAATTATCTCAAAAATAAATTACTGGAAATCATGCAATCATAAATCTGTTCAGAATTGTTATAATTTCTATTCTTGAATGTCAAATGTAAGGAGTTTTTCAAAAATCGTTATTGCACTGATTATCTATTCTATGCATTGTCATTATTTCTGGTCATTTTCTCACTTTAGTGGTTTTGTAAAAAACACAATGCTTTATCAAAACCCGAAGAAGGTTTCAGGCTGTATAAGACAAGGTAGATGTATTTTACATGACTTGCAGAATATATCATTGTCTTTTCTACTTTATCTTAACATCTTACATTGGTCCACGGCGTAAAGTTTTGACAACAACGGTTTTATTCGTCATCTAAATGCTTACAGTTACGAATTACGTAATAATTAGTTCATAACAGCTGTTGTTTAAATTCTAATTTTTAAATGTATAAACTGACCTTAAATTTGATACCACTGCTGTTTTCGATCGAGTACAATTAGTTACACACCCTTTCGGAGCACCTGTACTCACCTCCGGTTCTTAGTGTAATTCCTGTTTCTACATTTTGGGGTTTTTTTGTTGTGTGTTTGATTGTTTTTTTTTGTTGTCTCCTCATTAGTTAAACATTGGTTTTGACTGTCTTTTGACTTATCATTTAGTTAAACATTGGTTTCGACTGTCTTTTGACTTATAGTTTTGACTGTCTTTTGACTTATAGTTTTGACTGTCTTTTGACTTATAGTTTTGACTGTTTTGACTTATAGTTTTGACTGTCTTTTGACTTATAGTTTCATCAACACTTACTGTTGTCTAACTTAAAATTTTGTAACAAAAATTTTCTTGTATTGGTTAAATTCTGTAGCAATAAATGTTTATTTATAGCATATAAATGATTTTTTGACAAACAGGATTTTGTATCTAATTTGCAAGTCGGAATAGATAACGTCTTTCAAACAGATTTATCAGTCTTTATTATTATCTCCCTTCTCGTATCCCCCAACAGATGGCGTTTACTCCATTGTATTACAGCTACACAAGCTTTGCACATTTGGGCACGTGCATTAGCATTAGATAGTTTTAAGTTAAGTATAACTTCTAATGTTAGTCTGTACTTCGCAACTATTAATATTATTTTTAGCACTTATTTTGCAAGCTTTTCCTACGTTTTCGATAATGTTATATTTTGTGAAGCTTCAAGCACGTGTCGTTTGATAGCGTATACACACTTTAGGTTCTTCTTTTGACCTAGTTTTACGTGTATTTGCTTGGGCGGACTTTTGCTCTGTGACTGTTACTCTTTCTTATGGATTAGAGTTTTAGCTAACGCATTTATGAATTTTAAGTAGCTAGTCCTGCTAAATTTAGTTATGAAAGTGAAAACAGACTGAAATCGAGACCACGTGAGAGTTCTCTTTTGTTCGGCATAAATTCTTACTATTTATTTCAAACTTATTTATGTTTTTGCGTGTAGCTGTATTGATTAATCGTTGGTATAATATCAACATTTGAAGTCTTTCTATTGGTATGTAGAATGCACTATTACATCTGATGTGTATTTGCTACATCTTAGCTAGCGAAGATGTATGTGCCGAGGCGTGGCAGAAATGTATTTTAAGCGGCGCTTGGATTAGAACAACAAAAAAAAAAATAATAATAATAAATATGTGTGTGGCCACCCGGCACACAATACCAGCCTATGGTGCTGAATAATATTGCTGCTCTTGTTTGTTTATGCTACCCAAATTGATATGAAGGGTATTTTATGTTTTGAGTTGCATAGATACAGGTAACACAGTTTGTATATACAGCCCAACTTTTGTATGCTTCACATATATGGATCTGTATCTTTTGATTCAAGCGGTACTCAGAAAAATGCAAATGGTACATGTTTGTTATACTAAGCAGATATGCTTCTGCAAAAATTTGTTATGTCGCTGAGCAGTGCATGGAAGTTAAATATCTTAAATAGTGTTGGACAATTTTTAGTGGAAAATATGCCCTATATCAATTAATATTTTATCAGGATATGCAGGTATGTAATGTTTTTTATTTATATATATAAATATAAAGTTATGTCTTCTGTAATGTTCTGTACGCACATGTACTGTAATGCATCTATCAATCAATCAACTCTTTTCCTGAAATGTATATTTTGTGTTATATTTAGTTTGCCTTTTCAGGCTCATTATTGGTTATCAAGAATTTACTGATTTATTTCTGATGCTCCATAGTTCGGATCAGGATGTACACTTGTACAGATAACTCTAATGGCATTTACGGCACATGAATGTTATGCTTGGCATATATGGTGCCGAATAGTAAGGTTCGTGTTAAGGTTAAAGTTAGCAGATTCTGTTAAGTAATTGTTTTGGGTCACTAGACTGTATAAATCAATTAAATTGTTTAAATGACCTGTGTCAGACACATCATTCGATTGTAGCGTGCAAACCGTGTTATCTAAATATTCCAAACTAATTAAAAGGGGAAGAAGCACATTAAGTTCAAGGGCGAGAAAATACGTTAATTTAATGTTACATAAAGCATAAAGAGATAACAACAACAAGACAATTAGGTTTATGTCCACCAAATGTTCTTTTGTATGGTCATCTGCAGTCAATATAAATAATGTTATGCCTTAACTTTTACTTGCGTTTTTAAGCTGAGATGAGTTATGTTGATTTAGTGAAAGGGAATGGACGGTGTCTAATTATTTTGTATATATTAACATGTACATATAGGAATATTAGTGTTAATAAATGAAGAAACCAGTAGCTACCTTGAGACATACACATCTACATTTAACCTTAATGGTACCTACAGTGTACTCGTTTAACATGGTGCTTAAGTTTTTTCTGATCGTGTACTTGTACTATAGAGGTCTAATTTATTATGCTCGGCTGATACTTGTTTTGCATAACACGTATGTACTGGTGCTGTGTTTTTTTTTTCTGTGCCTTTACTTGTGGCATACATGTTCCCATGTGCCCTCTACCCCTTTCGTGAACTAATGTGAATACTAGTCATTCTTGTTTTGCTTAGCACAGATGGTGCCGTATCTTTTGTCTTGAACAAGCAATCTACTGCTTCATATTTGTAATGTGTATACTAGTTCATTCTTGATTTGCTTAGCACAAATGGTGCCGTATCTACAACTTCATATTTGTTATGCTTAGCACATGGGGTGCTGAATATTTTTTGTTCTTGTACTAATGATATACTGGTTCTTATGTGTTATGCTTAGCACATATTGTTCTGTTTATTTCTGCTTCTCTACTTATAGTATACAGATTCATACTTGTAAGACTTAGCACAGTTGGTGCTGTTTATTTTCTGTTCCTGTTCCAGCGGTCTACAGGTTCATATTTGTTATTCTTATATGGTGCAGTACATTTGCTGTTATTGTACTTGGTATACTTGTTTTTATTTGGTATGCTTAGCACAGCATAGTATTAAGCTAGAGACTTATGATGTTATTTCTAAGCAGTTTTAATTCAATGTCACGATTATCAGCTGCTAGTAACTAAGAGACAAGTGTGTATTGAAAGATGTACACCTTTGATCCGAGAAGCTAATAAACTACTTAGGAAGAGTAAAAGAAATACAAATGTATTTTATTGGAATATAAGAGGCATAAGTTTGATAATTTTTTTTTTTCAACTGGCAAAAAATTATTGTCTTTGGCGAATTTGTTTTCCGCCTGAGTACGTAAAGTTGCAAACGCACTAGAAGTAAAAGATAAAATTTAAGGAATTCTTCTAGATCTGACACGCAAACGCACACGAGTTGTACAGAATTAAGATAATGTTTATGACCCGAATCAATCTTCACCACAGCAGGTGTCAAATCATAGTGTTTGCGGTAGTTGATCGCCCGTACTTTCTTTTCAAGTAAAGACTTTGAACATTATCTGTATTTGCTCATTAAGTTTTTCATAGAAAAAAAGGGGAGGAGCTTCTTGAAAACAGAATAACTAATTTGTTTATTTGGTGTGTTCATTTATTATTATGTAGGCTTTCAGCCCTCACGGGGTATAAATGTGTTTAAATTGATTAAGTACTTAATGCAGTATTTGCTTTTATGTTAATATTTATCTTAAATAGAAAAATGAAATTCCATCCTACAATCTGATAATCAACTTCCTTTTTTCAAAGCAGGATCAATGATATAATCATAAGAGTGGTTCGGACATATGTATATATGCATGTATTGTATGTTAATTTTCTTATTGAACATACCCGGTACACGAAGAAAAATAAAGGCTTCTTTCTAATTATGTTGTACTTAAAGTACTGTACAGTAAACAATTCTGTTGTTCCAGGTGTAACTGCACCATTCATGTTTATGTATATTTTTCCTGCAGATGTTAATTTTGGAAACCAGTGAATTTGACACAAAATGTTTCCTAAACAGGTTGTGGGTGCAGATTACACCTAGATGTTGTTTTATGTATAGGGCTTCTGGAAGTTTGTGCAAATATGACACCTTGATGTGTTTGTGCAAGTTGTGGTATAGTCCATAAGGCACATTGATGTTTGTGCAAATTGCACTTGTGATATGACGCCTTGTTTAGTTGCACCTCAATGTTTATTTATGCAATTTAAAATTAATTCTACATTTTGTTCAACTGTCTTCTTAAAGCATGACAAATTATTTAATCTTTTTAACATATTCATGTATGTCATGTTTATTTTTCGACCGAACATGCATGAAAATTGACGTTTGTTTTCATGGTATTACTGAGTAGTTGAGTTGTATTTAAAATACCTTATGGTAACTAATTTTGTGGTGCCTGGTGTAACCGCACCATTCTTGTTTATGTATAAATATTTTCTGCAGATGTCAATAATTGAAACCAGTAAATTAGCTTTCTTATGCAGGCTGTTGGTGCCGATGACACTAAAATGTTATTTTATGACTATGGTATTTAGAATTTACAATGGTTTATGTTTTCGCAAGTTGCACAGTGGTGCAAATTGACCTTGTTATGTATAAGTAATGCTATGGTGCAATACGCACATTGTTGTTTGAGCAAATTACATTAGTGCAAATGACACCTTGTTGCTGGTGCAAATTGCACTATTGCATATGGCATCTGGATTTTTTGTGTGTGCAAATTGCACAGTGGTGCATTACGCACCTTGATGTTTGAACATATTACACTGATGCAAATGACTCTTTGACGTATGTGCAAATTTCACTAGTGCAAATGACAGCTTGATGTTTGGGTATGTTGCATATAGCATCTTGACTTTGTTTTGTGCATTTGCACACTGGTGCATTACGTACCTTGATGTTTGAACAAATAACACGGTTGCAAATGGCACCTTGATGTTTGTGCAAATTTTCACTGGTACAAATGACATCTTGATATTTGTGCAAATTACAATGTTGCTTATGGTATCTTGTTTTGTATGAGTTGCACAGTTGTGCCTAACGCACCTTGATGTTTGAGCAAATTGCACTTACAAATGGCACCTGGATGTTTGTGCAAATTTAACTGGAGCAAATGAAAGCTTGATTTTTGTTCAAATTGCACTGTTGCATATGGCAGCTTCATTTTGTTTTGTGCAAATTGCACAGTGGTGCAATACGCACCTTGATGTTTGAGCAAATTACACTGGTGCAGATGGCACCTTGATGTTTGTGCAATGGCACTGTTGCATATGGCACCTTGATGTTTGTGCAAATGGCACCTTGATGTTTGTGCAATGGCACTGTTGCATATGGCACCTTGATGTTTGTGCAAATGGCACTGTTGCATATGGCACGTTGATATTTTGGTGCAGATGGCACCTTGATGTTTGTGCAAATGGCACTGTTGCATATGGCACCTTGATGTTTGTGCAAATGGCACTGTTGCATATGGCACGTTGATATTTTGTGTGACACAGTGATACATATGGTATCTTGATGTCTGTGCAATTGAACCTCAATGATTATTTATGCCAATTGTACAGTGGTGCATTTGACATATATTAATATATATTTTGTCTTTTATTTAGCTCTGGTACTGGACGATGGCAGTTGACTGATGGCAAGTTCAATTATGGTCCTGCCATAAAGAGAAGGAATACTGCAAGGACTAAGTGTCCAGCATATTGATTTTGTCACGGCCATGCTGATAGTCAGAACTACTCCTGTATTGGTAAGCTGTCCGACAATAGTGTGTTGTGTATGAACATGTAAGCAGAACTATTGTACACTATTATTACACACGCTCAAGTCAATTTTGACAATAATTTATAAAAATGTTATCGCAAGCCTTCATGTACAATATAGAGGAAGACTTGGAGTAATGGTGCTACGAGTATTTCAGTGCTGGACAACAGGTAGAATACTGCTCATATGTGTAACTTTAGGAGTTAATATGTCTCTTCTCCAGCAAACTTTGATTATATCGAATTCCATCATGCAATTTTGTTTACAGACAGAGTAGAGCACACGTGGAATCTCTACACCAATTGAAACTATAGCTTTATGTATTGAGTGTCGATGCCGTAGAGGCTTTGGTCCTATGGAATTTTTGACTAAGAAAAGATACAAGTGACTTTCGCCAAGCCCATTCCAGGTTTAGATAATGTTGGGCTTTAAACATGACCCTCATACCACACGTTTTATGTATGCTGCATGCACTAAGGCAGTGTTTTAGTTGGACAGTTTTACAGCTGCTATCTTTAGAAGGATGTGTTTCTGAGGCGTTCTTTATTTATTTAAGACTCTTCGAAGATTACAAGTCACAATCTTGCGAAAATGAGCCGCAACGGGCAGTGATTTATGTGTTCTCACTTGAGGAACTTTACATAATTTGATATTTTAAGTTTTAAAATAATTTCAATTATGAGGCATCTGGGATTATAGGTGTGGTCATATTATTAATGTATTCATCATATTTAATTTGTGTGTTATATTTAACAGACACTCCTGTGTGTCTGTTATGAATTTTTACAATCGTTTTCATGGTATTTTATCGCTTTCCCGTTTATCCCTAAAACAATAGGGTTTTGGGTTTTAGTGCGAATCTACCAGTAAAAGCTGATACATTGTTTCTTGTTTCACACATCTCGGGTTGGGAGGACCACGAAGGTGCTGTTTGAATCCGGATTAAATGTATATACAATTTTTTAATGCTTATTATCAATATAATCTTAATTAATAATATACAGTCGCCCATAAAAGTGGCGCTTTTATGCCATTCTTGGTGTTAGTTTTTATTGATGAAATCAAACTGCTTGCTGTGTGAAACATGAATTATGATACAATGCAATTTATTCCATATTATTTTATTATTTTTGTGGAATTTATACTTGTTCATGAATACGAATATTCATCTGACAAACTGTTAGAAATTTTTATTTTTATGTTGTTATATATGTATATACACTTTACACTTTAGCTACGTGGGTTAATACCTCTTTATTATTTTTTAATTTTTCCTTTGTTTATATATAATTTTTCTAGCTTTGTTATAATGTTATGACTTGTTATTTTCTACTAATGGGTACTAGTATTTGTTTTTTCCTCTCAGTTTTTCACCACAGGCTTGGATGGGGGGTATTGTCACAAAACGTTTGTTCCAATACTGTGGCCTATAATATCCCCATCTTTGATGGGATGGGTTCTTTATTATAGTAGTTAAGATTTCTATCTATTTGTATGTATATATGTTTTATTATTTTTAATTTGTGTTTTCGTCATTTATATTTATTAATAAATGACATTTTCAATTCATTGCCGAGTTTCTTCTTCCCTCCCATCAAACGGAGCACAGCCTGTGTTGACAAAAATGTTTATTTATAGCATATAAATGATTTTTTGACAAACAGGATTTTGTATCTAATTTGCAAGTCGGAATAGATAACGTCTTTCAAACAGATTTATCAGTCTTTATTATTATCTCCCTTCTCGTATCCCCCAACAGATGGCGTTTACTCCATTGTATTACAGCTACACAAGCTTTGCACATTTGGGCACGTGCATTAGCATTAGATAGTTTTAAGTTACCCGCCATCCCACCCTAACCAAATTTTAGTTCTGGTAAAGGAAATTATGAATATGAAGGACTTAGTTTTTATTGGGTTTTCTGGTTTGTTTGTATTTTTTTTTTTATACCCTACAGTTTTTTCTCATGCATGTATTATCAACAACTTTAGAATAAGTTATGTATTTCTGTAAAAACAAAGTTGTTAAGCTGTATTATGATGTTTGTGAATATGTAAGAAGGCCTATAATATCCCCATCTTTGATGGGATGGGTTCTTTATTATAGTAGTTAAGATTTCTATCTATTTGTATGTATATATGTTTTATTATTTTTAATTTGTGTTTTCGTCATTTATATTTATTAATAAATGACATTTTCAATTCATTGCCGAGTTTCTTCTTCCCTCCCATCAAACGGAGCACAGCCTGTGTTGACAAAAAATACATTTAATAAAACGAGTTGTAAATCCGTACAAAGAAAAATACTACTCTGAAACAGCTGAAGTTGGTACACATTGAGACATTTAATGTTTTGTTTCAATCTTTGTTGATTGTTATAATAGGTTTGAAAACGTTATTCTCTATAACACAAAATATTTCAGGAGTGTAAACTGGTAATAAAGATCTAATTTTAGATAGTCCGATTTTACTGGCAACGTCAATATCTGAAGTCGTTTATGTTGTTTATTCTAATGACCCATTTGACAGTTCTCTTCTTGGTAAAATTGATGATTCTAATTTCTCCGTTACCGTTAATTACAATGATAACATTCTGCAAAATCAATTATCCAAATTAAATGCTAGTGATGAATTTTAAATACCGGGATAGATTGTTGTATGGAATTTTTTTACCTGATGGTTGTTTAACTATTGAAAGACAGGATATTAAGCAGAATAAATAGAATTACATATAATATTATTATCGAATAGCGGCGCCCCAGACATACATAGATTATAAGATATAGAATGCTGGTGTAAAAATGGACAATTTGATAACTGACACTAAACAAAAGAAATATAGCAAATGAAATATAAACACAGACGAAACAAGCAACCAAACAATGAATCCATCCATATTTTTATTGGTTTCGTGTTAAAAACTTTTTGGAGTTTTTTTGTGTTTTTGTAATACGAGAATGTCCTGTTCATTGTAGAACCAACATGACAAAACACAAGCACATTCTGTAACAATGCTTATTATCCTAACACAGATTCTATTCTCTGTTAAGTTGCACGAGTCCCTCAGATCGAAATTTAGAAAGTGATTAACAAACTTAATTGTGTCGTTTGGAACATGACTTTTTCAGATTCCATTTATTAAAAAATATTATTTAGAACTCATATTCAGTAACTTCAGTTATATTTCTGACAAGAACAAAGAAGCACATTTCTACTGGAGATCAATTGGTACAGAAAATTTGGTAGCCATTAGGGTCAAGCCTTTGAGAGTCTCATATGTGTTTTATTTATATGATATCAATCTTGATTGGGATTTATTAAAGTGGACTGGTTCATGCATCGAAACGTACATGACACTATGGCGCCATGTAGATGGATTAAAGTTTTAAATCTCAATTAAGAGATTCTTCGGTTAACTTTGACAGAATTTCATAGATCTGAATAAAACAATCAAATCAATTCTTTGCTGTGAATATTTATGATGAAACCTAGTCAACCTGCAAGTTGTAAGATCACCAAAACGCGTACGCTTTTATTCTACGTTTAATGTCTGGTAATATGCAAATCAGATTCCGTATCCCTATTAAAAATTCAAGTCGTTTGTCAAAGGCTAACCGAAGCAATTTGTCATTAACGATTGATTAGGCTGTACATAGCAGATAGCGTTTAATATAAGAGAAGATAATTAAGGCAATACGCTACTTATTGACTAAAGGATTTGTCAGAAGACTTCCAATGAAGTACTGACGGCTGATTCAGGAATTCTTAAATATTTTCTCGACGCCAAAAATCGACATTTTAAGAAATATATCCATTATTTATTTAGAGTTATCTTGAAAAGTTGGGACAAACAATGAAACTTGTATTTGGAAATATTTCAAAATAATGATGAAAAAATTAATATGTGCTAATCCACTTTTTATTTTACTTCTTTCTTATATCTATACCTTGTTCCCGGAATCGGGCTTTGGTGTGTTCCGTAATACTAACGCTTGAAACATGTTTGGCATCAAAACTACTTCTATACATCAGTGTGTCATCTTTGCTCTCGTGAAAGAAATGTTGTGTAATTGCAACATTTTGTGGTTTCAATTTAACTAATTAGAAATTGGATGAAGATCTATACTGAAGTATCAGGTCGATTAAGTACAAGTATTCGTAATAAGAGAAGGCTTCAACTTTATGTGCATTAACTATAAAAAGGAATCAGGGAGGCATATGGGCGAATAATTTTTCATTTTTATGAAGATTGATAAACTGACTATAAGCCTCTGTAAGATTACTTCAAAATACTACATTTTAAAATAAAATTGTAGAAATTCGAAATTCCAAATAATATTGCCCAATCAAGGATTATGATGTAAATTTGAATTAGTTCGGAATATGAAGCTAAAAATGGAGAAAAAATCTGACCCCGCAGTAAAATAATTGGAGTGGTCCCTTAAGGTGAATCAACTGACAGTGAAAGTTGAAATAATTACTCCCGTAAATAATACTGGCTACGCATACAAAGCACAATGCCTTTCTTTATTCTACCAAAATACAACGTTAGTCATTTTAGTAAATATTAAACGTTCTAGCTGTCAGAATTATTAGTGCTTTGCAATGTATGTTCCAGTTTAAGTTTCAGCCAGTAGTCACATATAATAATGAAAAATACAACGATGACATATATAATAACATCAGCAACATTACACAATTAGTAACAAATTACGTTTAAAACAATGGATGCACAACATTTGGCTTAAAGTCGTCAGGCCTAAAGGCCTTATACAAGAGCAATGAAACGACCTAATCAGTTGTATTTACGATGTTATCATTTGTATTTATGTTGTATGTTAAGTTTTATCTGTTCACTTTTTGCGTATCCTTCTGATGATGCTGAATCTTCAATGATCCATGGTTTAACTTTTTATTTTGCAGTTTGTATGTACATTTTATGTAGTCTGATGGTAATATAGGATCGCTTCTCACCGCATCGTGCATGATCTTTTTGTTTTTTATTAGTGAAATACATTTTTGCTTGTCAGTGATGGTAGTGTATAACAATACCAACGGAGGTTTTGGATTCTTTTATAGGTTCAACCGGCTAGTTTTGTCTATTTGTTCTTTGTTTTACCAAATTTTGGATATGTTTTGCTCTGTTTATGAGTAATTAATTTGAAAGTGAAAAAATAATATGATAATATTAAACCTGCTATAAATTTGCGTTTTTTAATTTACACAAACAGTGAGATTTATTATTTTCATTATAAGATATACATCAAATATCATATATTTTATAATTTGATACTGGATGAAGGTATTATTTAATATATATTCTTCATTTTATTTATGAGGTGTTTATATTGTTGAATTAACTATAGTCGTAAACCATGCAAAATTTAATTTGAATCAGGCAGATAATAATGTACTATGCATCTTGTATATTCGAGAGTCCAAGTAGCTGTTCAAGAAAGCGTAAAGTATTGTATGTTTATATGCTTTATAAATAGTTATATAATATTATATGAAGAGAATGTAAAATTGTCAAATTTAAATACTAAAACATAAAAAAATGCTTCCATGTATACAATGCAGTACGCATAGTCACTAAGAAATTAAAATCTTTATAATGAATCATCCCTTAGCAAATTTATAAACATCTAAATTCAAAGCATTGCATTTATAATACTTTTTTACAGGTTAACAATTCTGTGCATTAAAGATTCTACAAGAATGCCTATTTAAGATTCCCATCTTGGTTCGATCCAATGTGATAAACACCTAGTTTTAAATACCAAAATGCTTTGAAGCAGCCCGAAAAACACTATAGGTGACATTTCAAACATGGAATATAATTCTGCCGAAGGATAATAAAACAATCGGAATCACTCATCTTATTAACCCATAAAGTATTTATTTTATTATTCTTAATGGAAAATCCATTAACTCTTGTAGCTAAGAAGCTTACGTGATCAAAAGAAATCTGGGAATCGAAATTAACAGATCTTGCACACAGTAAAAGATTTATAAAAATATCTTTTATTCGATTCTGGGAATTTGGCTTATTTTGGAAACATTAAGCAATGGAATACCAAGAAAAATAGTCGATAAAAATTGAAGGTAAAACGAAAGATAATATATACGTCATTTATTTTATTGTATTAATTTGTTATTGGAAGAATGAGACATTTTGGTCTAAATCTTTAATGCATAGTATACAACGATATTCGGTTTTGTCGATACTGGAATTTATATTTTTGGTGCAAATAAAATCGATAACAAATAAATAAAACAGATACACAATCTTCATTGTTATAATTGCCAAACAAACCACGAACAGAATTGACGAACGGATCATCTCAACAGTCGTATTGCCCCAACTTTGTATCGTCTCTGGAGATCTTCAATCAATTATTTAGTAAAATCTGTTTAATTAGTTTATGAGTTCAGCGATTCATTTTGCATACAAATAATCAAGTTCTGTTTCTAGTTGAGCAGAAAATTCCAAAGTTTTAAAACAAAATTCAGACAAAGAATATGAAACACATATCGGCCATATGTAATACTGATGACTTAAGTAGTTCTTTTTATATTGTTAAATATGAAATATTGTTAGATGTAAAAGCAAAGGATATAAGGACGTGCGAAAACTGCAAAGCCTTTAAGGAAAGTAAAAACGCGAAGCAACAAAGTTTAAAATAAAACAAACAAAAACAAACAATTTTTAGCAAAAAGTATTTAAAAGAAGGATATAATTTACACGAAAAAATAATGGTTGACAAATAAAAAGTTTTGTTAGAAAAATAGCAAGGAAAATGACCAAACAACAAGAGCGAAAGTAAAGGCCGATTACAAATCCGTATTCAGACAAACATAAACAAAGGACAAAACACAAAAACAGAAAGTAAGTAACCCGAACCCAATACAAATATGGTCTCTAAAGACGAGTGTGCAATGCCTCTAATTATACACGAAAGTAAAGGCCGATTACAAACCCGTATTCAGGCAAACATATACAAAAGACAAAACACAAAAACAGAAAGTTAGTAGCCCGAACCCAATACAAAGATGGTCTCTATAGACGAGTGTGCCTCTAATTATACACCGGTCAAGTTACTCATCGTTATGTCCAGGAAAAAGTTTAATCCAGGAATTGGAAGACATTCTCTGAAGGAAAACATTTATGATTGTATTTAAGAGATAGATTTCCCATAACCATGGTAATGGCGACAGAACGTCTGAAGGGATAACATCAACTTGTGTACAACAAACCATTGTTTGAGTAGCGTATTAGTCAACAACAGTGAAATTTCTAGATAATCGGAGTACCAATATCAAGATATAGCATAACCCATCAGTTGCGAAATGTTCGCATAATAACTGGAGCTGCAGTAATGTTGAGAGAAAGATGGACAGGAAGTTAACAATGAAGGGGTTAAAGTTATCACGTTTGTCGTAAATCTAGTTGGAAGTTTCCCGAGTCTATTTCTAGAAGAAGACTCGTGTATTGGTGATATCTTCAATTTCTAGCCGCGCAAATATTCACAAAATCTAGCATTGCTCTAGAAAAAGACATAATGAATATCGCGGAATGTAAAATTAAAGCCTTTGCCAATGTCATTTCTTTCATCTGAAACAGGCTCTTTTAGGATTTCAGCCTCATAACAGTGCAAAAAACACAATCGGCGAGGAGAGGAGCACAATTAATACCTGTTGGAGTACCAACATTTGGTTGACAAACGATTCCTTTAAACTTGACAATTATACTGTCAATTAGAAAATGTAGCATTTGACAGATTTAATTGTTTGTGCATTTATTGTCTGATTTCGTGTCAGTGATGGGAATGCAAGTTCTGTCATGGCTAATGAGCAGGTATATATATTGATCATTCCGTTTTTCTTGGAAAGGCAGCGTTAAAATAAGATCTTTAAGGTATGTTCGTGAAAAGTGTCAAGGAATTAAAAGTTTAAATGCTGTTATATTATGAACGAGAATTAAACCCTAAGATATGTATATATATATCATTTTTACTACATGTACCCACATTTAATTTCAGCATGGAATAGAAAGTGTCACTATATTATTGGAGCTTATTGTTGCTGTTACACTTCGACTATCTCACTGAAAATATATATTTTGTTTTGTGTGAAAAACAATAGATATAAAAGACTGAAAAACGCTCAAAATATAGAGCTGCTCACTGCGTCTCTAGGTGGCGGATATGGAAGGCACTCTCCTTAGAAGATAAGACACCTTCTGAGGAATTTTCTGTCGTTTCCAAATACTCTATCTTTTCGAGTGACAGTTAAAATTTTCTGTCATGTGGTCAATCCCATTTTCTGATTTGATTTGATGTTTATTAACTTGTTTTCGCCCTGAAATTAGCTAAAATACTGTTTGATGGATAATATGCAACCACTCAATAAACCAAACCGATCAATTTTATTCGGTATTTCCGGGATTACAGTTAAACAGTGGAAATTGCTCTGCGTCGAGTTTTTTTGGTTATCATTGAATTATAATGCAAGAATGATTATTACATGAGCTAAAACGATGATGTTTCTACATATCTTCTTTATATTGTTCGTTCCTTGAAAAAAAACCGAAGTTGCGTTGACAAAATTTCACCGCGTAAGTGGAGTGTGATCTTTCGAAAGGGTATCTTGATTGAGGAAACATTTAAAAATCTCTTTCCACATAGTGTCATTGTGCACCAAATATTTTACATTTTGATCGGAATGATATTGGAGTTTCCAATATCAAAACGGACTTAAACCACTTTATAGAATTTGATGAAGCTTTCATTGAATTTTTGTCATATACTGCTGCTGTGCATCTTATAGCAAAACATAAACATTAAAATAGAGAGGGTATCAACAGTTTTCTAGTTTTTGAATTACGTTGTTTTTATCTACAACATATTTGGACAATTAATCATATTATGTCACGGATAAATAAAATGTAAAACATATAATTGTTACAAAAGGTGCATCCATTTGATTTATATTTAAAGAAATATTTAAACAATGAATTTTGCAGCTATTTTGGACTTACGGCAAAACATGATATAGATTTAAAGATCGGTTTGAAAAATATGTGTTTATATTTCAAATTACATATTGAATGTTGTTTTTTTTTTAAAATTTTTTCTTAAAAAATTACTTGAAGCAAATCGATAATCTGTCATCGCTGTATCACCACTGATTACACCACCAAATGGCCGTAAAGCTTCATTTTTACGCAGAACAATTGTAAAAGTCATAGCATTTATAACAGTAAATAAATCGTTGAACAATAGCGACATGAAAATATAAAAATATATTTTCAAAAGAGAACACTTTATTGTACTTCCTGTGACTTTTTAATGAGTTCAGTGTTTAAGAGAGACGTCATTCTAATGATCACCTGCCGATAGCCCGTAATGAAATTTACACCATAAAATCTCGGAGCAAGAGGATCAATTAGAATTCCATTAAACGCGGACTATGATCTTATACAAAGAATAGAAAATAATCGTGTTACACATGTTCAATGTTGATCATTACACTAAAGTTGACATTTTATGAATCCACACATGAACACATGGGATATTTATATTGTAGAACGTGTACACCTGTTAAATCCTTATGATTTAGCCAAGTAGCGCATGAATAAACCACGTATTCATAAGCAATTGTTTCGAGGGTAACACATGCATTTCAATTATTGCAATTATTTTCAAAGTTGTTAGGGGCTTCTGTCAGCGCAGTAGGCGTGCCTTAATATAGAACACACTTTAATTTGGTCTCAAAATAGTAAAATAGGTATATGGTAGATCATTTGATAGAGTCTATAATATATAGATGGACCAAATATTGCAAACAAACTTAAGAATAATGTCAAAAGTAATACATGACATGTTTTTTTCAAGTTTTTAGTCTTTAATATAAGTAATATTTATACATATGCATGCATGGTACCGACTTACCCATATATTTTAACCCCAGTTACTGACTCTGAGCATTTCGCTATTATTAGCTTTATAAAAGCAACGCCATGACAACATGTAAACAAATACCTCATAAACTTTCTGGCCCTCCTAATAACTCAGTTGATTTCATATGTTATCCATTTGTCAACTTAATCACATGTTTTTAATCATGTGAAAGGCACTGGGCATATATATTTAATTATTTTATACCTCCTGACTCAATAGTCCTATTTAAGACTGGGTTTTTTTTTTTTAAAAGCGTTTTTCTTTTCATATTTGTAATACAATTTTTTAAGGTATCCGACCCATAATTGAAGTTACCGTTTAATTTTATTTTTTGACAAAAAAATACAGGTTTATATAATAAATGTATTGCTAATTAATTATACAATTAATTATATTGTTTTACTTCGAGTCAATATTAACAGTTTTGAGCCAAAAAATTAGTTACTCAAATAGTATTTCTGATGTTTGCCGAACATTACCGACGTCTGCTGCATTAAACTACAATAGACATCCGGGACCCCAAATATGATCACGTGGTCAATTATGGTCCGGATACCGAATTTCTTTATATGTGCATACACGCCTTTAAATAATGTTCAATTCTACTTCAGTCAGTGTTCAGATTAAGAATATTTTTTCATGAATTTTTTCCTCTAACAAAACTGTATTTGGGTACACAAATATTAATATATATAGAAACATATGTCATGTGTTGCAACTACACAGTATTTCCCAACCGCATTGAGCGGTCAAGATAGTTGTCTACTATTGATCACGTGGTCTGTCAACACTGAGATTTCGGATTCGATTCTCACTGCAGGCAGGGTGTACTCGACTCCAATCTTAATTGACAAGGATTGCCAGTTTTCCTACCGCAGGTCGGGGGTTTTCTCCGGGTACTCCGGCTTCCTCCCCCAATAAAAACTGGACGCCATGATATAGCTGAAAAATTGCTGAAAGTGGCGTTAAACACCATCAAACAAACAAACAAACCAACCGCATTGAAAGATATCTTAGACAATTAAATCTCAGTACAATATAAAACGTTGTCATTAAAGATGGAAATGCGATCTGTCACAGAAATATTTTCTTTCAGCTTCATTAACCCTAACATTAGACAACTGATGGAAAGATGGAGGGCACAATCGATATATGGATAAAATAATTATAGTATTTATTGTTTATTTCTTATAATTTTACGTGTAATTTGATGATTTGTAGCTTCTTTTCATAAATTTACATCTTTAATCTCTAAGAAAATAGCAAAGAAAACCGACCGAACAACATTAGCCAACAGCCAAGGGACAGTTACAAATCCGGATATAGACAAACACAACACAAAAACCAAAAACATAAAACACAGAAAGAGAGTAACTCAAACCCAATAAAAACCATGGGTGCACTCAGGTGCTTCGGACGAGTAAGCAGTGCCTGCCTCTAATTAGACACCCGTCGAGTTACTCACTGTCATGTCCAGGGAAAAGTCAAATCCAGGAATAGGAAACACTACCTATGTCTCAGCGAAAATGTCAGATCGTATTTGAGACACTGATTTCCCATAACGATCAATTAAGTCATGGTGACGACCATAGACCTTCTGGAGAGATAACATCAACCTAGGTACAACAAACCCCTGCAGTTTAGCAGTCAACAGCAGGGATCGGTCTAGACAATCGGAATACCGATCGCAGGATCAAGAATAACGTATTAGTTGTGAAATGTACACACCATACGCTGGAGCTGCTGGAGTGTTGCTGTCGATAAACGGGAAGTTGACAATTGGAAAGTTGAAGTCATCACGCTTGTCATAGAGTCTAGTTTGTAGTTTTCCTTAGTCTATTTCTAGAAGTAGGTCTAAGTAAGAGGATGACTTAGTTGTATTGGTAGTGTCTTTTATTTCAAGCTCGATAGGGTAAATTGAATGTCAATAGGCACCTAGACGGAAAACTATTGTTGTTTGATGGATTGAGTCAATGTCATATTCTAGTAAGGGTATGAAATGTAAGAGTACGATATTTAGATTCATGTAAGTTCTTTAATGATACTTCAACCAGTACCTTTTTAAAGATAGATTTTAAAGAATGTTTCATGAGTAATTGTGTTTTTAAGTAAAAAGCAAAATACACCAAGACACGGGGAAAACGTAGTAAATTAATGTAGAAGGACAAAGTATAATATAAAATATTTGAAACCTGACATAACAACAAACTGCAAGAGCAACCAAAGACAATACTTTAGATACCATTAACCAAACTAATGCTATTCAGAATTCGTGAGAACAATAAAAAAAAACACCACCTAAGATACCGTTAACCACACTTATGCTGTTGAGAATTCGCGAAAACAACAAAAACAATACTAAAGATACCGTTAACCACACTTACGCTGTTGAGAATTCGTGAGAACAACAAAAAACAATACTAAAGATACCATTAGCCACACTAATGCTGTCGAGAATTCGTGAAAACAACAAAACACAATACTAAAGATACCATTAACCACACTAATGCTGTCGAGAATTCGTGAAAACAACAAAAACAATACTAAAGATACCATTAACAACACTAATGCTGTCGAGAATTCGTGAGAACAACAAAAAACAATACTAAAGATGCCATTAACCACACATATGCTGTCGAGAATTCGTGAGAACAACAAAAACAATACTAAAGATACCATTAACCAAACTAATGCTGTCGAGAATTCGTGAGAACAACAAAAAACAATACTAAAGATACCATTTACCACACTAATGCTTCGGGAATTCGTGAGAACAACAAACATCAATACTAAAGATACCATTAATCACACTAATGTTGTTGAGAATTCGTGAGAACAACAAAAAACAATACTAAGGATACCATTTACCACACTAATGCTGTCGAGAATTCGTGAGAACAACAAAAAACAATACTAAAGATACCATTTACCACACTAATGCTGTTGAGAATTCGGGAGAACAACAAAAACAATACTAAAGATACCGTTAACCACACTAATGCTGTTGTGAATTCGTGAGAACAACAAAAAACATCACTAAAGATACCGTTAACAACACTAATGCTGTTGAGAATTCGTGAGAACAACAAAAAACAATACTAAAGATACCGTTAACCACACTAATGCTGTTGTGAATTCGTGAGAACAACAAAAACAATACTAAAGATACCATTAACCACACTAATGCTTCGGGAATTCGTGAGAACAACAAACATCAATACTAAAGATACCATTAACCACACTAATGCTGTTGAGAAGTCGTGAGAACAACAAAACACAATACTAAAGATACCGTTAACCACACTAATGCTGTTGAAAATTCGTGAGAACTACAAAAACAATACTATAGATATCATTAACCACACTAATGCTGTTGAGAATTCGTGTGAACAACAAAAAACAACACTAAAGATACCGTTAACCACACTTACGCTGTTGAGAATTCGCGAAAACAACAAAAAAACAATACTAAAGATACCGTTAACCACACTTACGCTGTTGAGAATTCGTGAGAACAACAAAAAACAATACTAAAGATACCATTAACCACACTAATGCTGTCGAGAATTCGCGAGAACAACAAAAAACAATACTAAAGATGCCATAAACCACACTTATAATGTCGAGAATTCGTGAGAACAACAAAAAACAATACTAAAGATGCCATTAACCACACTTATGCTGTCGAGAATTCGTGAGAACAACAAAAACAATACTAAAGATACCATTAACCAAACTAAAGCTGTCGAGAATTCGTGAGAACAACAAAAAACAATACTAAAGATACCATTTACCACACTAATGCTTCGGGAATTCGTGAGAACAACAAACATCAATACTAAAGATACCATTAATCACACTAATGTTGTTGAGAATTCGTGAGAACAACAAAAAACAATACTAAAGATACCATTTACCACACTTATGCTGTCGAGAATTCGTGAGAACAACAAAAACAATACTAAAGATACCATTAACCAAACTAATGCTGTCGAGAATTCGTGAGAACAACAAACATCAATACTAAAGATACCATTAATCACACTAATGTTGTTGAGAATTCGTGAGAACAACAAAAACAAAGATACCGTTAACAACACTAATGCTGTTGAGAATTCGTGAGAACAACAAAAAACAATACTAAAGATACCGTTAACCACACTAATGTTGTTGTGAATTCGTGAGAACAACAAAAAAATACTAAAGATACCATTAACCACACTAATGCTGTTGAGAATTCGTGAGAGCAACAAAAAACAATACTAAAGATACCGTTAACCGCACTAATGCTGTTGGGAATTCGTGAGAACAACAAAAAACAATACTAAAGATACCGTTAACCACACTAATGTTGTTGTGAATTCGTGAGAACAACAAAAACAATACTAAAGATACCATTAACCACACTAATGCTATTGAGAAGTCGTGAGAACAACAAAAAACACTACTAAAGATACCGTCAACCACACTAATGTTGTTGAAAATTCGTGAGAACAACAAAAACAATACTAAAGATACCGTTAACCACACTAATGCTATTGAGAAGTCGTGAGAACAACAAAACACAATACTAAAGATACCGTTAACCACACTAATGCTGTTGAAAATTCGTGAGAACAACAAAAACAATACTAAAGATACCATTAGCCACACTAATGCTATTGAGAAGTCGTGAGAACAACAAAAAACAATACTAAAGATACCGTTAACCACACTTATGCTGTTGAAAATTCGTGAGAACAACAAAAACAATACTAAAGATATTATTAAACTCACCAATGCTAGTGATCTGGAATGGGCAGCAGTACTTTCCAACGTGGAACCTATTATGTTAGTCAGCTTCTTTACCATGTGGCACCTGTTGTGTTAGTCAGCTACTTTACCATGTGGCACCTGTTGTGTTAGTCAGCTACTTTACCATGTGCCACCTGTTGTGTTAGCATCTTTGTCAAGTTCTATGACAATAGTCGTTAATGAGGTAAAAGAAAAGCAAAAGAAGTTTTAAGTTCAGTTTGAGTGAGAAAATTCAAGATCAATATTTTATCACTTGTTTTCGTTATTTATTTATACTGACACTCAGTGACTAAGGCCATTGGTTGGTCAGTCTTGTGTCTATAATTTTGACGAAAACACCATCATTTGTATCGTTGCATAATCTTCTAGACATCTATATTATTTTTTGTTGATGGTGTATCGTCATGCGATCCGATACTAAATAAGTGTACTGGTTAGTAGCTTTCTTAAGACCATTTATTAAATATTTTGAACTACCTGTATTGTGTATTTACACGATCCCAGTGGACTCATATTATTCCATCTCCCAATGAAGAATACCATTTTTCCATCTCCCAATAAAGAATATCTTAAGCATTTAGAGTTAAACGCCACTGATGAGTCTTGAATAGACGAAACGCGCGTCTGGCGTAATGAATTTGTCACCTTGATAGTTTTGATAACATTTTGTTGGAATATTTGAGCAAAGCTAAGGAACAGGGCGTCCCCAGGTAGGGGATGGTTGGTGCAATGTATAGAAGTTTTAAGTGCAGTTTGAGTGAAAAAATTCAAGATCAATATTTTATATTTTGTTTTCGTTATTTATTTGTATTGACACTCAGTGACTAAGGCCATTCGTTGGTCAGTCTGGTGTCTATAATTTTAACAAAAACACCGTCATTTGTATCGTTGTAAATCTTCTAAACTTGTATATTATTTTTTGTTTAAGCTGTATCGTCATGTTTGTCGATCCGATACAAAATAAGTGTACTGGTAAGTAGAAAGTCCGTATATGAATAAGTCGGTCAGCAAAAAAGGCGCATAGTTGGTATCCATTATAATGCTAATTGTCTAATTAAAACCCAGGCACTGTACATAAATAAAAAAATTCCAGCATATAAAAAATATCAGACGCAGAATTTTACATGAAACCAATATACCCAATCTCAGAGTATTTGGAATGTGTAGGATTGTAATATAAAGAGTAGAAAAGTAACATGTGCAAAAGAAAAGAAACATAGATTAAATGAAATCAAGGAGTTTTTTTTAGAAAGAGCTTGGTATAGATAAATAAATATTATTTGAATTCATCAACTAATCAAATTGTGCATTACAAAATTTGCTTGAAAAAAAACATAACTGTATGCGTTACAACAGAAGTTTCGTGAAAAAGTTTAACAAACCATTTAAACGAACATGAATATTCTTATTTTAAATGTGGGTTGCAACAAACTATGATACAAAGACAGAACTCCAATTAATTTAAGAGTTTTAAAATATTGCCGAAACGTGTAGATGCTGTTCAAGAAGCCTAACTAAATGGAGATAAGGAACTTTTTAATACGATAAATCGGCAGATACGTTGTATACGTCCATATGTGTACATTTCACAACTTATTCATTGTCGCTAGATCTTGCTATCGGTATTCTGGTTTTTAGACAGGTACTGCTGTTATTAAGTTACTAAAACGACCTTTTTTTACCTAGGTTGATGTTATTCCTTCAAAAGTTCTGTGGTTGTTCATTCATATTGGAAATCCATTTTTCAAATACAATCAAACATTTTCGCTCAATTATATAGATAGCATTACCTTGATGTAAAGTAGGGAGAAAGACGTTAGAGTTATCTTTCTTTGCATACTATTACAGTAAATACATACATGTAAAGTCCGAGTTAATTATTGATTTTACCTGAACAGGTAAGTAGTGTTACGTTCTAAATTCACTCTGTTCAAACGAACATAAATTATTTATGTGCTAAACACTTGAAATATCTGATTTATGCACAAAACTCAGCACATGTCAGTTTTGTGTACTCATAAAAAGGCGATAACAGAAACATTGAAGACTAATATATGATACTGTAAGGCTCAGTGACCATTTTATTTATTAATTTATTAACAAACAACAAAACAACAAAAAACTCTTTTAATGATCCAGCGACATCATGCTATCAACAAAATATAATAAAAATACTTAATAACAAAACTATTTACAAACAGTTACAATAAATGACAGTCTTAATGTCAATAACTAAAATTTGACTTCAAGCATCTAAACCTCGATACCTTTCAAACACACCGCACGACTTTATATAGTACCCGCCAAACCGGTTCACTAATCATATTAATGATGTATTACTACTCATAACGCAAATAAATATATTTATGTTCTCAATTCACTCTGTTCAAACGAACATAAATTATTTATGTGCTAAACACTTGAAATATCTGATTTATGCACAAAACTCAGCACATTTCAGTTTTGTGTACTCATAAAAAGGCGATAACAAAAACACTGAAGACTTATATATGATACTGTAAGGCGCAGTGACCATTTTCGATGCACAAAGAAAGAAAAAACCGTATATACAAGCAAATTAAAAATAAATCAAATCTCCAAATTCTGAGAAACAGATAAACGTTTTTCAATGTCAGCTAAAACATAACCATCTTTAGCATAATCGGACTTCCACCGTCCATGTAATTTTAACAGTCTATCAGATGTGCCGTTGTTAGCAGAAACTGTAGCACATCCTGCTCGGAAAGAATGAAGCCCAAATTCCGAAGCGTTACAACCTACTGCATTTAAAGCCTCTAGAACAATTTCTCTAGATCTGGTATTAGACAAACATTTATTATCTGTTCTCAAAACAAATTTATTACAATCTTTAATATAAGTAAGACCTCTAAAAATAAGCATATCAGAAGTTAGATCTAAATCTGCTACCTGTAAATATTTAAACAAAGATTGACAGGACAATATGTTGTTTTCAAAGTAGAAATAAACACGCTTTTACCCTTCCGATAATGATCAGTCTTACTTTTCTCAATAAAAATTTCTACATGATTATCATGAAAAATAATATGTTTAGCTTTAATAGAACATAAATCACTGTCCCTTAAAAATCCAGTATAAGCTAAAACACACATTATCAAAGTCTTAAATTTTTTAAGTTTTTAAAATCACCAGAAAATCTATTGAAAAGCTTAATAATTATATCAGGTGTAATAGGCTCTTTCTTTGCAATCGGTCTATTCAGTTGTCTCTTACCACCTTCAACAATATGACAAACTATATCACTTACGCATGGATTTTCAATCCCTGCTAGTTTGTGAGCCCAGTTGATACTATAAGCGGCTTCTACTGTACTATAATGTGCAGAATTTTGTATCAGATGTTGTAAATAAAGCGCAACATAAAGTTCATTGCAAGGCAAAATACAACTTATTTCAGGATATTTCTCCAACACTTAACAAACCGCTTAACTCCATGAGTGTATTTAGCAACAATAGAATCAGCTCTAGAATTCATAACTGTATGTGGTGACTTTTCAAAAAACTCAGAATTAAGGATAGAATCTTTCTGAGACCAAAACCCCGCTGAGAAAATTGTCTGCAATTACAAAATATATAGATATTTATACTAGAAATTGTATAATAAATAGAAAATATAACATTCCTTAAAATCCAAGCAACAAAATAGGTCCTGTGACCAAATTGAACCAACCAAATTTGTCCAGTGACTTGTGTATCAAACGGTCCGGTGACCAATAAACAAAACACCCTGTGGCAAAATACACCAAGACACGGGGAAAACATAGTAAATTAATGTACAATATAAAATATTTGAAACCTGACATAACAACAATCAGCAAGAACAACCAAAAACAATACTTAAGATACCATTAACCAAACTAATGCTGTTGAGAATTCGTGAGAACAATAAAAAACACCACTTAAGATACCATTAATCACACTAATGCTGTTGAGAATTCGTGAGAACAACAAAAAAATACTAAAGATACCATTAACCACACTAATGCTGTTGAGAATTCGTGAGAGCAACAAAAAACAATACTAAAGATACCGTTAACCGCACTAATGCTGTTGGGAATTCGTGAGAACAACAAAAAACAATACTAAAGATACCGTTAACCACACTAATGCTGTTGTGAATTCGTGAAAACAACAAAAAACAATACTACAGATACCATTAACCACAATAATGCTGTTGTGAATTCGTGAGAACAACAAAAAACAATACTAAAGATACCATTTAACCCACCAATGCTAGTGTTCTGGAATGGGCAGCAGTTTTTACTTTCCAATGTGGAACCTGTTATGTTAGTCAGCTACTTTACCATGTGGCAACTGTTGTGTTAGTCAGCTACTTAAGTAATTTCTTTATTTTATATTTTTAGTTTTGTATTATTTATTTTCTTTTGGTTCATTTTGTGCCGATGTGTTGTGAGATAGTGGTAAGATGTGTATATTGTTTTTTGTTTCATGTTGTGTCTATTGTGTAGTGAGGTAGTGGTGAAGGCTGTACAGTGTTGTCATTTTTGTTTCAATTTTGTGTTTATTAAAAGTTAATTTTTAGTTAGTTTTCATTTACGCCGACTAACCAATCTATAGAAATCAAATTTGAAAAAAAGAACCCAAACGGAGTGAAAATCCCTTTGTTACACTTGTACTGGAATTAATTCCTATACTCCTATACATGAAAATGAGGAACAGACAGGAACTGCCTACTCGTACTAAGAACCTAAGCGCAACCATGTTTGTTGACTTGAAAATCACTTCGTTACATTTGGCATCCTCGGCGGGATAGATTTGTCAGTTAGGTGTAGTTGATTTGACTGTATTATACTATTTTGCTATAATTTTTGATACCGCAGGTCGTGGGTTCTCTCCGGGTACTCCAGCTTCCTCCCCCAATAAAAACTGGACGCCATGAAATAGCTGAAAAATTGCTGAAAGTGGCGTTAAAACACCATTCAAACAAACAAACAATATAATTTTTGATAGGAGAGATGGATATGCCAAAGTGAATTTCTGATTTGATTGATAAAGGGGGGAGTCTGTTGAGGATTATATAAATCTGTGGAAAGATATACAAGCAACGGAACGCGAAGAAAGCGCATCATCGCAGATGAAACGTGCAGAGATGGAAAACGAGTTACGGATTCGCGAGTTTGCATTGAAGGAGGAGCTAGAACAAGAAGCAACAGGGAATGGTTTCGCGTTGAGTTAAGGAGAGAGTAAGTAAAGTAAGTACCAAAGTTTGTAGAAGGTCAGGATGTAGCAATCTATTGATCTATCTATCTATAGATGTCTTCCTTAAGTCATTTGAAAAGCTTACAACATTGCACAGATGTGCAAAGAGTGAATGTCATATTCGTATCGTGCTATTACTAAGTGGTAAAGCGTTACAAGCATATGCTAGACTGGATGACAGAGATAGTGGTAGTTATGATAAAATCAAGGTAGGCAATCTTTAAAAGGTATGAATTGACAGCTGAGGCTTACAGGGATAAGTTTAGGTCAGCCACTCGGGAGAAAGATGAGTCTTTTAGCGAATATAGGGTAAGATTAGAGAAGTATTTAGTGTTTTGGTGTGAACGGGAGGATATACAGAACAACTTTGAAAGGTTTTTTGACATGGTACTGATAGAGCAGTTGCTTACAAGTTGTAGTAAGAGTCTGAGGTTATGGGTCAATGAACATAAACCAAAGACGTCGAATGAAGTGGTGGATTCGGCAGAGTCTTATCAAGTAGCTCATAAGTCTGAAGAACAATCATCAGGTTTCCAGAGGGGAAAACAAACGGGTAGTATTGGTATTGACTTGGTTTAAGGTAAAGTAGATGGATAAGAGGTGTCGATATTACGTGACAAAGGCAGTTCAACAACTTTATACATGGTAAAATTGCAGATGGGTCTATGAAGAAATTAGAAGAAGTATAGATTGATATTGAGACACCTTATATATCGGGTAAAGTTCTTACATTAGTCATGAATGGTCCACCCGTTATCCAGAGGCTGTTGCATTGAAGAGTCAAGACTCAGAGACAGTAATTAATGCACTGATGAAAGTTTTTTCTAGAGTAGGTTTTCCAGAGAGTTATTTTCAGACCAAAGTACAAATTTTAAATCAGTATTGATGTCAGAAGTATGTAGATTTTTGAAGGTTGAGAAGATGGTATCCAGTGTGTATTATCCACAGACAAATGTCATGTGTGAAAAGTTTAATGGAGTATTAAAGCGAATGCTAAAGTCATATGCCGCTCTTGAACCGAAGACCTGGGATAAGTAGTTAATCTATGTTCTATTCGCTTATCAGGAAGTGCCAAATGACACCACCGATTTTCACCATTTGAGTTATTGTATGGGAGGAGTGCTAGAGGTCCACTATCGATTCTCAAGGAACAGTGGGAGGAGCCAGAAGATTGTTCAACATCAGTGCTAAGTTATTTGATAGAGATGAGGGACAGATTGAAAACCATGTCAGAATTAGCACACCAGTATGAAGAAGAAGCCAAGCATACACAAATAAGATATTACGACAGAAAAGCTAGGACAAGAAATATCGAAGTAGGTAGTCAAGTTTAAGTTTTGTTTCCCACTAGTACTAAAAAGTTCCAAGCTCAGTGGAAAGGGCCTTACGTAGTGTTGGATCGAGTCGAACCGGTGGATTATAAGATACCGATAAGTGGTAAGGAGAAGATTTATTACATCAACATGTTGAAATCATGGTATGAGAGGCCAGAGAAAATGAAACCGGACGTAGAGTTTTTGGCGTGTATTGATATAGAAGAAGACTAGGAAGAGGAATGTTTAGTAGACATTGGTTACAAAGCATCTCCAGAGCTGATAAGTAAAGAGACGATTCAAGATGTCAAAATCTCATATGAGTTAACCTAATATCAACAAGAAGAGGTAGGTAATTTAGCAAAAGAATTCTCAGACATATTTACAGATGTACCAAAGAGGACAGGATTGATAAAACATAAAGTGAAGTTGACTGCAGAAAAAGAAGTCTACATGAAACCATATCCTATACCTTATGCACTTGGAGATAAAGTACAGAAGGAGATTGATGATATGCTTTAAATGGACATAATAGAAAGTTCAACTAATCTTTATGCGGCACCGGTGACGAAACGAGATTGTAGTATTCGTTTTGCGCAGATTATAGAGAGTTGAACAAGATTACTGAACTTGATTCTGTATCTATGCCAAGAATAGAAGACGTTCTTCACAAGATTGGAAAAGCTTAATATGTAAGTAAACTGGACCTGACAAAAGGGTATTGGCAAATAAGCTTAGATGATCAGGCAAAAGAAGCAAGTGCATTTGTTACACCGATGGGACACTATCAATTGAATGTTATGCCGTTCAGTTTGGTGAATTCTAGAGCATCTTTTGTTCGGTTGACGAAAAAAGTATTAGAAGATTGTCAAGGATTCGCAGATTAATTTATAGAAGACATTGGAATATATAGTGATACTTTTGAAGATCATTTGAAACATATATGGTCAGTATTACAAGCACTTCGAGGTGCCAGCATAGCAGCGAGACCAAAGAAATGTTATTTGTGCTATCGTTAGTTAGAATGTTTGGGACATATGGTTGGAAATGGGGAAATACAACCAACACGAGATAAGGTAAGTGCAATATTAGAATACAAGCCTCCCACAACTAAGAAGCAAGTAAGATCGTTCATCGGACTGATAGGATTCTACAGGAAGTTCATTCCGAATTTCAGAATATTCATCATTAATCACTGATTTGACTAAGAAAGCGTTTCCAAACAAGGTACGTTGGACAGCGGAACGCCAAGAATGTTTCGAGACGTTAAAATCATTCATGGTTCAGAACCAGTATTGACAGCCCCTGCGTTTTCTGTTTTTTTTATAAAAGTATGTATATATGTTACTCAATTTGCTGTGAGTATATGCCACGGTAGATTTGTCTGCATGATGTTTGGGTGGTTTGTGTGGGTCTGAAAAAAATCTATATTTTGTCTCCTTAGTGGGGAGGATTGTAAAGTATAGAGAAAGACGTTAGAGTTATCTTTCTTTGCATACCATTACTGTAAAGTACATACAGGTAAAGTCAGAGTTAATTATTGATTTTACCTGAACAGGTAAGTAGTGGAACCGGTTTGACTGGTATTTATAGTCAGGTGTACTCTATTAGTTGGGCACCTGGACATTGAAAGGAAAGGATGTGCTAAAGTAGCAAAATTCCTTGAAAATGAGTGTCCAAGGAAAAGAAGGACCCAATGGTTAAAATAGTTGGAAAAGTCTTATCTTTTGCATATACACGCCATTCAGCATATTTAAGGAAGTATATGGCTGAAAAGATATTTAGCAGAGAGTTTTGAATACAAATAGCTGTAAAGTCATAATAGTTGATTTAATTATTTATGGAAATATATTTTGGACTAGACAGACTATTCAAAATCATTTCAGTTATTATTAGTAAACGGTAGCTCAAATTGGAACACGCATTGAAGACTGCGAGTAGACTACACTGGACTGTGATAAACAGTTACTTTATTGTATGTTTTTAGTTTAGTATTTTAAATTTTCTTTTGGTTCATTTTTAGTCGATGTGTTGTGAGATAGTGGTAAGATGTGTATATTGTTTTTTTGTTTCATGTTGTGTCTATTGTGTAGTGAGGTAGTGGTGAAGGCTGTACAGTGTTGTCCTTTTTGTTTCAATTTTGTGTTTATTAAAAGTGAAATTTTATTTAGTTTTTCATTTACGCTGACTGACCAATCTATAGAAATTAAATTTGCAAAAAAAAAAGAACCCAAACGGAGTGAAAATCACTTCGTTACACTTGTACTGGAATTAATTCCTATACTCCTATACATGAAAATGAGGAACAGACAGGAACTGCATACCCGTGCTAAGAACCTTAGTGCAACCATGTTGACTGAGTTTATGTTACTTCGGTTTTTCTGTGTTTTTTTGCCTTATTTTCGTATTGTATATGTTTGTCTGTAATCGTCTTTACGTTCGGTTCTTGTTCTTAGGTCAATTTCTTTTCTTTTCATTTTCAGAACTATCGAACATTGAAAATGGTTTTTTGTAATTTACAAGACTCTATCCATTTTACTTAAGAAATAGTAACCAATAATAATAAAATAAAATTTATTTAGTCAGCATATAAAATGATTAATCATGCTCAGTAAAAAAGTGCACTTATCACGTCTTGAACGACATACTTTTATATAGCTTTGACCACATGGGCCATTAATTTTTTTAAAACGGCTGAAATTTTGTAATAACTAACACACAGATGAATGAAAAAAAAAAACAAAATAACACACCTTAAAAGCACATTTATGTAGTTTATCAAAATGATCCATGTCAGGTATACCCTAATCACATCACCTAATAAATGCACTATGAGCAAAAGCCATGAGACGAAACGAACAGTATCATGGGTTTTAAATGATAACATTGTCAGCTGGAATGACATTCACATTCATTTAACCCTCACAATCAGGAACTTGCCATAGAGAAAAACTGTTCTCCTTCATCATCGGATTGAATTGAATTACACCTTGCCATTGACCAATGGTCATGTGCATCGTGAAATGCATCATCAGGGCTACTTCCGGTCTTACGTCCTCCTATTCGACGGTACAGAATATTTGAGTCCACTTCATCACATTCATCTTCTTCTCGTGGTGATGCAAGCCCACCTGGATTTTTGTTTGTTCTTCTTTTTCGTCCAGATACTGCAATTTTCCGCTCCAGACTCACTGATGTTTTAGAAATAATAGGATAATCACTGTTAGTTTTAGAAAGTTCCTCATGTTCGTTTTTGGTGTCGCTTTCTTCCATCTCGTCTATTATGACGCTTGTTCGACTGTCGCGACAATTTGATAACCTTGTTAAATACTGACTCAGCCGTTGTTTGTTTTTCTTACTGACACGACGGAGTCTCCCGACGTCGTTTAGCTGTACTGGCATTTTTGGAGGTGTTGTGCGTTTCTTGGCAATTATCTCAATCATGGCATTCTTAATGGCATCAATATTTGATAGTGTATTAAATTCCGTTAATTTCGACAATCTTTCAAATTGATCGTGTGAATATTGAAAGTTGAATGTAGAGTATGGCGTTGATGGGTCATCAAATATGTCAAAATTGGCGAAATCAAATTCATTTGCTGATCTTGGTACGCCTTAAGTGGAAAGAAATTGTTTAGATTAAATAACCATAACTTATAAAATTACATCATTGCATAATAAAATAATGCAGAATAAAAAAAACATCACAAATTCAGTAAATATCTTGTTGTTGGTCTAGTATTGTATTTGGTGTTTATCTTTCACATTAAGTAATTAATAATCAATTATGTCATTTTTTCCACTTAGTTCCAGATTTCGTACTATCTGGCCAAGTATCTAAATATATATAACAGACTCGTATAATAAACGCTTTTAGATATTTGTTACAAAGAATTAACGTCAACCTTTTTAACCTAAAGTGTTATCCACGAAATAATTTCAAGTAATGATGAATTTATTAAAAGTGTATGTGTTAATGATTATTACACCTTTAAATGTAGTAGTCAAAGCCACCACTATATGTAGGTACATAACAATGAGGACTTTGTATGACCAGATTATGTTACTTCATTTAAACACATGTGATTCATACCAGGTTTTGTGTAGTTTCGGAAGTCTTTATTCACTAGCACAAAAGGAAACACAATCGGACAATGAGGATCGGTTGGATGTTTAAATATATACAATTCTTTCATTCCGTCTCTTTCAAACTTAGTAACGTCTATTGGCGGAAATTGCAGGTTGTTGAATCGCGCCCATTTCTCGGCCAGCAAAATTTCCTATTAAAAACAACAAATAACTGCATAAGAAAATCTATTATCGTACGGGCTTTATTATTTATTTTAGCACGCCTTTATTTCTAATAACATAAATTTAGCATATGTTTCAACAGTAAAAGTGGACCGCTGTTATTTGCAATAAGGAGAAAAACGTAAAAAGGTTAAAATGTGGTTTAACAACATGTTAATGGTTCAATCTAAACAAATAATGTAACGACTAAATCTATTTTTATAGCATTTTGGGTTAAGCATAGATATTCTTACGGCTTAAAGATGTAATATATAAATGAGTACATGTCGTTATCCATATCAAGGATTTTAACATTCCAGGCGTCCCACATTAAAATCTCCGGAAGATAATGAAAAAGTATATATATATATAAATATTTCATAATTGAACAAAATATACACATTAAATAGCTTCAATGACACTGAATGATCAACTTAGTTTCAAAGAATTTTACTACGATGATCTCTTCTTACAAACACAAACGTAACAAACTAACCTTAAATGCTGGGGTTGAATCTCCTGGTCTGGCACTAAAATCGAATGACAAGATTATGTCAATACTAGCGGGTAAGGGGAATTAAATGTAAGTCCAGCATCTACCATATACAGATGCTTAACATTTGTGGGGTGCATTTCGTAAATGCCATCAAACTCATCTGAAAATTAATTTTTTATGTAATATTTATTTCTCTGTTTTTCCATAACATTCGAATTTAAAGACCAAATATAAAAAATCTTTGCTTTAACTATAATAAGTTAAATACAAGACTTACAGGTTTTTTTCTTTATTAACATATACATGTGTAATCATGGTGTGGCATTGCTTAATAATAGATTAGAATACAAACAGCTTACATTTCTGGCTGATCTCTCTTTCTGAAACAGGATGTATTGTGAAACATTCTTAGTTTAAACTAAAAACAAAATAAACAAAACATGCTTGCCAGTCTCTCTATTCCCGTCTTCTGGACTAAATGGGGATAGTGGGAAGGTTTTCTGCAGTGAAAGCCCGCGCATGAAATTATGAACTACACCGGCTCTCCCTGCTCGGGTATTTAAAACCTCAAAACGTTTGCTAAAAAGAAAAAACAGCGACAGATTAAATATTTAAATAAAAACATTTTAAATCGGTCATTTATGTATTTTAAGTACTGAAAGTTTAGGCACTAACATCTCTAGATAATAGAATTTATTAAGAAATTCTAATAGTCGTGATAGTGTTCCGAAAAAACGATACTCTATTGGAAAATGTATGTTAAGCTCATCAGATATAAGTATTTAAATATTTGTTATCTAGTAGCAGGCTAAACATACTTTTCTAGCATGCTGCTCAGGAAATTTTGCCAATATCCTCTCTGTTTTGTTCTTCGTCTCGTAGGGGGTTTAACATTTCCATTTTCTGGAGAACCGTTTGCTTCAGCGATATCAAACGTAAACTGTCGCGAACGTCTTGGTTTCGCTTCAACTTCTGTTTCATCTTCATCATCATCGTCACTGCTATCACTGCTTTCATCATCCTTGTTTTGTTCTATTTCTTTAACTAAAGTAAAAGGAAAGTTGCTTCAAATAAAATGTTTGCAATGGAAGTTTAACAAGCAGTAAAATGCATACAAGAAGTAAAATTAAAATCATATAAAAAAATTGCGAAATTTTTAAAGTCTTTAGTAGTAATACATACCATACAATTCTATTATTTAATTATTTTTGTATTAGTTAGAATATCATTGCTGCCAATTTCAAAAAAAAAATAATGCACTGTTAAATTTTGCTACTGGCTCATGACTATTTGCATAAAATAGATGCTTACTCATTTCTTGTCAAATCATTTCAACAGGGTCAAGTCTTTTATTGTCTTCAAGCAATCGTTTAAACAAAATACTGAACGCACTTCCCCATATACCTGAAATTTTAATTATATATAGAAAACAACAAAAATTAAACAACAAAGAATGAGTAATGATAGTAGAATAATTTAATCAACTAATCCATCTATACAATTACACGTAGTCTTTAAATTTGACAGCAGAGGGCTACATTGGATACTTACAGTTCGTTATAAATCTATAATTAGTCAATAATATTTCTACACAAGACCATAATTAATTAATAAAACTTTACAAAATTCTAAATCGTTATCAATATAAAAAATTTGTTAGTATTAGTTAACGTTCAGGCGTTTACCTTGAAGAAAATGTAAGGGTTGTTCCTCATAAAATGTGCATAATGTTCCCATGAAAAATTTACTGCCAAACAATTCTGTTTTCATAAATGTTCCATACTTTGGCATTCCTATTTCGTAAGGTGTAAATTCAACCCATTCTGAAAACACAAATAGAAAAAATGTATTATTCTACAGAAAACGATTCTTTTTATATGATACCAAGCTGAAAAATCAAGATGAAATGAAAAAATCATAGTGTAGTGTCTTAAGTATTAAAGGATGAGTTTAGTGATAATTTAGCATCAGCTCATTGGAAAAAGGTTAAAAAATTTTTCTTAAATACAAGTAATTAACAAATTCGATACATGTCAGGATAAAGTTATACAGCAGGATTCAGTTTTGTTATCAATTGTTAGTAACCAAACCGGGCGTGAGATAAGTTTGAGAAGTTTCGTTTGGAACAGAGAAAGGAAGGTAAATAATCCGCTAAACAAATTTTAGTCTGTTACTACTCATTTGCGCAGTGATGAAGTTAAATAAAAACTTTGACATACCCTGAAAACTCCTGGCATCTCTGTCCATTTTAACATTAACACAAGTCATTAATGGCAGAGGTGCAGCACCACCTTTTATTTTATGTTGTAAATCTGTTAACTTTGTATCTAACCTCTAAAATAATAAAGCAGTACATATTGTTACATATTTTGTAACGAATTATATGTAATTTTTAAATAAACAAATTGCACTACTTATCGCTTAGAAGCGTCGCTTTTTATTATATTCCTATACAAACGTGTAATCTTTCCCTTATAATCCAAGTAACTTTAACAGATATAGTGTATATAAGTTATATCTCTATAAAGAAATAAATATGATTAAATATATACACATGTTACGTACAACGTCTCAATTGTCATAATTAAAGTACAACATTAAATTGATGCTACCTACATCTTTCAACAGTGTTTCTCCAACCAAATGACCAAAGATATCAGTAAAACTGATTGGTTGTCCATTTTGGCGCTTTACTAAAATTCGATCAATGCATCGTTTAATACTCATTGGAGAAAGTAGCCACAGCGGACAAGAATCTATGTTTTCTTTCAGTTCTTTCTGCATTTCATCATAGTTCATATATGGCCAGTTTTTGTGAGAATACAGAGTTGAAATGTACCTTTGAATACAGAAATCAGGTTTTTTTTCTAAATTGTTGAAAATGACCATTAACTTCTTTTAAATTTACATGCATTTGTTTTACGTCAATCTTTCCATCAACACGACAAAAAGGTTACATACAATCACATTTAAATCATACAAAATGACAATAAAGATATTTTTTTATTGAGATATTGCTTAACTTAGGCAAGTACAGAACATAGAGGTAAGTGACTCATTTCATTGTAATGTATAAAAAATATTATGTTGTTCTATTACATTTTGTATAATTACATTTTCTTCGTTTGCCTTACTTGTAAGAAAGGACCTAATTTAATCTTCATACATGTATAGTTAAGCTGCTTCAATTGTTAATGTGCCCTATAATGACATAAAGTATTTTAATTAGATGGAGACATAAAAGGTTTTTCTATTTAATTTTGTAAATTAAAAGCAAGTGTTTCTTTCAACAGTGATACACAAGTAACGTGCGTCTGGCGTAATGAATTTGTCACCTTGATAGTTTTGATAACATTTTGTTGGAATATTTGAGCAAAGCTAAGGAACAGGGCGTCCCCAGGTAGGGGATGGTTGGTGCAATGTATAGAAGTTTTAAGTGCAGTTTGAGTGAGAAAATTCAAGATCAATATTTTATAACTTGTTTTCGTTATTTATTTGTATTGACACTCAGTGAATAAGGCCATTCGTTGGTCAGTCTGGTGTCTATAATTTTAACAAAAACACCGTCATTTGTATCGTTGTAAATCTTCTAAACTTGTATATTATTTTTTGTTTAAGCTGTATCGTCATGTTTGTCGATCCGATACAAAATAGGTGTACTGGTAAGTAGAAAGTCCGTATATGAATAAGTCGGTCAGCAAAAAAGGCGCATAGTTGGTATCCATTATAATGCTAATTGTCTAATTAAAACCCAGGCACTGTACATAAATAAAAAAAGTCCAGCATATAAAAAATATCAGACACAGAATTTTACATAAAACCAATATACCCAATCTCAGAGTATTTGGAATGTGTAGGATTGTAATATAAAGGGTAGAAAAGTAACATGTGCAAAAGAAAAGAAACATAGATTAAATGAAATCAAAGAGTTTTTTTTAGAAAGAGCTTGGTATAGATAAATAAATATTATTTGAATTCATCAAATAATCAAATTGTGCATTACAAAATTTGCTTGAAAAAAAACATAACTGTATGCGTTACAACAGAAGTTTCGTGAAAAAGTTTAACAAACCATTTAAACGAACATGAATATTCTTATTTTAAATGTGGGTTGCAACAAACTATGATAAAAAGACAGAACAATTAATTTAAGAGTTTTAAAATATTGCCGAAACGTGTAGATGCTGTTCAAGAAGCCTAACTAAATGGAGATAAAGAACGTTTTAATACGATAAATCGGCAGATACGTTGTATACGTCCATATGTGTACATTTCACAACTTATTCATTGTCGCTAGATCTTGCTATCGGTATTCTGGTTTTTAGACAGGTACTGCTGTTATTAAGTTACTAAAACGACCTTTTTTACCTAGGTTGATGTTATTCCTTCAAAAGTTCTGTGGTTGTTCATTCATATTGGAAATCCATTTTTCAAATACAATCAAACATTTTCGCTCAATTATATAGATAGCATTACCTTGTTGTAAAGTAGAGAGAAAGACGTTAGAGTTATCTTTCTTTGCATACTATTACAGTAAATACATACATGTAAAGTCCGAGTTAATTATTGATTTTACCTGAACAGGTAAGTAGTGTTACGTTCTAAATTCACTCTGTTCAAACGAACATAAATTATTTATGTGCTAAACACTTGAAATATCTTATTTATGCACAAAACTCAGCACATTTCAGTTTTGTGTACTCATAAAAAGGCGATAACAGAAACATTGAAGACTAATATATGATACTGTAAGGCTCAGTGACCATTTTATTTATTAATTTATTAACAAACAAAACAACAAAAAACTCTTTTAATGATCCAGCGACATCATGCTATCAACAAAATATAATAAAAATACTTAATAACAAAACTATTTACAAACAGTTACAATAAATGACAGTCTTAATGTCAATAACTAAAATTTGACTTCAAGCATCTAAACCTCGATAACCTTTCAAACACACCGCACGACTTTATATAGTACCCGAAAAACCGGTTCACTAATCATATTAATGATGTATTACTACTCATAACGCAAATAAAAATATTTATGTTCTCAATTCACTCTGTTCAAACGAACATAAATTATTTATGTGCTAAACACTTGAAATATCTGATTTATGCACAAAACTCAGCACATTTCAGTTTTGTGTACTCATAAAAAGGCGATAACAAAAACACTGAAGACTTATATATGATACTGTAAGGCGCAGTGACCATTTTCGATGCACAAAGAAAGAAAAAATCGTATAAAGAAGCAAATTAAAAATAAATCAAATCTCCAAATTCTGAGAAACAGATAAACGTTTTTCAATGTCAGCTAAAACATAACCATCTTTAGCATAATCGGACTTCCACCGTCCATGTAATTTTAACAGTCTATCAGATGTGCCGTTGTTAGCAGAAACTGTAGCACATCCTGCTCGGAAAGAATGAAGCCCAAATTCCGAAGCGTTACAACCTACTGCATTTAAAGCCTCTAGAACAATTTCTCTAGATCTGGTATTAGACAAACATTTATTATCTGTTCTCAAAACAAATTTATTACAATCTTTAATATAAGTAAGACCTCTAAAAATAAGCATATCAGAAGTTAGATCTAAATCTGCTAACTGTAAATATTTAAACAAAGATTGACTGGACAATATGTTGTTTCCAAAGTAGAAATAAACACGCTTTTACCCTTCCGATAATGATCGGTCTTAAGTTTCTCAATAAAAATTTCTACATGATTATCATGAAAAATAATATGTTTAGCTTTAATAGAACATAAATCACTGTCCCTTAAAAATCCAGTATAAGCTAAAACACACATTATCAAAGTCTTAAATTTTTTAAATTTTTAAAATCACCAGAAAATCTATTGAAAAGCTTAATAATTATATCAGGTGTAATAGGCTCTTTCTTTGCAATCGGTCTATTCAGTTGTCTCTTACCACCTTCAACAATATGACAAACTATATCACTTACGCATGGATTTTCAATCCCTGCTAGTTTGTGAGCCCAGTTGATACTATAAGCGGCTTCTACAGTACTATAATGTGCAGAATTTTGTATCAGATGTTGTAAATAAAGCGCAACATAAAGTTCATTGCAAGGCAAAATACAACTTATTTCAGGATATTTCTCCACCACTTAACAAACCGCTTAACTCCATGAGTGTATTTAGCAACGATAGAATCAGCTCTAGAATTCATAACTGTATTTGGTGACTTTTCAAAAAGTTTCTTCAACTCAGAATTAAGGATAGAATCTTTTTGAGACCAAAACCCCGCTGAGAAAATTGTCTGCAATTACAAAATATATAGATATTTATACTAGAAATTGTATAATAAATAGAAAATATAACATTCCTTAAAATCCAAGCAACAAAATAGGTCCTGTGACAAAATTGAACCAACCAAATTTGTCCAGTGACTTGTGTATCAAACGGTCCGGTGACCAATAAACAAAACACCCTGTGGCTCCATCATACAATATATACTGCAAAAGAACAAAACTGTTAAACATTTGCAGCATCAAGGCGCTATGCCATGATCTTGCCCTTAAATTTCCCATTAGCAAAAAAAAATAAAGAAGCTTTATTTTGTTCAGCGACTAAAATTCTGTCAACTTCAGTCAACTCTAAAATCTCCTTTACCCATTGTTGATAATGCATCTCTCTTGTAAACAATAAAGGCCAATACGGCGCAGAATGCCACTTTGGCACAATCAATGTACCCTGTGCGGAACAATTGATCACATGATTAATGCATTTACTAGCTAAACTAACAGGAGGTACAAGCCAGTTGATACCAAGCTTCCAGTTGCAAGAAAATGCATCGATAGCATCAGCTAACGGATTCCAATACAAGGAATTAAACTTGCTCAACTTCGTGTTGTCCATTTTAGCAAAATGATCTACAGTATGTGATATTTCTATTTCTATTTCTAGAAGTAGGTCTAAGTAAGAGGCTGACTTAGGTGTATTGGTGGTGTCTTTAATTTCAAGCTCGCTAGGGTAAATTGAATGTAAATATTCACCTAGACGGAAAACTATTTGTTGTTTGATGGATTGAGTCAATGTCATATTCTAGTAAGGGTATGAAAATTTAAGCGTACGATATTTAGATTCATGTAAGTTCTGTAATGATACTTCAACAAGTACCCTTTTAAAGATAGATTTCAAAGAATGTTTCACGAGTAATCGTGTTTTCAAGTAAAAAGCAAAACACACCAAGACACGGGGAAAACATAGTAAATTAATGTATAATATAAAATATTTGAAACCTGACATAACAACAATCAGCAAGAACAACCAAAAACAATACTTAAGATACCATTAACCAAACTAATGCTGTTGAGAATTCGTGAGAACAATAAAAAACACCGCTTAAGATACCATTAATCACACTAATGCTGTTGAGAATTCGTGAGAACAACAAAAAAATACTAAAGATACCATTAACCACACTAATGCTGTTGAGAATTCGTGACAGCAACAAAAAACAATACTAAAGATACCGTTAACCGCACTAATGCTGTTGAGAATTCGTGAGAGCAACAAAAAACAATAATAAAGATACCTTTAACCACACTAATGCTGTTGTGAATTCGTGAGAACAACAAAAAACAATACTAAAGATACCATTAACCACAATAATGCTGTTGTGAATTCGTGAGAACAACAAAAAACAATACTAAAGATACCATTAACCACAATAATGCTGTTGTGAATTCGTGAGAACAACAAAAAACAATACTAAAGATACCATTTAACCCACCAATGCTAGTGATCTGGAATGGGCAGCAGTTTTTACTTTCCAATGTGGAACCTGTTATGTTAGTCAGCTACTTTACCATGTGGCACCTGTTGTGTTAGTCAGCTACTTAAGTAATTTCTTTATTTTATATTTTTAGTTTTGTATTATTTATTTTCATTTGGTTCATTTTGTGCCGATGTGTTGTGAGATAGTGGTAAGATGTGTATATTGTTTTTTTGTTTCATGTTGTGTCTATTGTGTAGTGAGGTAGTGGTGAAGGCTGTACAGTGTTGCCCTTTTTGTTTCAATTTTGTGTTTATTAAAAGTGAAATTTTATTTAGTTTTTCATTTACGCTGACTGACCAATCTATAGAAATTAAATTTGCAAAAAAAAAAAGAACCCAAACGGAGTGAAAATCACTTCGTTACACTTGTACTGGAATTAATTCCTATACTCCTATACATGAAAATGAGGAACAGACAGGAACTGCATACCCGTGCTAAGAACCTTAGTGCAACCATGTTGACTGAGTTTATGTTACTTCGGTTTTTCTGTGTTTTTTTGCCTTATTTTCGTATTGTATATGTTTGTCTGTAATCGTCTTTACGTTCGGTTCTTGTTCTTAGGTCAATTTCTTTTGTTTCATTTTCAGAACTATCGAACATTGAAAATGGTTTTTTGTAATTTACAAGACTCTATCCATTTTACTTAAGAAATAGTAACCAATAATAATAAAATATAATTTATTTAGTCAGCATATAAAATGATTAATCATGCTCAGTAAAAAAGTGCACTTATCACGTCTTGAACGACATACTTTTATATAGCTTTGACCACATGGGCCATTAATTTTTTTAAAGCGGCTGAAATTTTGTAATAACTAACACACAGATGAATGAAAAAAAAACAAAATAACACACCTTAAAAGCACATTTATGTAGTTTATCAAAATGATCAATGTCACGTATACCCTAATCACATCACCTAATAAATGCACTATGAGCAAAAGCCATGAGACGAAACGAACAGTATCATGGGTTTTAAATGATAACATTGTCAACTGGAATGACATTCACATTCATTTAACCCTCACAATCAGGAATTTGCCATAGAGAAAAACCGTTCTCCTTCATCATCGGATTGAATTGAATTACACCTTGCCATTGACCAATGGTCATGTGCATCGTGAAATGCATCATCAGGGCTACTTCCGGTCTTACGTCCTCCTATTCGACGGTACAGAATATTTGAGTCCACTTCATCACATTCATCTTCTTCTCGTGGTGATGCAAGCCCACCGGGATTTTTGTTTGTTCTTCTTTTTCGTCCAGATACTGCAATTTTCCGCTCCAGACTCACTGATGTTTTAGAAATAATAGGAAAATCACTGTTAGTTTTAGAAAGTTCCTCATGTTCGTTTTTTGTGTCGCTTTCTTCCATCTCGTCTATTATGACGCTTGTTCGACTGTCGCGACAATTTGATAACCTTGTTAAATACTGACTCAGCCGTTGTTTGTTTTTCTTACTGACACGACGGAGTCTCCCGACGTCGTTTAGCTGTACTGGCATTTTTGGAGGTGTTGTGCGTTTCTTGGCAATTATCTCAATCATGGCATTCTTAATGGCATCAATATTTGATAGTGTATTAAATTCCGTTAATTTCGACAATCTTTCAAATTGATCGTGTGAATATTGAAAGTTGAATGTAGAGTATGGCGTTGATGGGTCATCAAATATGTCAAAATTGGCGAAATCAAATTCATTTGCTGATCTTGGTACGCCTTAAGTGGAAAGAAATTGTTTAGATTAAATAACCATAACTTATAAAATTACATCATTGCATAATAAAATAATGCAGAATAAAAAAAACATCACAAATTCAGTAAATATGTTGTTGTTGGTCTAGTATTGTATTTGGTGTTTATCTTTCACATTAAGTAATTAATAATCAATTATGTCATTTTTTCCACTTAGTTCCAGATTTCGTACTATCTGGCCAAGTATCTAAATATATATAACAGACTCGTATAATAAACGCTTTTAGATATTTGTTACAATGAATTAACGTCAACATTTTTAACCTAAAGTGTTATCCACGAAATAATTTCAAGTAATGATGAATTTATTAAAAGTGTATGTGTTAATGATTATTACACCTTTAAATGTAGTAGTCAAAGCCACCACTATATGTAGGTACATAACAATGAGGACTTTGTATGACCAGATTATGTTACTTCATTTAAACACATGTGATTCATACCAGGTTTTGTGTAGTTTCGGAAGTCTTTATTCACTAGCACAAAATGAAACACAATTGGACAATGAGGATCGGTTGGATGTTTAAATATATACAATTCTTTCATTCCGTCTCTTTCAAACTTAGTAACGTCTATTGGCGGAAATTGCAGGTTGTTGAATCGCGCCCATTTCTCGGCCAGCAAAATTTCCTATTAAAAACAACAAATAACTGCATAAGAAAATCTATTATCGTACGGGCTTTATTATTTATTTTAGCACGCCTTTATTTCTAATAACATAAATTTAGCATATGTTTCAACAGTAAAATTGGACCGCTGTTATTTGCAAGAAGGAGAAAAACGTAAAAAGGTTAAAATGTGGTTTAACAACATGTTAATGGTTCAATCTAAACAAATAATGTAACGACTAAATCTATTTTTATAGCATTTTGGGTTAAGCATAGATATTCTTACGGCTTAAAGATGTAATATATAAATGAGTACATGTCGTTATCCATATCAAGGATTTTAACATTCCAGGTGTCCCACATTAAAATCTCCGGAAGATAATGAAAAAGTATATATATATAAATATTTCATAATTGAACAAAATATACACATTAAATAGCTTCAATGACACTGATTGATCAACTTAGTTTTAAAGAATTTTACTACGAATGATCTCTTCTTACAAACACAAACGTAACAAACTAACCTTAAATGCTGGGGTTGAATCTCCTGGTCTGGCACTAAAATCGAATGACAAGATTATGTCAACTGCTCTCTGTGGTCTCAATACTAGAGGGTAAGGGGAATTAAATGTAAGTCCAGCATCTACCATATAAAGATGCTTAACATTTGTGGGGTGCATTTCGTGAATGCCATCAAACTCATCTGAAAAATAATTTTTTATGTAATATTTATTTCTCTGTTTTTCCATAACATTTGAATTTGAAGACCAAATATAAAAAATCTTTGCTTTAACTATAATAAGTTAAATACAAGACTTACAGGTTTTTTTTCTTTATTAACATATACATGTGTAATCATGGTGTGGCATTGCTTAATAATAGATTAGAATACAAACAGCTTACATTTCTGGCTAATCTCTCTTTCTGAAACAGGATGTATTGTGAAACATTCTTAGTTTAAACTAAAAACAAAAGAAACAAAACATGCTTGTCAATCTCTCTATTGCCGTCTTCTTGACTAAATGGGGATAGTGGGAAGGTTTTCTGCAGTGAAAGCCCGCGCATGAAATTATGAACTACACCGGCTCTCCTTGCTCGGGTATTTAAAACCTCAAAACGTTTGCTAAAAAGAAAAAACAGCGAGAGATTAAATATTTAAATAAAAACATTTTAAATCGGTCATTTATGTATTTTAAGTACTGAAAGTTTAGGCACTAACATCTCTTAGATAATAGAATTTATTAAGAAATTCTAATAGTCGTGATAATGTTCCGAAAAAACGATACTCTATTGGAAAATGTATGTTAAGCTCATCAGATATAAGTATTTAAATATTTGTTATCTAGTAGCAGGCTAATCATACTTTTCTAGCATGCTGCTCAGGAAATTTTGCCAATATCCTCTCTGTTTTGTTCTTCGTCTCGTAGGGGGTTTAACATTTCCATTTTCTGGAGAACCGTTTGCTTCAGCGATATCAAACGTAAACTGTCGCGAACGTCTTAGTTTCGTTTCAACTTCTGTTTCATCTTCATCATCATCGTCACTGCTATCACTGCTTTCATCATCCTTGTTTTGTTCTATTTCTTTAACTAAAGTAAAAGGAAAGTTGCTTCAAATAAAATGTTTGCAATGGAAGTTTAACAAGCAGTAAAATGCATACAAGAAGTAAAATTAAAATAATATTAAAAAAATTGCGAAATTTTTAAAGTCTTTAGTAGTAAGACATACCATACAATTCTATTATTTAATTATTTTTGTATTAGTTAGAATATCATTGCTGCCAATTTCAAAAAAATAATGCACTATTAAATTTTGCTACTGGCTCATGACTATTTGCATAAAATAGATGCTTACTCATTTCTTGTCTAATCATTTCAACAGGGTCAAGTCTTTTATTGTCTTCAAGCAATCGTTTAAACAAAATACTGAACGCACTTCCCCATATACCTGAAATTTTAATTTTATATATAAAACAACAAAAATTAAACAACAAAGAATGAGTAATGATAGTAGAATAATTTAATCAACTAATCCATCTATACAATTACACGTAGTCTTTAAATTTGACAGCAGAGGTCTACATTGGATACTTACAGTTCGTTATAAATCTATAATTACTCAATAATATTTCTACACAAGACCATAATTAAATAATAAAACTTTACAAAATTCTAAATCGTTATCAAATATAAAAAACTTGTTAGTATTAGTTAACGTTCAGGCGTTTACCTTGAAGAAAATGTAAGGGTTGTTCCTCATAAAATGTGCATAATGTTCCCATGAAAAATTTACTGCCAAACAATTTTGTTTTCATAAATGTTCCATACTTTGGCATTCCTATTTCGTAAGGTGTAAATTCAACCCATTCTGAAAACACAAATAGAAAAAATGTATTATTCTACAGAAAACGATTCTTTTTATATGATACCAAGCTGAAAAATCAAGATGAAATGAAAAAATCATAGTGTAGTGTCTTAAGTATTAAAGGATGAGTTTAGTGATAATTTATCATCAGCTCATTGGAAAAAGATTTAAATTTTTTTCTTAAATACAAGTAATTAACAAATTCGATACATGTCAGGATAAAGTTATACAGCAGGATTCAGTTTTGTCATCAATTGTTAGTAACCAAACCGGGCGTGAGATTAGTTTGAGAAGTTTCGTTTGGAACAGAGAAAGGAAGGTAAATAATCCGCTAAACAAATTTTAGTCTGTTACTACTCATTTGCGCAGTGATGAAGTTAAATAAAAACTTTGACATACCCTGAAAACTCCTGGCATCTCTGTCCATTTTAACATTAACACAAGTCATTAATGGCAGAGGTGCAGCACCACCTTTTATTTTATGTTGTAAATCTGTTAACTTTGTATCTAACCTCTAAAATAATAAAGCAGTACATATTGTTACATATTTTGTAACGAATTATATGTAATTTTTAAATAAACAAATTGCAGTACTTATCGCTTAGAAGCGTCGCTTTTTATTATATTCCTATACAAACGTGTAATCTTTCCCTTATAATCCAAGTAACTTTAACAGATATAGTGTATATAAGTTATATCTCTATAAAGAAATAAATATGATTAAATATATACACATGTTACGTACAACGTCTCAATTCTCATAATTAAAGTACAACATTAAATTGATGCTACCTACATCTTTCAACAGTGTTTCTCCAACCAAATGACCAAAGATATCAGTAAAACTGATTGGTTGTCCATTTTGGCGCTTTACTAAAATTCGATCAATGCATCGTTTAATACTCATTGGAGAAAGTAGCCACAGCGGACAAGAATCTATGTTTTCTTTCAGTTCTTTCTGCATTTCATCATAGTTCATATGTGGCCAGTTTTTGTGAGAATACAGAGTTGAAATGTACCTTTGAATACAGAAATCAAGTTGTTTTTTTTCTAAATTGTTGAAAATGACCATTAACTTCTTTTTAATTTACATGCATTTGTTTTACGTCAATCTTTCCATCAACACGACAAAAAGGTTACATACAATCACATTTAAATCATACAAAATGACAATAAAGATATTTTTTTATTGAGATATTGCTTAACTTAGGCAAGTACAGAACATAGAGGTAAGTGACTCATTTCATTGTAATGTATAAAAACTATTATGTTGTTCTATTACATTTTGTATAATTACATTTTCTTCGTTTGCCTTACTTGTAAGAAAGGACCTAATTTAATCTTCATACATGTATAGTTAAGCTGCTTCAATTGTTAATGTGCCCTATAATGACATAAAGTATTTTAATTAGATGGAGACATAAAAGGTTTTTCTATTTAATTTTGTAAATTAAAAGCAAATGTTTCTTTCAACAATGATACACAAGTAACGTACCAAGAAGAGCCAGACAATCCACCCATGAAGGTAACACAATCTAGTATTTTAGAATATGCCAGGGCCTTGACAACACCGCTCATTCCAACCATAGCTCTAAATCCGCCACCAGAACCGATAACTGCAATTCTTGGTGTCTTAGTAAACATAATACACAATGTTTTATTGTGTTACCTATGACTAAAATTTATATTGTAGTATAAACCAAGCAACAGATGCATTCCGTAATACCTTTAGTCATGGAAATATAACACGATTTACAAATAAGTGGTTGTTATCAAGCAAATATTTCAACATTTAATACATATCATTTTGCGATTAAAACCAGAGAGAAATTAACGTTATTTAACAAAACCAACCAATTAAACAAATTCTGTTGAATCACACACGTTTGTTATAGTAAATATGGTTACCTCTTCCTTCATTTCTGGTGCTTTATCACCAAGAAGTTCTTCCATTGTCTGTCTGGCCTTTTCCAATCTGTGTTCTATAAATTCTTTTTCTTCATCACATAAGCATAAACTATATCTTAATGTTGAATCTTGACTAAAACGAAATCAAATGACACATGAGAATTTTTTAAAGATATATAAACGGTATTTTTTCAGGCGTGTTGCTTGTCAAAAGATTTCACGCAAGGGAATTTGAATCATTAATTTCAAAACTGTTCTCATGGGAGGAATTCGCCAATACATAGTTACCTCAAAATAATTGAAAATTACCATTAAATTTAATAAAATTGCTATGGAAAACAGTACAGACAAGCATAAACTAGAATGTATCAAAATGAATATATGTTGAGTTACAAGATGAATACCTGTAGTTTTCTTTGTACACAGATATGAAATAAAAAATTTCTTTACACATATTAAATTAATACAACATAAAGTAGTGGTCGAAACTAAAAATCTTTTCAAACTACTTGAAGGTGTGGGCAGGAAGTAGACTATTATTCTACACAAACACGTAAGACTTACTCAGGGTGTGCTTTAAACTCACATTCAACTTCTGACTTCTGAAATAAACAACAGGGGTTTGTATTATGCTGCTAACGTGTGAAAACTTTTGATTATTAAAGTCGCAAGTAACATTTAAATTAGTCTATTTTGCAAAACATTTAGCTGAAACAAGTAAATCGTTCCATAGTCATCTGTTAGATTAAATGATGCTGTATCTAATATATCGAAAAGTAGTTTTGCAACTGGACTTGATAAACCAGTATTTTAATGTGTTGTAGAAAGAGTCGCAATTGTCAGGAAACTCAAAATTCAAAGATTTTTGCCCAGACATTTTATATTTTTATTTTCATATGTGAGCTGTATTATACCGGCACAAACTATTTATCATATTTGATGACATAGATGAAACAAATGTATTTCAAAAAACCCTAAATAATAGAAAAACATTTCTGTTACATAAAATTGAAATCATAATATTCTTAAATATTTCCAGTTTCCATGACGTACCTCGTTAAAAAAGAATGTCTTCGTAACTGTAGTTGTACTGTTTGTGACTTCTTTCAAGTCAAAGAAAACATCGCCAATAACGTGATCAAGAATTCCATAATTGGCTTCCATCAATGTTAGTTCTAAAGAATATGCAACACCATCGAGTAGATACAAGGTCAAGATAGCATTGAAATTTAAAGAAACCTAAAGATTAAACGAAGTGAGACATCTATATTTAATAAACATAAGCAAAAACAGTTTTTTACAAAACAAACTAATCTTCAATAGTTCTATTCTAACATAAAAATTGATAGTACAAATAATATTTAATCTGTTTATTGAAATCCTATCCAGTAAACAATCACTAGTACTCACGTAAAACATTCGTTTCCTGGTCATCGATTAGAAATGTGAATTTTTCATTCCATACTGGGTTAACCTCATTATCTATAGTTTTTGTTCGTCGTCTTCCGTCTGGTGATGTTTTTAAACGGAGAATGATGTATGGGTCTGGTGTATCTACTGCAAAATATTAATATATAAGCTATTATATCATTAAAAAATCACCTAAATGGCATGGCGTAAGTAGTAAAATGGATTGAATTTAAAATTTCAGATATAGTAAACTCTTGTTGTATCAATAATACGACAGTGACTTAAAATGACAAAATTTATCAAAATAGCAACTGTACGTCTTGAAAGAATTTATAGAGTTATTTGTTGTCTTAGTTATTTGGTGGATTCAATAAATATCGTATAGTTATATCATTTTTTATGAGGTAATCTAGTCCACAATTTACTGAAATGTAAGGTGGGAAACCGTACTGGTTCACACTGTGTGCATGATGTAATGAATTATCACCAGTAAATTCATGTTCTGGTAATGTTTAGTTTTTATGGATTCTGGCATAAATAGATGCAAGTGGGTATATATACGGACCTGAATAGCAATACATAAAATCAACGCTGGTGTGTTGGCCAAATACCAGCTAGACACTTTTTTCAAGTACTTCAGTCATGTAATTTTTCTCCCAGTAACAAAAAACCTCATGAATTTTATTCATAGTACAATAAATGGACACTAGCTTAGAGTACTATTCCCACAAAGGTTGTAAAAATAAACCTAACTTTAAGCCTAAAACAGTACAACAGAAACCTTCACACTTAAACAATGCCATTAAAAAAAATCTTGAATTTACATATAAGAAAGGAAAAAATATTGTAAGTTTTTGACCTTTATAAGTAAAGTAATGGTAAAGTTATAAACAAGGACATCCTGTGAACATTTAAAGTGTCACTTCACATTTTTCAATAGTATTAAATAACAAAAAAAACCCCAAAATATAGTTATTAATTTTATCATGGAGTGATCTTTTGTTCCCAGAAAAAGATAACCAATGAGCTATACTTCCCGTTAGGCATTGAAATTGCCTAAATCATTAGAAGACTTAGTCGGCTTTGTAGAGAGCAGGTATATCAATTGTAATGAGGGGAGAAGACATGTTTTAGGTCAACATCAAGATCAAATAGAGTCGTTGTGAGTAGTAGTGAATGAATGCCTCATAAGTTATATGTTTTTTTACCTTTAATAATAAAACTTACAGTAGTCCAGCAATCCATGTGTAATATTTCTTCCCCTGACAACTTTGACCGTTAGAATTATACATGGTCGTTGCTCTACCTGAAATATTCATTGCATTTCTTAAAAAAATGAAAAGTAGTACATCTTGTTACAAGTAGGAACAACATGGCCTCTTTTTAATCTATCCATGTCACTGCACCAATACATTCCTTACATCTTTATTTTTTAAATGCTTGTAGAGTATGGGCTGATGTTATAAAATATTTTTAAATATTTTAAATGTTATCGTCCCTTGACCACGGCTCTTTATTATCAACATTTCCTGAAGTATCCTTTGTACACAAGCGCGTAGCATAGGAACATGTTGATAATAAAGATGTATATATCTAATAGGACCAAATTCACGGGACTTGTGGTAAGTCTAGACAGCCGACCAACTGATGAATTATCATGAGTAGGGATCCTAAAATGTGTTTATTGGCTTGGTAATGCATATATGACGGTAGCATTTCATCTAAATACGGGTATTTATATAAAACACACATACGAATGCTTTCTTTTATTATATTATACACAAAGTACTAAATAAAATTACCAACAAATATTTTAAAAATCTGCATGCAATTATAGTTATTGTATATTCTAATTAATTGTTTAACAAATGTTATCAGTATCAGTTTTAGTATCTCTGCTACTGTATCTTAACAAACAGATTACTACCTCATTGTGTCTTGCGTTTCAGTGTTTTACAAATTCGTGCAGAGTACTGTCGCATTGTTATATAACTTATTTCGATATTTAGATAGGACAAAAAGATATAATTTCAACAAAAGAAGCAAGCAGGACTTCCTAGTTCAAAAGATTAATCTTTGGTTTTTCAAACACAGCTGCAACAAAATATTTTCATGTTTCTTAATACTAAATACTAGCAGACAAGATAAAAGGCTATGATTTAATTTCTGCAAAACAATGCCATATAACTTTCTGCTTTAAAACATTATTCTTTCTATTATAATATTTTAAATTTACAGTTGCTTAGGTGTAGTTTTTATTTAAGGATTAACTACAAAAAATATTTTTTCCATCGAGGGATAACACAATAATAAATGTGCACAACGAAATTTGGTATCCTCGATGGAAAAAATATTTTTTGTAGTTAATCCTTAAATAAAAACTACACCTAAACAAATGTAAAGTTAAAATATAAGAGAAAATATTTTTTGTAGTAAATACTTATAAATAAATTCAAACAATAGAATAGAACTCAATTTAATTTTAGTAATTGGGCATTTTTGGAAAAAGAGATCAACACAAAAACTGTTAGTTTCCCGTTGAGTAATATATGACGTCAAATGGCGCGTGTCTCCGTGACGATCAAATTTGTTTTCCATCCTCTGATAGAAAATATTTTCCAGCCAATGAAAGGTCAGTATTCTAGAATTTATTTATAAGCTTGTGTGTGTTGACGGTGAACTAATTTATCAATTACAGCAGTAATAACAAAAAGCTTATTTTCACAATGAACAAAATCGTGTGTCCGGGGGCGGAACAAATTTATAATTAATATACGACCACCTACACCCTTCACACACCTCTTTCCATCCTACTATACCAGACATGTGACGTTTACTCTTGTCCTCACTAGACGATAAAAATCGCTCTCGCTTGTTAATCAATTGTAAATATACTAATTTTGTTTTTAAAAATTTAAAACTAGGCATTTTAATATTTCTTCTATATTACACATATATGCTAAAAGGGAACCAATGATTTATTTTTAAAGGTGTTGTGAATATTTTGTGTGATATGTTGTGGTATGTTGTGATATTTTACTAGTATATGCATCAGAATCCATCACCAGGAAAGAAAACTCTGTAAATGTGAAAACAGAAACATATTTTTAACATCAATAAATAAAAATGTTATAATTCTTACCTCAAAAACTTGATATGGATCGAATCTGAAAAATAAAGCAACAAGAGATCAATTTACTACGTGAAAATATTGAACAGTAAAAGCAGAAACAAAAATAAATTTTACTAACTTCTTTTCGGTCCCTGTCTCAAGAACTTCCATCTTTAAAAACCCAACAAAAATAACATAAGATTTTTGAAAATATTATACTATAGATAGTGATATAGATTATAGCTTGTATAACATTAAATGTCACATGTGTCGTTGCTTTCTAAATATAAAAAAACTACTCAAAGGATGCGACGTGTCACAATTAAAGTGGTGTATTTAAACAAGAAATTAATGTTAGCCATTGCATAATGTATACCATTTGTTCAATTAGCACCTCAATTAATGACAAGCAGTAATCTCAAAAAGTTAATTTGATTTTCTTAATTATGCCGTAGGCAGAATGTAATAGAACAGACCAATTTAAAATCTTTCGACATATTTAAAGAATTAAAACTTACATATAACAGGGATTTAACAAATTATTCGATCTATTTATATGTTACACATTTCAAATAATTTGGATAGATCAACTGAGTAAAAAATATGTTAAAATGCAAATAACAATGAAAATAATCGACGTATCTATGTAAAGAAAATTGTGCACATGAGTTGTCGTTCTCTTTCTAAAACAGACCATTTTCTGATATATGATAGGGGTCAGTTTTTTTAGGGAGGAACCGTTGTAACCAAAATTAGCAATAGTTGTCAGTTAAGGATAGAGTCAATCACTACCTGCTCGAAATCAAACTCGAACTTGCAACCTCAGTGTTGACACCCAGGTGATTAGTAACTGCCTCTATAACAATTGGCAATCGAGAGTCTTATATGAAGATAATACTTGGCCTGTCTTTATCCGACCGAGATAAAAATATCAAGCACGCCAGTGTTCATATAATTGTTTATTGGGATAGTGTTTATCGCCACTTTCGCTGGCGTTAATTTTTATTGGGGGAGGAGGCCGGAGTAATCGAAAAAAATAATATTGGTAAAAACAGTGTACATATAACTAAATATGTATTCACATAAGTAAAGATTTACAACTTGTTTTCTTGCTATTTTAAACATTTAAAGCGGACAAAAGTAATTAAGAAACGATGCCGATAAATAGTGGTAATACAGTCAGTATTTGTGATCTTAACAAAAACAACAATGTTTGAGGCAATAAAAGAAGTCAAGTAAATATTGTACGTCAATGTTTGGTATTTATTATAAATACTGATCAAAAAAAGTTATGCCTTAGTTCAAATATTTAGCCAGTACAAGAAGTTTAAATATCATGTATGAAAAAGGCGAAGTGTCTTATTTAAGTAGCTCCTTTTCACTTAAAGACATCTAGTATATTCACAAATGATTTAATCAACTCTTTAAATATACCATAAATTTTAATTGATAAACAGTTCAAATAAGGCATTTTTTAAATATGTAGTGGAGTTTTGAGTCGGTTATGGTGTGGCGTCTTCATCTGCCTGATCCTTGTGGGTTTTTAAAATTTAAATTTACTGTTGTGGTTTCTTCTCACAAGTATAAATATAACAGTTCAAAACAAAAAGGCAAGGTAACACAGCTCCTTACTAATGCAAAATAATATATCTTCTTTGGTGCGGGCCTAGGCCCGAGTGGTAAATTTACTTTTGATCACAGATGTGCCATAAATGAGTGTGCGTGTTTGATCCTTACTGCGGACAGGGTATGCTCGACTCCAATCTGCTTAGTTTCTTGCTGAAAAAGTTGGAGGTTTTCATGTTACTTAGCTTCCTTCCCAAAATAAAAAAAACCACCTGGTGATTATACAAATGAAAAAAAACAATCGAGGTAGAAACTTTCCATGGTCACATCACATGACTTTTTTCTGAGTTTCATGGGTTCATACCCTCATGACAGTTTAGATTTTAAACTGAAAAAACGGACTATATCAATTATCCAGAACTATCTGAAGCAAAGTCATTGGCCTCACACTTTTAAAATCTATGCCACAAGGTGATATATAAACAGTCTAAAGTCTAACAGCAGACCATTACGTCATTGAGTAGATTGTATAATAACTTGCACTGTGCCAGAATTACAGAAAACAACACCAAATGATGATAAAACTAATGTATAGCCTTTAAAAACACGAAGATGAATAAATAATTTGGAAATCCTTTAAATAAACTGACTACAAACGTTTTCTGCTTAGACGTGGGGGTTAATAATTAAAGGTAGTGGCTTTAAACACTTTGCCATATTATTTCCAGTTACTTCAGTTTGAAGACTATTTAGACTAAAGGAGAATAAGGCAGATAACGTCAATTTTGAACAGGCCAAAGCTCCACTCCAGGTTTTCAATATGCCCTTATAAATATACCCCTTATAATATGTAAAGACGTTTTATATGTACACCAAGATTATATAAATATCCTGATACCATTCATGTGCAAAACAATGCATATTTTCATAGATAAACTTACGTAAATTGCAATTGTGGTAGACTGAAATATATTTACATAATAACTTAAGAGCTAAAGTTCAGGAAACCTAACAGGAAACTTGAAACTTATTGAAATCTATGGAGAAAACCCCGTTAAATAACATCTTGACTGGAGGTGTACAAAACGACATCAATGTCGACAATAAGAGAACACAGAACTAAATAAACATTTTATTTAAGGGAAATCACAATGAGGAATTTTTAACAGACATCAATATAAATAAAATAACATACATTTTTACTTTACAGTTATATTTTTAAGGAGTTTTTAAAAATGATGTACTATAATAACAGACATTCAACAGTTATATACTAGTATTGGTGAGTTGGTTGTATTAAAACAATGTGCTACGGTGGTATTAATAAAATAAAATTACCGAAATTATAATGACAGTTTAAATACATATTCAAAATCTAATAATGAAATATGTCAATGAGTTTTTATTCTGTCCTTATAAATGAGGGAAAATTACAATTTAGAATAAAACAAACAATTCCTAAAAACACGAAAATATCAAATATCCATTAACAAATTTATTTGGATACTTCCGTTCAAACCTTCCAAATCTGCGCATCACAAACCTTTCCGTGTTTAGGACGTTCGCTGGGTGACACAGACAAAGTGCTTTGGCGAATAGCCGAACAAAATAAAAATCAAAAGACGTAGTAACATGACTTTGAAAAACCGTTGTAGTATAAACATACAAATTCTTTCATACTGTGATTTTTACCATCACACTGCTGTATACTTACACTTTGGAAATTTTCTTTTCATTGGATCCTGGAGATAACACGGGACCCTCAGATGTGTGTACAGTGTAATCCATATACGACCTTCTTACATGCTATAAACAGACAGTAAGTACATACAATGTACATGTAACAACCGGAACTGTCTACTTTTATTGTTCATAACATTGACGACGTACTTTACCGAGGCTACACACACGTTATACTTAAACTATTGTATCGACTAAAAGTAAAAATCTGTACATATTAAATTAATTTAATGAGTACTTAGAAACAATTAATATACAGGTAAAATTTTGATGCACGTGAGCAATTTATATAAGGAAAAGCAGACATGGATTGGTACTGCGCATGCGCGCTAGGAAATGGTCGTGTCCCTGAAAGCTCCAACAAAAGTGTTACAACTACACAAAAAACGAACTTATACTCACAAATTAAATAGCATAGCATTTAGCATAAATATATAAATTGATAAAGGCCTCATTCAATATTTCACTTAAGAGATAAATTAAGTAAATAATACAAACAATCAGAGTTTGATCCTATTTTTAGAACAGGAGATCGTCAGTGAAAAGTGACTTCCGGTGTAAACAAATATGCACTCTCAGAGAATGTTCATTCAATAAGTGTCACCATGTACTAATATTGCTCATTTGTCTGCTTAACATACTGTGGGCAGCAACTGGGACGGAAGATTATAGCGTCATCAATAATTAATATTTTGTATTATTGTATTGTGTCGTGAAAACTGGTCTTGCCCAACCACAAAGCCAGTAGTTACTTCTCATACTGTTCCCTATATGACTTTAAAATGCTTTATCTAAAAGCCAGTTTGATCTTGACTTGTATTATTTTTGTCTTTTTGGCACGAGACATGAATCATTTAAAAGAATACATATGTACAGAAAAGTGTACAGCTTTGATCTCTGTCACTGAAAGTTTATCTCTACCTAATACAATGCCTCAGAAACTAATCTGCCTGTTCGCATGTAAATTCTCAGTAAAGGTGACTATGGAAATAGAGATTTATAGTAAATATCATATAACAAACACATCCCCAACCCAGAACAAAACAACACCACTCAAATATCAAATACAATCATGGTATAAATCAGATGAGTTAACAACCAAATGATCACCATAAATACCATTCTAGCAACACTAAAAAAGACAAAGATGAGAGGAAATCATCTAAATGTAACATCTAAAGAATTCATCGAGTATTAATACATGGACTCATCTTCAAAACACCCAATCATGTCTGATATCACCATCACAAATCAAGGCATAGAACGTTGGTATATAAACGGACAATTTGATAACTAAACCAATCAAAAACAGTGTGCATGTATATATATAAACAACCAAACAATGAATACATCTATATTTTTCTTGGTTCCGGGTTAATAACCTTTTGGGTTTTTTGTGTTTTGTAATACGAGAATGCCCTGATCATTGTAGAACCCACATTCTATAACAATGTGTAGTATCCTAACACAGAGTCTGATTCCATTTTCTGTTAAGTTTGGATGAGTTACCGAAATTTAGATAGTGATTATCATCTGCTGGAACATTACTCTTTTAGATTCCACTTAATTTTAAAGAAAAATTATTAAGAACTCATATATTCAGTATTCTGTAACGGTATGAAAACGAAGCGCATTTAAAGAAAATTATGGTTGAAAAGATTATTGAAAAAGTTCGGCTGAAACAAATTATTTAGGTGAAATGTACCTATATATAAATAAATAAACATACATCGCTTAATTATTAAATTGAATTTATTCATTAATGTCTAACGGATAACGAATTAAATTAAATTTATTCATTAATGTCTAACAAATAGTGTTTCAGTTATATTCCTGACAATAGCAAAGAAGCACATTTTTAATGCCACTGGAGAGTCGTAAGTACAAATCATTTTATAGCCATTAGGGTCTAGCCTTTCAGTGTCCTACATGTGCTTTATTTATAGTTTGCTTAATAACTGATATTATTGTTCATTGGGATTTATTTTAGCGAAGAGGTCTAAACGTACATGACACTATGGCGCCATAGATGGATTAAAGTTTTAAATCTTACGTAACAGATTCTTCGGTTTTAGTTAAATTTGACAGAATTTCATTGATCTGAACAATAAAGTCAATTCATTGCTGTGAATATTTATGATGAAACCTAGTCAAACTGCGAGTTTTGAGATCACAAAAAGCGTATGTTTATATTCTTCATTTATTGTCTGGTAATATTCTAATCAAATTCCGTATCCCTATTAAAAATTCAAGTCGTTTGTCAAAGGCTAACCGAAGCAATTTGTTATTAACGATTGATTAGGCTGTAAATAGCAAATATTGTTTAATATAACAGAAGATAATTAAGTCAATACGCTACTTATTGACTAAAGGATTTGTCAGAAGACTTTCAAAGAAGTGCTGACTTCTGATTCAGGAATTCTGAAATATTTTCGAATCGACATTTTGAGAAATATATCCATTATCTTTTTAGACTTATCTTGAACAGTTGGTGCATACAATGAAACTTGTGTTTGTAAATATTTCAAAATAAAGGTGAAAGATGTTCAAACTACAGGAAATCCAAATGTTTTAACAGTTGCCATTAGCTATTGATGTTTTGTGAGCAACCGATTTCTTTTCCAATTAAAAATGGTCGACGAAGCTTAAAACGTTAATATGTGCTTATCCACTTTTTATTTCACTTCTTTCTATCGTTGTTCGCAGAATCGAGTTTTGGTGTGTTCCTTAATGCTAACGCTTGAAACATGTTTGGCATCAAAACTACTTCTATACTTTTACATCAGTGTTTCATGTGTACTCTCGTGAACGAAATGTTGTGTAATTACAGTATTCTGTGGTAACTAATTAGAAATTGGATGAAGATCCATAAGAAAGTATCGCTTCGATTTAGTACAAATATTCGTAATAAGAGAAGGCTTCAATTTTATGGAGCATTTACTTTACAGATTAATCAGTGATGCATATGGACGAAAGATTTTTCAAAATAGAAATTGTTTGTGAAGATTGAAAAACTTACTATAAGCCTCTTTAAATTTACTTCAAAATACTACATTTTAAAATGAAATAGTAGAAATTCAAAATTCCTAATGCTGTAATATTGCGCAATCAAAGATTATGCTGTAAATTTGAATTGGATCGGAAATGCAGCTAAATATGGAGAAAAAATCTGTCCATGCAGTAAAATTATTGGAGTGGTCCCTTAAGGTTAATACATCAATTGCAAGTGAAAGTTGAAATAATTACTCCTGTAAATAATACTGGCTACGCATACAAAGCACAATTGTGCCTTTATTTTATACTACCAAGATACAACGTTAGTTATTTTATTTAATATTAAACGTTCTAGCTGTCAGAATTATTAGTGCTTTGCCATGCCCGTTTCAGTTTAAATTTCAGCCAGAAGTAACAAATTACGTTTAAAACAATTCATGCAAAACAGACTTGGTTACGATTTTCTATTTGGTTTAAAGTCATCGGGCCTTAAGGCCCTATACAAGAGCAACTAATCAGTTGTGTTTACGATGTTTTCATTTGTATTTACGTTGTATGTACAGTTTTACACGTTCACTTTTTGCGTGTCCTTCTGATGATGCTAAATCTTCAATGATCCATGGTTTAACTTTTTATTTTGCAGTTGTATGTACATTGTATGACGTCTGATGGTTATATAGAATCGCTTCTTATCGTATCGTGCATGATCTATTTTTTTGTTTTATGCTAGTGAAATACGGTTTCGCGTGTCCGTGATGGTAGTATACAAAGGGAGGTTTGGGATTCTTTTATAGGTTCAATCGCCTAGTTTTGTCTTTTTGTTCTTTGTTTTTATGAAATTTTGTTTTGTTCATTATAAGATATACATCAATATCATATTTTTCACTATTTGATACTGGATGACAGCATTATTCAATATATATTCTTCATTTTTATGAGGTGTTTATAATTGTTGAATTAACTATAGTCGTAAACCATGCAAAATTTAATTTGAAACACGCAGATAATAACGTACTTTGTTTATCTTAAATATTCGAGAGTCCATATAGCTGTTCAACAAAGCTTTAAGTATTGTATGTTTACATTTTTTATAAATAATAATATAATATAATATGAAAGAATGCGAATTGCCAAATTTACATAGTAGACGATACATTCCCAAATTAAAATTTCCATAATGAATAAGCCCTCATTAAAATTAAACATCTAAATTTGAAAAAAATGCATTTATATGACTAATTTATTTACTTCCTTACATATTTACCGTTCTGTGCATAAAAGATTCTACTTGAATGCCTATTAATGATTCCTATCTCTGTTCGATCCAATCTGATAAAACATCTAGTTTTAAATACCAAAATGCTTTAAAGCAACCCGAAAAACACTATAGGTGACATTTCAAATCCAGAATGTAATTCTGCCGAAGGAAAAAAAAACAATCGGAATCGCTCATCTTATTAACCTATAAAGCATTTTTTTTATTATTTATAATGGAAAATCCATTAACTCTTGTAGATGAGAAGCTTACGTGATCAAAAGAAATCTGGGAATAGAAATCCTGTACACAGTAAAAGGTTTAAAATTGTTTTATTCAATTCTGGGAATATGGCTTATTTTGGAAACATTAAGCAAGGGAATACCATGAAAAATAGTCGATAAAAACTATAGGTAGAACGATGGAAGACTATATGATATGTACGTTATTTTATTTTATTACTACATTTATTCATGTAAAAAACTTTAATTATAATTATAGTTATATTATTCTGGCATATTTTAACAAAGAACAAATAGCGTGGTAGTATTATGCATTGGCATATTACATGGCATATTACATGCCATATACATATAGGCGGGGCTAAGTAAATACGTCATGGCTCGTGCGACTGATTTTTGGACATCAGCTGTGCGTTTTATACAATGAGAAAATATTATCGAAGTTTTGATTAAACGTATATAGGCCAACAGGCAGAAGAAAAATGTCAACATGTAGGTTTGGCAATGTTTATTATGTCGAAAATATGTCCCAAGGTTAGAAGGCATAATGCAATCCGGGTCGTGCATTGTGCCTTCTAACCTTGGGACATATTTTCGCATATGACATGACAAAGACAGTATTATTGTTTAAGTATTAATTAATTTAATGTGCTATTTGAAGAATTAGACATTTTGTTCTAAATCTTAAATGCATCGTATACAACGAGATTTGGTTTTGTCGATACTGGAATTTATATTTTTGGTGCAAATAAAATCGATAACAAATAAATAAAACAGATACACGAATTTCATTGTTATAATTGCCAAACAAACCACGAACAAAATTCACGAACGTATCATCTAAACAGCCGTATTGGCCCAACTTTGTTTTCGTCTGTGGAGATCTTCAATCAATTATTTAGTAAAATCAGTTTTATTAGTTTAAGAGTTTAGCGATTCATTTTGCATACAAATAATCAAATTCCATTTCTAGTTGGGCAGAAAGTTCCAAAGTTTAAAAACAGACACAATTCAGACAAAGAATATGAAACACAAATCAGTAATATGTAATACTTATGACTTAAGTAGTTCTTTTTACATTGTAAAATATGAAATATTGTTAGATTTAAAAGCATAGGATACAAAGACGTGCAAAAATGCAAACCCTTTATGGAAAGTAAAAACGCGTAGCAACAAAGTTTGAAATCAAACAAACACAAACCAACAGTTTTTAAAAACCAAATGTTGAATAAAAGATGGTGAATATAATTCACATGAAAAAATAACGTTGGCAAATTAAAAGTTTTTTAGAAAAATAGCAAGGAAAACGCCTAAACAACAAGAACGAAAGTAAAGGCTGATTACAAATCCGGATTCAGACATACATATACAAAGGAAAAAACTCAAAAAAAGAAAGTGGGTAACCAGAAACCCAATAAAAAACACGGGTTCTCTAGACGAGTATACAATGCCTGACTGTAAATATACAGCAGTCAAGTTACTCATCGTTCTGTCAAGGAAAAAGTTTAATCCATCCAGGGCCCGGTTTCATAAAATTTCTCAGATTTCCTCAACTTGTCCTCAACTCAAAAATTGACCAATCAGATTGCTTGAAAATTCAAATTTGAGGAAAAACTCAGATATTTTAGGAAAATCTCAATTTGAGAAGTTTTATGAAACCCAGGGGAGGAATAGGAAGACATGCTCTGGAGGCAAAAATTTATGATCGTATTTAAGAGATGGACTTTTCATGGTGATGGCGACAGAACGTACGAAGGGATAACATCAACTAAAGTACAACAAACCATTGTTTGAGTAGCTTATTAGTCAACATTAGTGAAATGTCTATTGGAGTTTTCAATACAAAAACGTGGACTTTTACTACTTTATAGAATGTGATGAAGCTTTCATTGAATCTTTGTCATAAAGTGCCACTGTGCACCTTATAACCAATCATGGACTTGCCATTCCTTAAATTAAGGAATCGAAGGTATCAACAGTTTTCTAGTTTTTAAATTACGTTTTTCAGATCTACAACATATTTGGACAATCAGTAATATTATGTCACGGATATATAAAATCACCTTTATCTTGTAAAACATATAATCGTTACAAAAATCTTCCATTATGAAAGATGCTTCCATTTGATTTATATTTAAAGAAAATGTAATCGATGAATATGCAGCTATTTTAAACATGATATATAGATTTAAAGATCGGTTTGAAAAATATTTCAAATTACATAGTGAATGTTGTTTTTTATTTTTTCTTCAAAAATTACTTGAATCAAATCGATAATCTGTCATTGCTGTATCTCCAATAATTACACCACCAAATGGCCGCAAAGCTTCATTTTTACGCAGATCAATTGTGTAAGTCATAGCATTTATAACAGTAAACTACTAAATAAATCGTTGAATAATAGCGACATGACAATATTATAATATAAAAATCATTAGAGAACACTTTATTGTACTTCCTGTGACTTTTTAATGAGTTCAGTTTAAGAGAAACGTCATTCTAATGATCAACTGCCGATAGCCGGTAATGGAATTGACACCATAAAATCTCGGAGCAAGAGGAACAATTAGACCTCCATTTCACGCGCACTATGATCATATACAACGAATAGAAAATAATCGTGTTACAAATGTTCAAATGTTGATAATTACAGTAAAATTGACATTTTATGAATGCACACATTAACACATGGAAGACAAGATATTTATATTGTAGAACGTTGACACCTTTTTGATTCTTAAGATTTGGTCAAGTAGTGCAGAAATAAATCACGTATTCATAAGCAATTGTTCTCAGGGTAACAAATGCACTTCAATTATTACAATTATTTAAAATTTTTCAGGGCTTCTGTCCGCGCAGTAGGTGTGTCATAAAGAACAAATTTTATTTGGTTTAAAATGGATGCATGATATATCAATTGATGGAGGTTATAATATACAGTTTGTCAGGTGGTCCAAAAATTGCAACCACACCTTAGAAAAGTGTTTAAAGTAATAATGACATCTAATGTGTAATTAATGTCCTAGAACAAAGTTTGGCATCGGGATATAACAATTAATGTTCTAGTAACTTTTTTTATAATTGTATGTCTTATTAATGTAACATTGCCATGGTCTTGCGATATGTTATATATGTAACGTAACTCAAGTTGTTTTCCTTTTCGTTTTTTCCTTTCCGATATTCGAAAATGAAAATGGTGTGTCTTTTCTTTTAGTCATTAGCTTTCCTTTTTGCTATTTGAATGGGAAAATGAACCATTTTCCTTTTCGTTATTCAGTTTCCTTTTCGCTTTTCGAATAGGAAAATGAACCATTTTCCTTTTCGACATTCATTTTCCGTTTCGTTATTCAGTTTCCTTTTCGCTTTTCGAATAGGAAAATGAACCATTTTCCTTTTCGACATTCATTTTCCTTTTCGTTATTCAGCTTTCTATTCGTTATCCGAATAGGAAAATGAACCATTTTCCTTTTCGACATTCATTTTCCTTTTCGTTATTCAGTTTCCTTTTCGCTTTTCGAATAGGAAAATGAACCATTTTCCTCTTCGACATTCATTTTCCTTTTCGTTATTCAGTTTCCTTTTCGCTTGTCGAATAGGAAAATGAACCATTTTCCTTTTCGACATTCATTTTCCTTTTCGTTATTCAGCTTTCTATTCGTTATCCGAATAGGAAAATGAACCATTTTCCTTTTCGACATTCATTTTCCTTTTCGTTATTCAGTTTCCTTTTCGCTTTTCGAATAGGAAAATGAACCATTTTCCTCTTCGACATTCATTTTCCTTTTCGTTATTCAGTTTCCTTTTCGCTTTTCGAATAGGAAAATGAATGTCGAAAAGGAAAATAGTTCATTTTCCTATTCGAAAAGCGGAAAGGAAACTTAATATCGAAAAGGTAAATTAATGTCGAAATGGAAAATGGGTCATTTTCCTATTCGAAGAGCGAAAAGGAAACTGAATAACGAAAAGGAAAATGAATAACGAAAAGGAAAATGAATGTCGAAAAGGAAAACGGTTCATTTTCCCATTCAAATAACAAAAAGCAAAGTTGATGACTAAAAGAAAAAAAACATACCATTTTCATTTTCGAATATCGAAAAGGAAAAAACGAAAAGGAAAACAACTTGATTTACGTATATATGTACTTGTATATAAGTTTTGGTGACAATCCAATTGTTTGGATTTTATTCCAATAAAATTTCTGATATTGATTCCCTTTGTTATGGGAAATGGCGCTCTTTAGAAATCCCGAGGTTGTTTAGTAATGTTAGGACAAAGCAGTTGAGCACAGTTTAAATAAATGTTCACTCAATGAGTACAAAGGTTAGCATCATGATGTAACAATTAATGTCCTTGTACTAAGTTTGGCATCGGCATGTAACAATAAATGTCCTAGTACAAAAGTTGGCATTGGGATGTAACAATTAATGTCCTAGTACAAAAGTTGACATTGGGATGTAACAATTAAAGTCCTAGTACAAAAATTGCCATTGGGATGTAACAATTAATGTTCTAGTACAAAAGTTGTCATTGGGATGTAACAATCAATATCCTAGTAAAAAAGTTGGCATTGGGATGTAACAATTAATGTACTAGTACTAAGTTTGGCATCGGAATGTTACAATTAATGTTCTAGTAAAAAAGTTGGCATTGGTATGTAACAATTAAAGTTCTAGTACAAAGGTTGCCATCGGGATGTTACAATTAATGCTCTAGTACTACGTTTGGCATCAGGATGTCACAATTAATGTCCTGGTACAACGTTTGACATCGGAATGTACCAATTAATGTTCTAGTACAAATGTTGGCATTAGGATGTAACAATTAATGTCCTAGTACTAAGTTTGGCATCGGAATGTAACAATAAATGTACTTGTACAAAAGTTGGCATTGGGATTTAACAATTATTGTCCTTGTACAAAAGTTGCCATTGGGATGTAACAATTAATGTTCTAGTACTACGTTTGGCATCGGAATGTAACAATTAATGCCCTTGTACAAAAGTTGGCATTGGGATGTAACAATTAATGTTCTTGTACAAAAGTAGGCATTACAATGTAACAATTAATGTTCTAGTACTACGTTTGGCATCGGAATGTAGCAATTATTGTCTTTGTACAAGGGTTGGCATCGGGATGTAACAATAAATGTTTTAGTTCTTAGATTGGCATCAGGATGTAACAATTAATATTCTAGTACTAAGTTTGGCATCGGAATGTAACAATTAATGTTCTAGTACTTAGTTTGGCATTGGGATGTAACAATTAATGTCCTAGTACGTAGTTTGGCATTGGGATGTAACAATGAATGTCCTAGTACTAAGTTTGCCGTCGGAATGTAACAATTAATGTCCTAGTACTTAGTTTGCCATTGGAATGTAACAATTAATGTCCTAGTACTTAGTTTGGCATTGGGATGTAAAGATTAATGTCCTAGTACTAAGTTTGGCATCGGAATGTAACAATTAATGTCCTAGTACTTAGTTTGGCATTGGAATGTAACAATTAATGTCCCAGTACTTAGTTTGGCATTGGGATGTAAAAAGATTAATGTCCTAGTACAAAAGTTGGCATTGGGATGTAGCAATTAATGTTCTAGGACGAAGTTTGGCATCGGAATGTAACAATTAATGTCCTTGTACTAAGTTTAGCATTGGCATGTAATAATTAATGTCCTGGTACAAAGTTTGGCATCAGGATATAACAATTAATGTTCTGGTACTAAGTTTGGCATCGGAATGTAACAAATAATGTCCTTGTACTAAGTTTAGCATTGGGATGTAACAATTAATGTCCTAGTTCTAAGTTTGGCATTGGGATGTAACAATTAATGTCCTAGTACTAAGTTTGGCATCGGAATGTAACAATTAATATCCTTGTACAAAAGTTGGCATTGGGATGTAACAATTAATGTCCTAGTTCTTAGTTTGGCGTCGGAATGTAACAATTACTGTTCTAGTACTTAGTTTGGCATCGGAATGTAACAATTAATGTCCTTGTACTAGGTTTGGCATCGGAATGTAACAATTAATGCATTAGTACTAAGTTTGGCATCGGAATGTAACAATTAATGTCCCAGTACTAAGTTAAGCGTTGGGATGTAACAATTAATGCCCTAGTACTTAGTTTGGCATCGGAATGTAACAATTAATGCCCTAGTACAAAAGTTGGCATGGGATATAATAATTAATGTGCTAGTTCTTAGTTTGGCATCAGGATGTAACAATTAATGCCCTAGTACAAAAGTTGGCATTGGGATGTAACAATTAATGTTCTAGTACAAAGGTTGGCATTAGTATGTAACAATTATTGTTCTAGTACAAAGTTGGCATTGGGATGTAACAATAAATGTTCTAGTACAACGTTGGCATTGGAATGTAATAATTAATGTTCTAGTAAAAAGTTGGCATCGGAATGTAGAAATAACTGTTTTAGTACAAAGGTTGGCACTGGGATGTAACAATAAATGTTCTGGTACAAAGTTGGCATTGGGATGTACCAATTAATGTTCTAGTACAAAAGTTGGCATTGGGATGTAACAATTAATGTTCTAGTACAAAAGTTGGCATTAGTATGTAACAATTATTGTTCTAGTACAAAGTTGGCATTGGGATTTAACAATTAATGTTCTAGTACAACGTTGGCACTTGAATGTAACAATTAAAGTCCTAGTACAAAGTTGGCATCGGAATGTAGAAATTAATGTCCTAGTACAAAGTTGGCATCGGAATGTTACAATTAATGTTCTGGTACAAAGTTGGCGTTGCTTGATTGATTGATTAATTGTGTTTAACGCCCGAGCAGCAATATTTCAGCTATATTCAGGCGAAAGTTGGAGTTGGGATGTAACAATTAATGTCCTAGTACAAAGTTGGCATCGGAATGTAACAATTAATGTCCTAGTACAAAGTTGGCATCGGAATGTAACAATTAATGTTCTAGTACTAAGTTTGGCATCGGAATGTAACAATTACTGCCCTAGTACAAAAGTTGGCATTGGAATGTAATAATTAATGCTCTAGTACTAAGTTAAAGCATTGGGATGTAACAATTAATGTCGTAGTACTTAGTTTGGCATCGGAATGTAACAATTAATGTCCTAGTTCTTAGTTTGGCATCGGAATGTTACAATTAATGCCCTAGTACAAAAGTTGGCATCGGAATGTAACAATTAATGCCCTAGTACTAAGTTAAGCATTGGGATGTAACAATTAATGTCTTAGTACTTAGTTTGGCATTGGGATGTAACAATTATTGTTCTGGTACAAAGTTGGCATTGGGATGTAACAATTAATGTCCTAGTACTTAGTTTGGCATCGGAATGTAAGAATTAATGTCCTAGTACTAGGTTTGGCATCGGAATGTAACAATTAATGCCCTAGTACTAAGTTTGGCATCGGAATGTAACAATTAATGTCCTAGTAGTAAGTTAAGCATTGGGATGTAACAATTAATGCCCTAGTACTTAGTTTGGCATCGGAATGTAACAATTAATGCCCTAGTACAAAAGTTGGCATGGGATATAATAATTAATGTGCTAGTTATAAGTTTGGCATCAGGATGTAACAATTAATGTCCTAGTACAAAAGTTGGCATTGGGATGTAACAATTAATGTTCTAGTACAAAAGTTGGCATTGGGATGTAAAAATTAATGTTCTAGTACAAAAGTTGGCATTAGTATGTAACAATTATTGTTCTAGTACAAAGTTGGCATTGGGATGTAACAATTAATGTTCTAGTGCAACGTTGGCATTGGAATGTAACAATTAAAGTTCTAGCAAAAAGTTGGCATCGGAATGTAGAAATTACTGTTTTAGTACAAAGGTTGGCATTGGGATGTAACAATAAATGTTCTAGTACAAAGTTGGAATCGGAATGTAGAAATTACTGTTTTAGTATAAAGGTTGGGTTTGGGATGTAACAATTAATGTTCTGGTACAAAGTTGGCATTGGGATGTAACAATTAATGTCCTAGTACTTAGTTTGACATTGGGGTGTAACAATTAATGTCCCAGAACAGAAGTAGGCATTGGGATGTAACCATTACTGTTCTAGTACTTAGTTTGGCATCGGAATGTAACAATTAATGTCCTAATACTAGGTTTGCCATCGGAATGTAACAATTACTGCCGTAGTACAAAAGTTGGCATTGGAATGTAACAATTAATGTCCTTGTACTAAGTTTAGCATTGGGATGTAACAATTAATGTCCTGGTACAAAGTTTGGCATCAGGATGTAACAATTAATGTTCTGGTACTAAGTTTAGCATTGGGATGTAACAATTAATGTCCTAGTACATAAGTTGTCATTTGGATGTAACAATTAATGTCCTAGTTCTTAGTTTGGCATTGGGATGTAACAATTAATGTCCTAGTACTAAGTTTGGCATCGGAATGTAAAAATTAATATCCTTGTACAAAAGTTGGCATTCGGATGTAACAATTAATGTCCTTGTACTGGGTTTGGCATCGGAATGTAACAATTAATGCCCTAGTACTAAGTTTGGCATCGGAATGTAACAATTAATGTCCTAGTACTAAGTTAAGCGTTAGGATGTAACAATTAATGCCCTAGTACTTAGTTTGGCATCGGAATGTAACAATTAATGCCCTAGTGCAAAAGTTGTAATGGGATATAATAATTAATGTGCTAGTTCTTAGTTTGGCATCAGGATGTAACAATTAATGCCCTAGTACAAAAGTTGGCATTGGGATGTAACAATTAATGTTCTAGTACAAAAGTTGGCATTGGGATGTAACAATTAATGTTCTAGTACAAAAGTTGGCATTAGTATGTAACAATTATTGTTCTAGTACAAAGTTGCCATTGGGATGTAACAATTAATGTTCTAGTACAACGTTGGCATTGGAATATAATAATTAATGTTCTAGTAAAAAGTTGGCATCGGAATGTAGAAATTACTGTTTTAGTACAAAGGTTGGCATTGGGATGTAATAATAAATGGTCTGGTACAAAGTTGGCATTGGGATGTAACAATTAATGTTCTAGTACTAAGTTAAGCATTGGGATGTTACAATTAATGTCTTAGTACTTAGTTTGGCATTGGGATGTAACAATTATTGTTCTGGTACAAAGTTGGCATTGGGATGTAACAATTAATGTCCTAGTACTTAGTTTGGCATCGGAATGTAAGAATTAATGTATTAGTACTAGGTTTGGCATCGGAATGTAACAATTTATGCCCTAATACTAAGTTTGGCATCGGAATGTAACAATTAATGTCCTAGTACTAAGTTAAGCATTGGGATGTAACAATTAATGCCCTAGTACTTAGTTTGGCATCGGAATGTAACAATTAATGCCCTAGTACAAAAGTTGGCATGGGATACAATAATTAATGTGCTAGTTCTAAGTTTGGCATCAGGATGTAACAATTAATGTCCTAGTACAAACGTTGGCATTGGCATGTAACAATTAATGTTCTGGTACAAAGTTGGCATTGGGATGTAACAATTAATGTCCTAGTACTTAGTTTGGCATCGGAATGTAACAATTAATGCCCTAGTACAAAATTTGGCATTGGGATGTAACAATTAATGTTCTATTACAAAGTTGGCATTGAGATGTAACAATTAATGTCCTAGTACTTAGTTTGGCATTGGGATGTAACAATTAATGTTCTAGTACAAAGTTGGCATTGTGATGTAACAATTAATGTCCTAGTACTTAGTTTGGCATTGGAATGTAACAATTAATGTCATAGTACTTAGTTTGGCATCGGAATGTAACAATTAATGCCCTAATAAAAAAGTTGGCATTGGGATGTAACAATTAATGTCCTAGTACTTAGTTTGGCATCGGAATGTAACAATTACTGTTATGGTACTTAGTTTGGCATCGGAATGTAACAATTAATGTCCTAGTACAAAGTTTAGCATCGGAATGTAACAATTACTGTTCTGGTACTTAGTTTGCCATCGGAATGTAACAATTAATGTCCTAGTACAAAAGTTGGCATTGGGATGTAACAATTAATGTTCTAGTACGAAAGTTGGCATTGGGATGTAACAATTAATGTTCTAGTACAAAAGTTGGCATTAGTATGTAACAATTATTGTTCTAGTACAAAGTTGGCATTGGGATTTAACAATTAATGTTCTAGTACAACGTTGGGATTTGAATGTAACAATTAAAGTCCTAGTACAAAGTTGGCATCGGAATGTAGAAATTAATGTTCTAGTACAACGTTGGCATTGGAATGTAATAATTAATGTTCTAGTAAAAAGTTGGCATCGGAATGTAGAAATAACTGTTTTAGTACAAAGGTTGGCACTGGGATGTAACAATAAATGTTCTGGTACAAAGTTGGCATTGGGATGTAACAATTAATGTTCTCGTACAAAAGTTGGCATTGGGATGTAACAATTAATGTTCTAGTACAAAAGTTGGCATTAGTATGTAACAATTATTGTTCTAGTACAAAGTTGGCATTGGGATTTAACAATTAATGTTCTAGTACAACGTTGGCATTTGAATGTAACAATTAAAGTCCTAGTACAAAGTTGGCATCGGAATGTAGAAATTAATGTTCTAGTACAACGTTGGCATTGGAATGTAATAATTAATGTTCTAGTAGAAAGTTGGCATCGGAATGTAGAAATAACTGTTTTAGTACAAAGGTTGGCACTGGGATGTAACAATAAATGTTCTGGTACAAAGTTGGCATTGGGATTTAACAATTAATGTTCTAGTACAACGTTGGCACTTGAATGTAACAATTAAAGTCCTAGTACAAAGTTGGCATCGGAATGTAGAAATTAATGTCCTAGTACAAAGTTGGCATCGGAATGTTACAATTAATGTTCTGGTACAAAGTTGGCGTTGCTTGATTGATTGATTAATTGTGTTTAACGCCCGAGCAGCAATATTTCAGCTATATTCAGGCGAAAGTTGGCGTTGGGATGTAACAATTAATGTCCTAGTACAAAGTTGGCATCGGAATGTAACAATTATGGTCCTAGTACAAAGTTGGCATCGGAATGTAACAATTAATGTTCTAGTACTAAGTTTGGCATCGGAATGTAACAATTACTGCCCTAGTACAAAAGTTGGCATTGGAATGTAATAATTAATGCCCTAGTACTAAGTTAAAGCATTGGGATGTAACAATTAATGTCGTAGTACTTAGTTTGGCTTCGGAATGTAACAATTAATGTCCTAGTTCTTAGTTTGGCATCGGAATGTTACAATTAATGCCCTAGTACAAAAGTTGGCATCGGAATGTAACAATTAATGCACTAGTACTAAGTTAAGCATTGGGATGTAACAATTAATGTCTTAGTACTTAGTTTGGCATTGGGATGTAACAATTATTGTTCTGGTACAAAGTTGGCATTGGGATGTAACAATTAATGTCCTAGTACTTAGTTTGGCATCGGAATGTAAGAATTAATGTCCTAGTACTAGGTTTGGCATCGGAATGTAACAATTAATGGCCTAGTACTAAGTTTGGCATCGGAATGTAACAATTAATGTCCTAGTAGTAAGTTAAGCATTGGGATGTAACAATTAATGCCCTAGTACTTAGTTTGGCATCGGAATGTAACAATTAATGCCCTAGTACAAAAGTTGGCATGGGATATAATAATTAATGTGCTAGTTATAAGTTTGGCATCAGGATGTAACAATTAATGTCCTAGTACAAAAGTTGGCATTGGGATGTAACAATTAATGTTCTAGTACAAAAGTTGGCATTGGGATGTAAAAATTAATGTTCTAGTACAAAAGTTGGCATTAGTATGTAACAATTATTGTTCTAGTACAAAGTTGGCATTGGGATGTAACAATTAATGTTCTAGTGCAACGTTGGCATTGGAATGTAACAATTAAAGTTCTAGCAAAAAGTTGGCATCGGAATGTAGAAATTACTGTTTTAGTACAAAGGTTGGCATTGGGATGTAACAATTAATGTTCTAGTACAAAGTTGGAATCGGAATGTAGAAATTACTGTTTTAGTATAAAGGTTGGGTTTGGGATGTAACAATTAATGTTCTGGTACAAAGTTGGCATTGGGATGTAACAATTAATGTCCTAGTACTTAGTTTGGCATTGGGGTGTAACAATTAATGTCCCAGAACAGAAGTAGGCATTGGGATGTAACCATTACTGTTCTAGTACTTAGTTTGGCATCGGAATGTAACAATTAATGTCCTAGTACTAGGTTTGGCATCGGAATGTAACAATTACTGCCGTAGTACAAAAGTTGGCATTGGAATGTAACAATTAATGTCCTTGTACTAAGTTTAGCATTGGGATGTAACAATTAATGTCCTGGTACAAAGTTTGGCATCAGGATGTAACAATTAATGTTCTGGTACTAAGTTTAGCATTGGGATGTAACAATTAATGTCCTAGTACACAAGTTGTCATTTGGATGTAACAATTAATGTCCTAGTTCTTAGTTTGGCATTGGGATGTAACAATTAATGTCCTAGTACTAAGTTTGGCATCGGAATGTAAAAATTAATATCCTTGTACAAAAGTTGGCATTCGGATTTAACAATTAATGTCCTTGTTCTAGGTTTGGCATCGGAATGTAACAATTAATGCCCTAGTACTAAGTTTGGCATCGGAATGTAACAATTAATGTCCTAGTACTAAGTTAAGCGTTAGGATGTAACAATTAATGCCCTAGTACTTAGTTTGGCATCTGAATGTAACAATTAATGCCCTAGTACAAAAGTTGTAATGGGATATAATAATTAATGTGCTAGTTCTTAGTTTGGCATCAGGATGTAACAATTAATGCCCTAATACAAAAGTTGGCATTGGGATGTAACAATTAATGTTCTAGTACAAAAGTTGGCATTGGGATGTAACAATTAATGTTCTAGTACAAAAGTTGGCATTAGTATGTAACAATTATTGTTCTAGTACAAAGTTGCCATTGGGATGTAACAATTAATGTTCTAGTACAACGTTGGCATTGGAATATAATAATTAATGTTCTAGTAAAAAGTTGGCATCGGAATGTAGAAATTACTGTTTTAGTACAAAGGTTGGCATTGGGATGTAATAATAAATGTTCTGGTACAAAGTTGGCATTGGGATGTAACAATTAATGTTCTAGTACTAAGTTAAGCATTGGGATGTTACAATTAATGTCTTAGTACTTAGTTTGGCATTGGGATGTAACAATTATTGTTCTGGTACAAAGTTGGCATTGGGATGTAACAATTAATGTCCTAGTACTTAGTTTGGCATCGGAATGTAAGAATTAATGTATTAGTACTAGGTTTGGCATCGGAATGTAACAATTTATGCCCTAATACTAAGTTTGGCATCGGAATGTAACAATTAATGTCCTAGTACTAAGTTAAGCATTGGGATGTAACAATTAATGCCCTAGTACTTAGTTTGGCATCGGAATGTAACAATTAATGCCCTAGTACAAAAGTTGGCATGGGATACAATAATTAATGTGCTAGTTCTAAGTTTGGCATCAGGATGTAACAATTAATGTCCTAGTACAAACGTTGGCATTGGCATGTAACAATTAATGTTCTGGTACAAAGTTGGCATTGGGATGTAACAATTAATGTCCTAGTACTTAGTTTGGCATCGGAATGTAACAATTAATGCCCTAGTACAAAATTTGGCATTGGGATGTAACAATTAATGTTCTAGTACAAAGTTGGCATTGGGATGTAACAATTAATGTCCTAGTACTTAGTTTGGCATTGGGATGTAACAATTAATGTTCTAGTACAAAGTTGGCATTGGGATGTAACAATTAATGTCCTAGTACTTAGTTTGGCATTGGGATGTAACAATTAATGTCATAGTACTTAGTTTGGCATCGGAATGTAACAATTAATGCCCTAATAAAAAAGTTGGCATTGGGATGTAACAATTAATGTCCTAGTACTTAGTTTGGCATCGGAATGTAACAATTACTGTTATGGTATTTAGTTTGGCATCGGAATGTAACAATTAATGTCCTAGTACAAAGTTTAGCATTGGAATGTAACAATTACTGTTCTGGTACTTAGTTTGCCATCGGAATGTAACAATTAATGTCCTAGTACAAAAGTTGGCATTGGGATGTAACAATTAATGTTCTAGTACAAAAGTTGGCATTGGGATGTAACAATTAATGTTCTAGTACAAAAGTTGGCATTAGTATGTAACAATTATTGTTCTAGTACAAAGTTGGCATTGGGATTTAACAATTAATGTTCTAGTACAACGTTGGCATTGGAATGTAACAATTAAAGTCCTAGTACAAAGTTGGCATCGGAATGTAGAAATTAATGTCCTAGTACAAAGTTGGCATCGGAATGTTACAATTAATGTTCTGGTACAAAGTTGGCATTGGGATGTAACAATTAATGTCCTAGTACTTAGTTTGGCATCGGAATGTAACAATTAATGCCCTAGTACAAAATTTGGCATTGGGATGTAACAATTAATGTTCTAGTACAAAGTTGGCATTGGGATGTAACAATTAATGTCCTAGTACTTAGTTTGGCATTGGGATGTAACAATTAATGTTCTAGTACAAAGTTGGCATTGGGATGTAACAATTAATGTCCTAGTACTTAGTTTGGCATTGGGATGTAACAATTAATGTCATAGTACTTAGTTTGGCATCGGAATGTAACAATTAATGCCCTAATAAAAAAGTTGGCATTGGGATGTAACAATTAATGTCCTAGTACTTAGTTTGGCATCGGAATGTAACAATTACTCTTATGGTACTTAGTTTGGCATCGGAATGTAACAATTAATGTCCTAGTACAAAGTTTAGCATCGGAATGTAACAATTACTGTTCTGGTACTTAGTTTGCCATTGGAATGTAACAATTAATGTCCTAGTACAAAAATTGGCATTGGGATGTAACAATTAATGTTGTAGTACAAAAGTTGGCATTGGGATGTAACAATTAATGTTCTAGTACAAAAGTTCGCATTAGTATGTAACAATTATTGTTCTAGTACAAAGTTGGCATTGGGATGTAACAATTAATGTCCTAGAACAGAAGTAGGCATTGGGATGTAACCATTACTGTTCTAGTACTTAGTTTGGCATCGGAATGTAACAATTAATGTCCTAGTACTAAGTTTGGCATCGGAATGTAACAATTACTGCCCTAGTACAAAAGTTGGCATTGGAATGTAATAATTAATGTCCTTGTACTAAGTTTAGCAGTGGGATGTAACAATTAATGTCCTAGTACACAAGTTGTCATTTGGATGTAACAATTAATGTCCTAGTTCTTAGTTTGGCATTGGGATGTAACAATTAATGTCCTAGTACTAAGTTTGGCATCGGAATGTAAAAATTAATATCCTTGTACAAAAGTTGGCATTGGGATGTAACAATTAATGTCCTTGTACTAGGTTTGGCATCGGAATGTAACAATTAATGCCCTAGTACTAATTTGGCATCGGAATGTAACAATTAATGTCCTAGTACTAAGTTAAGCGTTAGGATGTAACAATAAATGCCCTAGTGCTTAGTTTGGCATCGGAATGTAACAATTAATGCCCTAGTACAAAAGTTGGCACGGGATATAATAATTAATGTGCTAGTTCTTAGTTTGGCATCAGGATGTAACAATTAATGCCCTAGTACAAAAGTTGGCATTGGGATGTAACAATTAATGTTGTAGTACAAAAGTTGGCATTGGAATGTAACAATTAATGTTCTAGTACAAAAGATGGCATTAGTAGGTAACAATTATTGCTCTAGTACAAAGTTGCCATTGGGATGTAACAATTAATGTTCTAGTACAACGTTGGCATTGGAATGTAATAATTAATGTTCTAGTAAAACGTTGGCATCGGAATGTAGAAATTACTGTTTTAGTAAAAAGGTTGGCATTGGGATGTAACAATAAATGTTCTGGTACAAAGTTGGCATTGGGATGTAACAATTAATGTTCTAGTACAAAAGTTGGCATTGGGATGTAACAATTAATGTTCTGGTACAAAAGTTGGCATTAGTATGTAACAATTATTGTTCTAGTACAAAGTTGGCATTGGAATGTAACAATTAATGTCCTAGTACAAAGTTGGCATCGGAATGTAGAAATTAATGTCCTAGTACAAAGTTGGCATCGGAATGTTACAATTAATGTTCTGGCACAAGTTGGCATTGGGATATAACAATTAATGTCCTAGTACAAAGTTGGCATCGGAATGTAACAATTAATGTCCTAGTACAAAGTTGGCATCGGAATGTAACAATTAATGTGCTAGTACTAAGTTTGGCATCGAAATATAACAAGTACTGCGCTAGTACAAAAGTTGGCATTGGAATGTAAGAATTAATGCCCTAGTACTAAGTTAAGCATTGGGATGTAACAATTAATGCCGTAGTACTTACTCTGGCATCGGAATGTAACAATTAATGTCCTAGTTCTTAGTTTGGTATCGGAATGTAACAGTTAATGCCCTATTACAAAAGTTGGCATTGGAATGTAACAATTAATGCCCTAGTACTAAGTTAAGCATTGGGAATTAATGTCTTAGTACTTAGTTTGGCATTGGGATGTAACAATTATTGTTCTGGGACAAAGTTGGCATTGGGATGTAACAGTTAATGTCCTAGTACTTAGTTTGGCATCGGAATGTAAGAATTATTGTCCTAGTACTAGGTTTGGCATCGGAATGTAACAATTTATGCCCTAGTACTAAGTTTTTTAAGCATTGGGATGTAACAATTAATGCCCTAGTACTTAGTTTGGCATCGGAATGTAACAATTAATGCCCTAGTACAAAAGTTGGCATGGGATACAATAATTAATGTGCTAGTTCTAAGTTTGGCATCAGGATGTAACAATTAATGTCCTAGTACAAAAGTTGGCATTGGGATGTAACAATTAATGTTCTGGTACAAAGTTGGCATTGGGATGTAACAATTAATGTCCTAGTACTTAGTTTGGCATCGGAATGTAACAATTAATGTCCTAGTTCTTAGTTTGGCATCGGAATGTAAGAATTATTGCCCTAGTACAAAAGTTGGCATTGGGATGTAACAATTAATGTTCTGGTACAAAGTTGGCATTGGGATGTAACAATTAATGTTCTGGTACAAAGTTGGCATTGGGACGTAACAATTAATGTCCTAGTACTTAGTTTGGCATCGGAATGTAACAATTAATGTCCTAGTTCTTAGTTTGGCATCGGAATGTAACAATTAATGTCCTAGTTCTTAGTTTGGCATCGGAATGTAACAATTAATGTCCTAGTTCTTAGTTTGGCATCGGAATGTAACAATTAATGAGCTAGTACAAAAGTTGGCATTGGTATGTAACAATTAATGTTTTAGTACAAAGTTGGCATTGGGATGTAACAATTAATGTTCTGGTACAAAGTTGGCATTGGGATGTAACAATTAATGTCCTAGTACTTAGTTTGGCATCGGGATGTAACAATGTAACAATTAAACAATTAATGTCCTAGTACAAAGGTTGCCATTGGGATGTAACAATTAATGTTCTAGTACAAAGTTGGCATTGGGATGTAACAATTAATGTCCTAGTACTTAGTTTGGCATTGGGATGCAACAATTAATGTCCTAGTACTTAGTTAGGCATCGGAATGTAACAATTACTGTTATGGTACTTAGTTTGGCATCGTAATGTAACAATTAATGTCCTAGTACTAAGTTTGGCATCCGAATGTAACAATAAATGTCCTAGTACAAACGTTGGAATTGGGATGAAACAATTAATATCCTAGTACTTGGTTTAGCATCGGAATGTAACAATTAATGTCCTTGTACTAAGTTTGGCATCGGGATGTAACAATTAATGTTCTAGTACAAAGTTTGCATTGGGATATAACAATTAATTCCCTAGTACTTAGTTTGGCATCGGAATGTAACAATTACTGTTCTAGTACAAAGGTTGCCATTGGGATGTAACAATTAATGTTCTAGTACAAAGTTGGCATTGGGATGTAACAATTAATGTCCTAGTACTTAGATTGGCATTGGGATGTAACAATTAATGTCCTAGTTCTTAGTTTGGCATCGGAATGTAACAATTAATGCCCTAATAAAAAAGCTGGCAATGGGATGTAACAATTAATGTCCTAGTACTTAGTTTGGCATCGGAATGTAACAATTACTGTTATGGTACTTAGTTTAGCATCGGAATGTAACAATTAATGTCCTAGTACAAAGTTTAGCATCGGAATGAAACAATTACTGTTCTAGTACTTAGTTTGGCATCGGAATGTAACAATTAATGTCCTAGTACTAAGTTTGGCATCGGAATGTAACAATAAATGTCCTAGTACAAACGTTGGAATTGGGATGAAACAATTAATATCCTAGTACTTAGTTTAGCATCGGAATGTAACAATTACTGTTCTAGTACAAAGGTTGCCATTGGGATGTAACAATTAATGTTCTAGTACAAAGTTGGCATTGGGATGTAACAATTAATGTCCTAGTACTTAGTTTGGCATTGGGATGTAACAATTAATGTCCTAGTACTTAGTTTGGCATCGGAATGTAACAATTACTGTTCTAGTACAAAGGTTGCCATTGGGATGTAACAATTAATGTTCTAGTACAAAGTTGGCATTGGGATGTAACAATTAATGTCCTAGTACTTTGTTTGGCATTGGGATGTAACAATTAACGTCCTAGTACTTCGTTTGGCATAGGAATGTAATAATTAATTCCCTAATAAAAAAAGTTGGCATTGGGATGTAACAATTAATGTCCTAGTACTTAGCTTGGCATCGGAATGTAACAATTACTGTTATGGTACTTAGTTTGGCATCGGAATGTAACAATTAATGTCCTAGTACTAAGTTTGGCATCGGAATGTAACAATAAATGTCCTAGTACAAACGTTGGAATTGGGATGAAACAATTAATATCCTAGTACTTTGTTTAGCATCGGAATGTAACAATTAATGTCCTTGTACTAAGTTTGGCATTGGGATGTAACAATTAATGTTCTAGTACAAAGTTGGCATTGGGATATAACAATTAATTCCTTAGTACTTAGTTTGGCATCGGAATGCAACAATTAATGCCCTAGTACAAAAGTTGGCATTGGGATGTAACAATTAATGTCCTAGTTCTTAGTTTGTCATCGGAATGTAACAATTAATGTCCTAGTACTTAGTTTGGCATCGGAATGTAACAATTAATGTCCTAGTACAAAAGTTGGCATTGGGATGTAACAATTACTGTTCTAGTACAAAGGTAGCCATTGGGATGTAACAATTAATGTCCTAGTTCTTAGTTTGTCATCGGAATGTAACAATTAATGTCCTAGTACTTAGTTTGGCATTGGGATGTAACAATTAATGTCCTAGTACTTAGTTTGGCATCGGAATGTAACAATTAATGTCCTAGTTCTTAGTTTCGCATTGGGATGTAACAATTAATGTCCTAATACTAAGTTTGGCATCGGAATGTAAAAATTAATATCCTTGTACAAAAGTTGGCATTGGGATGTAACAATTAATGTCCTTGTACTAGGTTTGGCATCGGAATGTAACAATTAATGCCCTAGTACTAAGTTTGGCATCGGAATGTAACAATTAATGTCCTAGTTCTAAGTTAAGCGTTAGGATGTAACAATTAATGCTCTAGTACTTAGTTTGGCATCGGAATGTAACAATTAATGCCCTAGTACAAAAGTTGGCATGGGATATACTAATTAATGTGCTAGTTCTTAGTTTGGCATCAGGATGTAACAATTAATGCCCTAGTACAAAAGTTGGCATTGGGATGTAACAATTAATGTTCTAGTACAAAAGTTGGCATTGGGATGTAACAATTAATGTTCTAGTACAAAAGTTGGCATTAGTAGGTAAGAATTATTGTTCTAGTACAAAGTTGCCATTGGGATGTAACAATTAATGTTCTAGTACAACGTTGGCATTGGAATGTAATAATTAATGTTCTAGTAAAAAGTTGGCATCGGAATGTAGAAATTACTGTTTTAGTACAAAGGTTGGCATTACGATGTAACAATAAATGTTCTTGTACAAAGTTGGCATTGGGATGTAACAATTAATGTTTTAGTACAAAAGTTGGCATTGGGATGTAACAATTAATGTTCTAGTACAAAAGTTGGCATTAGTATGTAACAATTATTGTTCTAGTACAAAGTTGGCATTGGAATGTAACAATTAATGTCCTAGTACAAAGTTGGCATCGGAATGTAGAAATTAATGTCCTAGTACAAAGTTGGCATCGGAATGTTACGATTAATGTTCTGGTACAAAGTTGGCATTGGGATGTAACAATTAATGTCCTAGTACAAAGTTGGCATCGGAATGTAACAATTAATGTCCTAGTACAAAGTTGGCAGCGGAATGTAACAATTAATGTTCTAGTACTAAGTTTGGCATCGAAATATAACAATTACTGCCCTAGTACAAAAGTTGGCATTGGAATGTAAGAATTAATGCCCTAGTACTAAGTTAAGCATTGGGATGTAACAAGTAATGCCATAGTACTTACTTTGGCATCGGAATGTAACAATTAATGTCCTAGTTCTTAGTTTGGCATCGGAATGTAACAGTTAATGCCCTAGTACAAAAGTTGGCATTGGAATGTAACAATTAATGCCCTAGTACTAAGTTAAGCATTGGAATGTTACAATTAATGTCTTAGTACTTAGTTTGGCATTGGGATGTAACAATTATTGTTCTGGTACAAAGTTGGCATTGGGATGTAACAATTAATGTCCTAGTACTTAGTTTGGCATCGGAATGTAAGAATTAATGTCCTAGTACTAGGTTTGGCATCGGAATGTAACAACTTATGCCCTAGTACTAAGTTAAGCATTGGGATGTAACAATTAATGCCCTAGTACTTAGTTTGGCATCGGAATGTAACAATTAATGCCCTAGTACAAAAGTTGGCATGGGATACAATAATTAATGTGCTTGTTCTAAGTTTGGCATCAGGATGTAACAATTAATGTCCTAGTACAAAGTTGGCATTGGGATGTAACAATTAATGTTCTGGTACAAAGTTGGCATTGGGATGTAACAATTTATGTCCTAGTACAAAGGTTGCCATTGGGATGTAACAATTAATGTTCTAGTACAAAGTTGGCATAGGGATGTAACAATTAATGTTCTAGTACTTAGTTTGGCATTGGGATGTAACAATTAATGTCATAGCACTTAGTTTGGCATCGGAATGTAACAATTAATGCCCTAATAAAAAAGTTGGCATTGGGATGTAACAATTAATGTCCTAGTACTTCGTTTGGCATCGGAATGTAACAATTACAGTTATGGTACTTAGTTTGGCATCGGAATGTAACAATTAATGTCCTAGTACAAAGTTTAGCATCGGAATGTAACAGTTACTGTTCTGGTACTTAGTTTGGCATCGGAATGTAACAATTAATGTCCTAGTACAAAAGTTGGCATTGGGATGTAACAATTAATGTTCTAGTACAAAAGTTGGCATTGGGATGTAACAATTAATGTTCTAGTACAAAAGTTGGCATTAGTATGTAACAATTATTGTTCTAGTACAAAGTTGGCATTGGGATGTAACAATTCATGTTCTAGTACAACGTTGGCATTGGAATGTAACAATTTAAGTTCTAGCAAAAAGTTGGAATCGGAATGTAGAAATTACTGTTTTAGTACAAAGGTTGGGTTTGGGATGTAACAATTAATGTTCTGGTACAAAGTTGGCATTGGGATCTAACAATTAATGTCCTAGTACTTAGTTTGGCATTGGGGTGTAACAATTAATGTCCTAGAACAGAAGTAGGCATTGGGATGTAACCATTACTGTTCTAGTACTTAGTTTGGCATCGGAATGTAACAATTAATGTCCTAGTACTAAGTTTGGCATTGGAATGTAACAATTACTGCCCTAGTACAAAAGTTGGCATTGGAATGTAACAATTAATGCCCTAGTACTAAGTAAAGCATTGGGATGTAGCAATTAATGTCCTAGTACTTAGTTTGGCATCGGAATGTAACAATTAATGTCCTAGTTCTTAGTTTGGCATCGGAATGTAAGAATTAATGCCCTAGTACAAAAGTTGGCATTGGGATGTAACAATTAATGTTCTGGTACAAAGTTGGCATTGGGATGTAACAATTAATGTTCTGGTACAAAGTTGGCATTGGGATGTAACAATTAATGTCCTAGTTCTTAGTTTGGCATCGGAATGTAACAATTAATGTCCTAGTTCTTAGTTTGGCATCGGAATGCAACAATTAATTTCATAGTTCTTAGTTTGGCATCGGAATGTAAAAATTAATGTCCTAGTTCTTAGTTTGGCATCGGAATGTAACAATTAATGCCCTTGTACAAAAGTTGGCATTGGTATGTAACAATTAATGTTCTAGTACAAAGTTGGCATTGGGATGTAACAATTAATGTCCTAGTACTTAGTTTGGCATTGGGATGTAACAATTAATGTCCTAGTACAAAGGTTGCCATTGGGATGTAACAATTAATGTTCTAGTACAAAGTTGGCATTGGGATGTAACAATTAATGTCCTAGTACTTAGTTTGGCATTGGGATGTAACAATTAATGTCCTAGTACTTAGTTTGGCATCGGAATGTAACAATTAATGCCCTAATGAAAAAGTTGGCATTGGGATGTAACAATTAATGTCCTAGTACTTAGTTTGGCATCGGAATGTAACAATTACTGTTATGGTACTTAGTTTGGCATCGGAATGTAACAATAAATGTCCTAGTACAAAGTTTAGCATCGGAATGTAACAATTACTGTTCTGGTTCTTAGTTTGGCATCGGAATGTAACAATTAATGTCCTAGTACTAAGTTTGGCATCGGAATGTAACAATAATTGTCATAGTACAAACGTTGGAATTGTGATGAAACAATTAATATCCTAGTAGTTAGTTTAGCATCGGAATGTAACAATTAATGTCCTAGTACTTAGTTTGGCATCGGAATGTAACAATTACTGTTCTAGTACAAAGGTTGCCATTGGGATGTAACAATTAATGTTCTAGTACAAAGTTGGCATTGGGATGTAACAATTAATGTCCTAGTACTTAGTTTGGTATTGGGATGTAACAATCAATGTCCTAGTACTTAGTTTGGCATCGGAATGTAACAATTACTGTTATGGTACTTAGTTTGGCATCGGAATGTAACAATTAATGTCCTAGTACAAAGTTTAGCATCGGAATGTAACAATTACTGTTCTGGTACTTAGTTTGGCATCGGAATGTAACAATTAATGTCCTAGTACTAAGTTTGGCATCGGAATGTAACAATAAATGTCCTAGTACAAACGTTGGAATTGGGAGGAAACAATTAATATCCTAGTACTTAGTTTAGCATCGGAATGTAACAATTACTGTTCTAGTACAAAGGTTGCCATTGGGATGTAACAATTAATGTTCTAGTACAAAGTTGGCATTGGGATGTAACAATTAATGTCCTAGTACTTAGTTTGGGATCGGGATGTAACAATTAATGTCCTAGTACTTAGTTTGGCATCGGAATGTAACAATTACTGTTCTAGTACAAAGGTTGCCATTGGGATGTAAAAATTAATGTTCTAGTACAAATTTGGCATTGGGATGTAACAATTAATGTCCTAGTACTTTGTTTAGCATTGGGATGTAACAATTAACGTCCTAGTACTTCGTTTGGCATCGGAATGTAATAATTAATGCCCTAATAAAAAAAAGTTGGCATTGGGATGTAACAATTAATGTCCTAGTACTTAGTTTGGCATCGGAATGTAACAATTACTGTTATGGTACTTAGTTTGGCATCGGAATGTAACAATTAATGTCCTAGTACAAAGTTTAGCATCGGAATGTAACAATTACTGTTCTGGTACTTAGTTTGGCATCGGAATGTAACAATTAATGTCCTAGTACTAAGTTTGGCATCGGAATGTAACAATAAATGTCCTAGTACAAACGTTGGAATTGGGATGAAACAATTAATATCCTAGTACTTTGTTTAGCATCGGAATGTAACAATTAATGTCCTTGTACTAAGTTTTGCATTGGGATGTAACAATTAATGTTCTAGTACAAAGTTGGCATTGGGATATAACAATTAATTCCCTAGTACTTAGTTTGGCATCGGAATGTAACAATTAATGCCCTAGTACAAAAGTTGGCATTGGGATGTAACAATTAATGTCCTAGTTCTTAGTTTGTCATCGGAATGTAACAATTACAGTTATGGTACTTAGTTTGGCATCGGAATGTAACAATTAATGTCCTAGTACAAAAGTTGGCATTGGGATGTAACAATTAATGTCCTAGTACAAAAGTTGGCATTGGGATGTAACAATTAATGTCCTAGTTCTTAGTTTGTCATCGGAATGTAACAATTAATGTTCTAGTACAAAGTTGGCATCGGAATGTAGAAATTACTGTTTTAGTACAAAGGTTGACATTGGGATGTAACAATTAATGTTCTAGTACTTAGTTTGGCATTGGGATGTAACCATTACTGTTCTAGTACTTAGTTTGGCATCGGAATGTAACAATTAATGCCCTAGTACAAAAGTTGGCATTGGGATATAACAATTAATGTCCTAGTACTTAGTTTGGCATCGGAATGTAACAGTTACTGTTCTAGTGTCAACAGGAAGCAGATTTAAGAACCGGAACTCCATTACTGCTCCGGCATCGATTTTTGGTAGCCGGTATTTGCTTTTGTATTTTTGAAACCCGTTTACGGTTAATTACTTGAAGGCATGAAAGCAATGATTTCTTCATTCAATATAATTTCAACACATCTTATTGATTAGAATTAATTTTTGATACGAACAAAATCAAAGTAGTCATAAAAGAAGGGTATTATCAGTGAATTACACGCAAAAGATGTCTTGGAAACGAATCACGCAAACTATGAATCGATATTTTCCTAATTTTGTGGCGGAATTTTTTATGTTCTTATTTTAAGTAAGATTGTAGATACATTTAAAAAAAAACAGAAGTATGAAAAAAAAAATGCGACTAAATTCAAGGGAATTATCTATTCGTTACAAAATATGTTTTGTTATTGCCGATAGCAGTGTGTTCGTGTTTTGTTTTACATGCTGTATACTTCATTTTCCCCTTTTGAAAAATGCTTCATGAAATAAATATATCCAGACTGGAACATCTAGAGTACGATTAAAATTTACAATATTTTACAAGACATTTGTATTTTAAGTATTTTAACTGGACAATATATTCCAACGTTTTGTACTCTGTTACATATATTTTTATATAAAAAAAAACAAGACATAAAGCTTGAAACAGACATATGCAATTTATGGAAATATGGATAGTTTTTTGTGTGACATGTGGTGCAAGTGTTGTAACAAAAATATTATTGCAGATGTAAATAGCATCAAAATATCAAACACATATCATAGCTACATGTATTTATACATAACAGGAATGCAAAAATTATAATGAGGCAACTGTATGCCATTCATTTCTTCCTTTCGATAGTGGCAGTAAAGGATTATTTCACATTTGGTTGTCGTAGTAGACCGTCTACGGTTTATAACTTGAAGGCAATTACTTATAAATATATAATATATTAATCCGCAAAAAAATTTGGTACAAATCATAAAATATAAGCGTGCAGATTGTAGGTAAGTAGTAATACCTTTTTACAGACGCAATCCTGACCACGTTGATGGAAACGAGCATGCAGTGTGGTTTGCTTAATGTAATGGACTTGGGGTTACACATCAGCTCCATAGTGCCAGCGAGTGGTTCTGTCAGACATTTTTTATAGGCGTCAAAAGGAAGCATTGCCGTTGGAGAAAACACTGCCGACAATCTACGTGAATGTCAGTGTAATGGATGCTGATTTGTGGAGGATTACAGACTGCTTGGGGAAATGGCTGGCACGTCACTTCTATCTTTCTGAGGCTAATGATAAGCCTAGAAGTACTTAACTATGTGTTGCTTAGCTTGAAGGTAGCTTGCAGTGGCGGATCCAGGGGGGGGGGGGCGTAGCGGCGTACGCCCCCCTTTTTAAAAAATGAAAAAAAGAGAAAAGGGAGGGTAAAAACCAGCGCCAAAGGCAAAAATGTAATCCCCGCTCGTCCTCGACATAAATTAATGCATTAACCGTACTAATTCGTTTATTATGATATCTCTGTTGTATATACTGTACCAAATAAAGGTTACTGAACACTATAAAAACCTTGTTCGTGGCCTTCCTATTCCGATATCCCCTTTTTACGCCCCCCTTTCGAAAATCCTGTATCCGCCCCTGGCTTGGTCCCGTATCATGACAGGATGTCTCCCGTGTCGGGCATAACGGTAATTGTCTATTATATGGACTTCTCAAGAGGGAACTGTTTTCCTATATTGTTGTCTGGTGAGTATTGTACAAGCCACAGGCTATGGTATTATAACTCACTAGACAAGGCCATTGAACGGTTCTCGAGGGAGCATACTATTTTAGTAAATAACACAATATTGAAAGTATAGTAACTGGGTTAAAAAGCTCGGAAATTTATGAACATTTGGTATAGTACCCGCTGGAAATCTTAGAGAACTGGTCTAGTCCTGTCGCCATGTATAGTTTCCAAGTGTAAAGATAACGCCAGTACTCAGCCAGGGAAAATCATCCAATATAAAACGCTGTATATGTGTTATGTACTAACAATTCTCATAGTGATAGCCACCCAACAGTCGTTCATGGCTGAAAAACTGGGAGTGGTTGAATCGAGCACACACAGGCCGATGTCATTTTTAATGTACTCAGAATACTGAAATGCATTTAAATATAGACACACCAGTAATCATACAATAAATTCTCTTTGGTTACTATTCTCGGAAGCAAATTTGCTTTCATCATTTTTATTTTCAAAGCGTTTCCTTCCCTTAAAATTATCATTTTCCATGTTCATCTTCAAAATGAAAGATATTTCTTCTTGGTTGATGTATTTGTATAATGCACGATTTTAAGATGAGCAATCGCTAATAATTAATTTCTTCTTTGACAAGTAAATTACAAATATTCTTTTCTAGAAATCTTTTGTGAAACAAAAATGTTCAAAAGAATTATTCATGGACCGCTTGATGTACGAGATATCAAGACACGAAGTGTAACATCTTTTTCATTAGATAAATATTGTATTTTTTGTAGTTGAAAGAGAAAACTGCTAAATTAACATCGTCAATGTGCACAGCTGTTTTGAAGAACATTTAATCACTAATATATCAAATAATACTGAAGAAATAATACACTTACAATCAAATCAATACAGTCGTGAAGCACAACACGAAAATGGAACTATCATATTACCACAGGAAAAAAAATTCACGAGGAATTAATTTATTGTTACATTTAGTTTTGTCTGTTATATACAAATTAGGGGAGATTTTGTTTCAAATAAAAACAATGCATTGAAGTATGAGTACACGCTGTGTGTTAGATAGGCTTAAAAAGATAGAATATTAGAATTTAATAAAAAGGATAGGGAAAAAATGATTCAATGTAGATTTTTATAGATACAATATCGATTATGTTAACAATGTTGTGTTTGATGGTATTGTAAATCAGTGTTACTTTATATTTGTTCTGTTTTCCGGCTTTTACATACAAGTTTTGTCTGTATATTATATATCTATTTATTTGTACAAGTTTGTTGTTGATAGAAGTTACTAACAGTTCTGTGCTTTATACTACTGATCTTAACAAATGGTATCTAAATAAGATTTTGCAACGTTCCCATTTATTGATATATTTCTAGACACTAGCCCTCGGATCTAACGTCGCCGTCCAGTCTCATGGCTTATACACAGTACTTATATATACATATATTAATACAACCGATTAAGTCTTTGGTGCAAGTTTTTGTCTGGTGCTTATAAATTCCCATTTAATGGCACATTCGTATACATTCTGTTTTCTGTATTGTACAAAGAACTTCTACGTAAAAATCTCAGTAATATTGTACATTATATGAGTATTTTCCCCTTTAAAAAAGTAATATCTGGGACGAGTATAACCTGGTAATATATCGTAATTGTATTGTTGTATAATACGTAATGTGTTTTCTTATATGTTTCGAGTTTCTTCAACTTTTGCAAAAACTTTCTAGAAGCGTAAGAACTAAGTACACACTACAAACATTTTAAAACAACGTTTAGAAATGTATTTATACATATATGTATACAGAAAACCAATTAGTTACCTATATCTGATACATTTAATAACAATTTTCTTTCAACAACATATAATTTTTATAGAGTCAGTTTGTACATAATCATTCAAAGAGATAAAACCTTAACAAAATTCTCATAAAAAATGTTAACATCTTTTCTTAGAAAGATTGACAAACATACGTAAACCATAAATCTAGCGATCGTGTAACACGCGCTTAACTCCCTTAGTATCAGAAATGCTAGTTATACCCTTAAGGATTTGAAGGCATAATATAAAAACAATAAATAAAAGAAACATAAACAGGGTAAAGCTGAGATTTGTAGTATCATACAGTTTTATAATCCACTTTTCTCAGTACTGTATTAAAACACCGTACTTTTTAATTTTACCAAGCAATTCTAGCGAGACTTATTTAAGAAACAATTCAATAGTGGAACTTTGGAGGTCAACGTCGTCAACCATGTACTAAAGATCATCAAAACTTAAGTTGTTAATGTGAGCCCTACTTAGGAAAATTCTTGGGGTTTTCTCCGGGTACTTCATCTTCCTCTATATGAAATTGAACGCCATGTTGTTAAAGGAGGCGTTAAGTCTCAAACAAACAATGCAATACTGTATGAGCGAGAATATTTTCTACTATACTGTAGGAACAGAATCTAAAACTATTGCATACAAATTTCTTAATGGTAATGTGTCGAAGCGCATTTAGTTTTCTACTTGTTTAAATGTGACCCTTGCTTTGTTTTAATTGGCTTCCTTGTCACTTTCACACCATTCTATGACATCTGGGATTCACCCTCCAATTTAAATATCGGAAAAGCAATAAAATTCGCCAAATTGACATTAACCCGTCTTAAATTTTATTTCAAAAAGTCATTAGTGAGGAAAATGTATTAAATGTAGAAAGCTATTAGTGCTCCGTTTATGGTTGTATGTTTTCACGAGCTTTTGATTTAGTGATTGGCTATTACCGTTTTCGTAACAAGTCCAGGAAATGACATGTCACGCCTCCCCGAAGATTATAATTATATTACTTAATCTTGAAAGGTCTTGAAAAAACGACTTCAGATTTCTACAAATTCTCGATATCGGAACGTATTTTTGTAGTAAACTCCTAATTTACATACATATTTTCAAAGTTAAAAGATGTTACTTTATTTTTATATTAAAGAATCTATAGAACTATAGATTCTTTTTGCATAATTATTACAAAAATGTTCTTAAGAGAATAAAAGTAGACAGAATATTTTGGATCTAATTGACAGAATCTGGGTTCGAGAACACTGTGTGTAATTATACTGTGACAGTGCCGAGTGCTCTACCCACAGAGCTGCCCTGCACGCCCCAGGGGCCGGGGAATTTTGGGTCAAAGACAATCAAAGTACGGAACGCCTGAACGCAGACAAGTTGGGTAATGTGTTTGAAGACTGTCAGGCTTTTTACACGATTACAACACCCTGTATACATTTCGGAAATGAGTAGGGTCATTGGAGCTGCTACAACATTCTTCTTCCCTATCCAATATACTGCATATCTTTCTAGTAGAGTCTAAATAGTGTTCCCGTCGGCCAATTCTTTTCCCCGTCGTCCTAAATATAGCTAGCTAAAATATTGCTCGCGTCGGACGTAAAACAACCATCCATAAATCTAATTCAAATTGGATACCTCGCCCTTGGTACCTCATCAATACACAGTCTTTCCGTTTTATGTACAGCATTAGAGATCTAAAAAGTTTTCTTTTGCGCAATAATAAATGTACAGTAAATGCCATTTAATTATTCTAGTAAAACAAGCAAAACAGAACACGTTACGTGTAGAATTCCGATTTCATAGATTAAGTTTGTCATGTTTATCATGACTTTTGTCTTCTCTCAACAACTCGTATCTAATAACAACATGCTCAAATAGTTAAATACGGCTTTTATAACTAAAATGGTGAAACATTATATAATATACGGTCTTTTGAAACATTATACAATATACAGTCGGGTGAAACATTATATAATATACGGTCTGTTGAAACATTATACAATATACAGTCGGGTGAAACATTATATAATATAGAGTCTGGTGAAACATTATATAATATACAGTCTGGTGGGACATTATATACAATTATAGTCTTTTTTAGAGGTCTATATAAGTTTTAATAGACTCAAATATTAATATTGACCGACGCCATCGGAATTTAATCTATCAAAACTTATATCGACTGATACAAAAGACTTTAATTGTTTTATTACATAATAATCAGACAAAGGGATTATTTGTTGTCTCATTGACATTTGCAAAAAACAAATATATTTTTGGTGTGAAATTTATGTACTTGCATTAATATTATGTTGTCTCATCAACATATTTACTGTTATAGTCTCTACTTTTTAATGTTAAAAGTTTATCATAATTATAACCAAACACAACCACCTGACAGCAATGGAATAGAAAAAAGGTAGTCAATATTGATTTCAATAAAACAATATCAGAATAAAGCAAACTGAAAACAATGTGATCGAAAAAGGTAGTCAATATTGGATTTAATCAAACAATATCAGAATAAATGGTCATTGGTTTAGGCTGGCCTTGACCGATAGAAATCATTTCAAAAATTCATTATGTAATAATATAATATACAGTCTGGTGTAACACATAATATACAGTCTGGTGCGACATTATTATAATATACAGTCTGGTGAAACATTATATAATATACAGTCTGATGAAACATACACCATAAAGTCTAGTGAAATATTATCTGTTGAAACATTATGTAATATACAGTCTGGTGAAACCTTACATAATATACAGTCTGGTGAAACATTATACAATGTACATTTTGGTGAAACATTATACTTTATACAGTCTGATGAAACATTATATAATATATAGTCTGGTGAAACATTATATAATATAAAGTCTGGTGGGATATTATATACTATACAGTCTGGTGAAACATTATACAATACAGTCTGGTGAAACATACACTATAAGGTCTGTTGAAACATTATCTGTTGAAACATTATACAATATACAGTCTGGTGACACATTATATAATATACAGTCTGGTGACACATACAATATACAGTCTTGTGAAACATTATATAATTTGCAGTCTGGTGAAACATTATACAATATACAGTCTGGTAAAACATAATATACAGTCTATACTAAAAGTTACTAACTGCTGCGCACAGTGTTTTGCTGGCATTTTTTTATTATTCCATATTGTACCTTTGTAGTGTTAAAATCCAATTTTAAACAATTCTTTTTAAACATTCTTTGTTTTTGACAAGTTCCAAATCGTCCTTGACATTTGCTACTGGAATTCTACATAGGAAGTCAGCCATTTGAGTTTCTACAGGGATCTCGTGTTGTTTTCAATAAGATCGTCTGCTTTCGTAACGTTCAGTGGTATTCGGACAAACCGCGATGATTTTTCCGCCTTAACTGCGATATTACCCGAAGATTTTCGAATAAACAACAATGGACTCTTCCAAATGTACACTTCCGTTGTAATTTAGGTCAAACTTTACTATAGAAAATTGCTCCATCACAATGGAAAATCCGCCGCATTTCAAAACGCTAAATAACAGTGGAAAATAAAGTGACGAATTAAATTTACACATTTTTTGAGCTACAAAAGGAGCGTAAGCTGGACCATACGCGGTAAGTAGTTTTCATTTGTCACGCAAAAACAAAAAACAAAAATACGTCAGCATTTAGTATATTGAAACATACTACATTATACAGTCTGGTGAAACATAATATAATATACAATCTGGTGAAACATTATACAATATACAGTCTGGTGAAACATTAGACAATCTGCAATCTAGTAAAACATAATATACAGTCTGGTGAAACAGTATACAATGTGCAGTCTAGTAAAACATAATATACAGTCTGGTGAAACATTATACAATATACAGTCTAGTGAAACATTATACAACATACAGTCTAGTGAAACATTATACATTATACAGTCATGTGAAACATTATACATTATACAGTCTGGGAAACATTATACATTATACAGTCTGGTGAAACATAATATAATGTACAGTCTGGTGAAACATTATACAATATAAAGTCTGGTGAAACATTATACAATATACAGTCTGGTGAAACATAATATACAATCTGGTGAAACATTATACAATATTCAATCTGGTGAAACATTATACAATATACAGTCTGGTAAAACATAATATAATATACAGTTTGGTGAAATATTATACAATATACAGTCTGGTGAAACATTATATAATATATAGTCTGATGAAACATTATACAATATACAGTCTGGTGAAACATAATATACAATCTGGTGAAACATTATACAATATTCAATCTGGTGAAATATTATACAATATACAGTCTGGTAAAACATAATATAATATACAGTTTGGTGAAATATTATACAATATACAGTCTGGTGAAACATTATACTAGTACATTATACAGTCTGGTGAAACATTATACAATATACAGTCTGGTGAAACATAATATAATGTACAGTCTGGTGAAACATTATACAATATAAAGTCTGGTGAAACATTATACAATATACAGTCTGGTGAAACATAATATACAATCTGGTGAAACATTATACAATATTCAATCTGGTGAAACATTATACAATATACAGTCTGGTAAAACATAATATAATATACAGTTTGGTGAAATATTATACAATATACAGTCTGGTGAAACATTATATAATATATAGTCTGATGAAACATTATACAATATACAGTCTGGTGAAAAATAATATACAATCTGGTGAAACATTATACAATATTCAATCTGGTGAAATATTATACAATATACAGTCTGGTAAAACATAATATAATATACAGTTTGGTGAAATATTATACAATATACAGTCTGGTGAAACATTATACTAGTACATTATACAGTCTGGTGAAACATTATACAATATACAATTTATTGAAACATTATACTTTATACAGTCTTGTAAAATATTATACAATATACAGTCTGTCCAAACTATACACTATACAGTCTGGTGAAACATTGAGTCTGCAACATTTAATATTATCTTGGTCAATGCAAAGAAGACATTGTAGCCAAACTTAAATTCTTTCAAAACAAGAAAATAAAAACCATGGATAAAAATTATGATGAGACTCACGCACATTTTCTTATATTATTTTAAAAAAATGCCTCATGCAATCTTGTTGTACTTCTGAAAACAATGTAATAAATTAGTCAATTTACAACCAGGGGTGTTCAATACATGATTAAATTACCCCGAGAACATGCTTTTCTCTTACTTCAGTGAAACTTGAGCAAAGTTTGTTTTTGTTATTGAATAGAAACATACAAATGTAATGAAATATTGACTTTAATTTAAATACAATTTTGTAATCAATTAATTTTAAATTTAAATGTCCGACGAATTGTATAGAAAGACATGTTTCTGAAACAACAGAGATTCAATGACAAACTATTTACAGCATTTCTTCATCAAAGACAAAATCCGATCATTACAGAATTAAGCACACGGATCTATAATTTCCTGAAATCATTCAAGCTTCTAATCTTAATACGCAGATGGATCATGGGACTTTACAAATTAAAAGATATGTATCGTTTGCTAGCATTAAAACGCCTCATTAATTATATGCCTTAGTTATGAAGCTCGATGATAACAGTCATAGCTATTTATGTTGTGCAGCATTCATAGGATTCCAGTTCGCGGCATCTACGGTGTAGCAATCTAGTAATTTCAAACCAAACCTTGGGAATCTTCACGTAAAGCGTAAGAAAACCGAATGGAAAAAAGGATTGAAAACCACTGGACAAAAGACACTCGACAAAAGAAAAAAAAAGAACATCTAAAACCAGAAATGAATGACACTAACCCTATAAAAAATGTATGCTTTTTGTTGTTATCTGTTTTCAAGTCCTTCAGATGTGCATAATGCTAATAAAAATACAAAAAACAGTTTTAATATTGTCATGTTGTGATATTTAAAGTTTAAACAATAGAAGGGCAAACAACATAAAATGTGGGTTGTTAAAGTATCTAAATACAATAGTAAATTTCATAATGTATAAATTATCAATATTTTATTGTGTTTTATGTACAATGCTAAAACGCTCTAAGTTACGAAAAAAGTTTGATTTTGCCAATGAAAATCTATTTTTTTTTACATGCATGGCACATTTACTCAGCAAACAACTACTATATATAAATAATAATCAAATTTAATGAACATCAACTATTTAAATAATATAATTAAATCAATTTAAATTCAATGCATACGTTTTTTTACGGACAAACCTGAAGATGCTTTGATTTCCTGTTTCAGTTTTGCGTTTAATCTTGATAAGAAGATTGTTCCACAGGCAATACACACGGTATGATATTTGGTAGAATAAAAATTACAGTTTTAAATTTTTTTATAAACTATATGTGAATCAAATATATTGTAAAGGTGGAATTTATTTGTTTTTTTTTCTTGACTGTTTAGCACTAATATTGTTAAACGTTTTCAATCTATCAGTATCAGATATAAACCTAATATGCAAAGCAGATATATTTTATACATCAATATCATATATTTTATTATTTGATACTGGATGACAGTATTATTCAATATATTCTTCATTTATTTTATGAGGTGTTTATATTGTTGAATTAACTATAGTCGTAAACCATGCAAAATTTAATTTGAATCAGGCAGATAATAATGTACTTTGTATCTTGTATATTCGAGAGTCCAAGTAGCTGTTCAAGAAAGCGTAAAGTATTGTATGTTTATATGCTTTATAAATAGTAATATAATATTATATGAAGAGAATGTAAAATTGTTAAATTTACATACAAATACATATAAAAATGCTTCCATGTATTCAATGCAGTACGCATAGTCACTAAGAAATTAAAATCTTTATAATGAATCATCCCTTTGCAAATTTATAAACATCTAAATTCAAAGCATTGCATTTATAATTTATTTACTTTTTCACAGGTTAACAATTCTGTGCATTATAGATTCTACAAGAATGCCTATTAAACATTCCTATCTCGGTTCGTTCCAATGTCATACACGCCTAGTTTTAAATAACAAAATGCTTTGAAGCAGCCCGAAAAACACTATAGGTGACAATTCAAACATGGAATATAATTCTGCCGAAGGATAATAAAACAATCGGAATCACTCATCTTATTAACCCATAAAGCATTTATTTTATTTTTCATAATGGAAAAGCCATTAACTCTTGTAGCTAAGAAGCTTACGTGATCAAAAGAAATCTGGGAATCGAAATTAACAGATCTTGTACACAGTAAAAGATTTATAAAAAGATCTTTTATTCGATTCTGGGAATTTGGCTTATTTTGGAAACATTAAGCTATGGAATACCAAGAAAAATAGTCGATAAAAATTGAAGGTAAAGCAATGAAAGATGATATATATGTCATTTATTTTATTGTATTAATTTGTTATTTGAAGAAAGAGACATTTTGTTTTAAATCTTTAATGCATCGTATACAACGATATTCGGTTTTGTCTATACTGGAATTCATATTTTGGTGCAAATAAAATCGATAACAAATAAATAAAACAGATACACGAATTTCATTGTTATAATTGCCAAACAAACCACGAACAGAATTGACGAACGGATCATCTCAACAGCCGTATTGCCCCAACTTTGTTACGTCTCTGGAGATCTTCAATCAATTATTTAGTAAAATCAGTTTAATTAGTTTATGAGTTCAGCGATTCATTTTGCATACAAATAATCAAGTTCTGTTTCTAGTTGAGCAGAACATTATATGAAAAGAATATGAAACACATATCGGCCATATGTAATACTGATGACTTAAGTAGTTCTTTTTATATTGTTAAATATGAAATATTGTTAGATTTAAAAGCTTAGGATATAAGGACGTGCGAAAACTGCAAAGCCTTTAAGGAAAGTAAAAACGCGAAGCAACAAAGTTTAAAATAAAACAAACAAAAACAAACAATTTTTATCAAAAAGTAATTAAAAGAAGAATATAATTTAAACGAAAAAATAATGGTTGACAAATAAAAAATTTTGTGAGAAAAATAGCAAGGAAAATGGCCAAACAACAAGAGCGAAAGTAAAGGCTGATTACAAATCCGTATTCAGACAAACATATACAAAGGACAAAACACAAAAACAGAAAGTTAGTAACCCAAACCCAATACAAAGATGGTCTCTATAGACGAGTGTGCAATGCCTCTAATTATACACCGGTCAAGTTACTCATCGTTATGTCCAGGAAAAAGTTTAATCAAGGAATTGGAAGACATGCGCTGAAGGTAAACATTTATGATCGTATTTAAGAGATAGATTTCCCATAACCATGGTAATGGCGACAGAACGTCTGAAGGGATAACATCAACTTGTGTATAACAAACCATTGTTTGAGCAGCGAATTAGTTAACATCAGTGAAATTTCTAGATAATCGGAGTACCAATATCAAGATAGCATAACCCATCAGTTGCAAAATGTTCACATAATAACTGGAGCTGCAGTAATGTTGAGATAAAGATGGACAGGAAGTTAACAATGGAGGGGTTGAAGTTATCACGTTTGTCGTAAATCTAGTTGGAAGTTTCCCGAGTCTATTTCTAGAAGAAGACTCGTGTATTGGTGATATCTTCAATTTCTAGCTGCGCAAATATTCACAAAATCTAGCATTGCTCTAGAAAAAGACAAAATGAATATCGCGGAATGTAAAATTAAAGCCTTTGCCAATGTCATTTCTTTCATCTGAAACAGGCTCTTTAAGGAATTCAGCCTCATAACAGTACAAAAACACAATCGGCAAGGAGAGGAGCACAATTAATACCTGTTGGAGTACCAACATTCGGTTGACAAACGATTCCTTTAAACTTGACAATTAGAAAACGTAGCATTTGACAGATTTAATTGTTGAAAAGTGTCGAGGCATCAAAAGTTTAAATGCTGTTATATTGTGAATTAGAATAAAACCCTAAGATATGTATATATATTCCGATGCCTTACCTAACATCCATTCCATTTTACATAAACACATATCAACATTACACAGATCAAAAAATTTAAAAGATATTTTTCCACAGCCACCACTAGTTGCATTCCGCAGAGACAAAAATATAAAAGATATTCTTGTCCATAAGAAACATAATAACACATTTTATCATAAAGATAATAAATGTGAGCCATGCGGCAAAAATTGTGCTTTGTGCCCATACATAGTTAAGGATAATAGTTTTAAAGGAAAGGACGGGACAAAATACCAGATACAAGGACATATAAATTGTAAAACAGTTGGAATAATTTATGCGATATTTTGTAAAAAATGTAACAGTATTGTATATGTTGGACAAACTGGTGACACGTTTTATCAAAGGATGCTTTTAAACTTTTCAAAAATAAGAACAAGAAAACAAGACTCCGTAGCCACACATTTTTATACAGATGGACACGGCATTGATGATTTCTCTGTAATTGGAATTGAGAAAGTCTATGGGGAAGATACTTACAGAAAAGTCAAAGAATCGTTTTGGATAAAAAAACTTCAAACTCTACATCCAGACGGTCTTAACCAGCAGATTGACATTTAATTAACATTTATACACATTATTAATTATCCATATTGTATAACTTTTATACAATTTATTTATTTATTTATTTATTTATTTATTTATTTATTTATTTATTTATTTATTTATTTATTTATTTATTTATTTACCCCCACCCCCCCCTTTTTAGGTATCTATTAATTTATTTATACTTTTTAGTTTATTTATTTATTTATTTATTTATTTATTTATTTATTTATTTATTTATTTATTTATTTATTTATTTATTTATTTATTTATTTATTTATTTATTTATTTATTTACTTTTCCATTCGTATTATTTCGATTGTGATTCCCGCCAATCTATGTTCAAATTATGACGTTGGCTATTGTAACGTTGCAAATAACATAACTTCATCACTATGCAATAAAATTCCGCTGAGGAAGGCCGTGAGGCCGAAACGTTCGGAAAATTTAACAGAGTTTTTATATTTATTCTTAAAGAGACTATGATTATATATATATATATATATATATATATATATATATATATATATATATATATATATATATATATATATATATATATATATATATATATATATATATATATATATATATATATATATATATAATTTTTACTACATGTACCCACATTTAATTGTTACTGTTACACTTCGACTATCTCGCTGAAAATATATATTTTGTTTTGGGTGAAAAACAATAAGTTAAGACACCTTCTGAGGAAGATATTATTTATGTATTTACCCATTTGTTTCATAGATAAACAACTACACACCTGCAAAAAATTACAAGGAAGCGTCCGGTTATTGCCAAGATCTTCTAATTATTCGGACGACCTAATTTTTGACATATTGTATACTACGTCACCAGTTCTCGATAATGTATGCATAATTAGCTACGCTGGGCTATTCTGACAATAAAATGCCATAAAATGTAATTAAAAATGTTATTCATATAAAATTTGTTTAAATTGGAGCATTGGTTTAAAAGATAGGACCCGTCTATTGTACCATAAGTTGAAGAAATTTTTGGGATTACGGAAAGGTATCGAAATAGTACTCTGTATTTGGGAGAATTTTAAACATCTATAAACGCGGAACCAGTTTATTTTTTCATTGCCGAGGAGCAAAGTGGTGTCCTAAAGGAAAATTGCCGACAAACAGAAGACATGTGCGAATCCTCGTTTTATGACAAAATGAATTTTTGCATGACTGTCGAGAATAGGTTACTATCGAGAACAGGTTAAGGCACGATATTGTAAAGGAATTTAGTTCAATGTTTCTTTTGATTAGTTTACTGTTTTTATGGTTTGTCTAGTGTATGAAAATTTCATATTTATTTCAATATAAGCAGAAATTATGAAAACTTTCAATTCAAAAGATATTAATGCAATAAACAAGCAACATATTAAACTGTTTGAAAATTTTCAGAATGTATATACCTTTCTAACTTTCAAACCGGAAATAGACACAAGTTAATTTTGATATAGTTTAAAGGGGAATTCCAAAAAGTTAAAAATAGCCGTGCAATATCATGTTTTCTAAATATAACCGTGCAACATCACTTTTCTATCAGCCGTTTTCAAAGAACCTTTCAAAATACAGCCTGTCATGTGACAGGGTTTACACAAATCAAATTTATCCAAAAAATATCAATTAATAATATTATACAATATACAGTCTGTCCAAACTATACACTATACAGTCTGGTGAAACATTGAGTCTGCAACGTTTAATATTATCTTGGTCAATGCAAAGAAGACATTGTAGCCAAACTTAAATTCTTTCAAAACAAGAAAATAAAAACCATGGATAAAAATTATGATGAGATTCACGCACATTTTCTTATATTATTTTAAAAAAATGCCTCATGCAATCTTGTTGTACTTCTGAAAACAATGTAATAAATTAGTCAATTTACAACCAGGGGTGTTCAATACATGATTAAATTACCCCGAGAACATGATTTTCTCTTACTTCAGTGAAACTTGAGCAAAGTTTGTTGTTTTTGTTATTGAATAGAAACATACAAATGTAATGAAATATTGACTTTAATTTAAATACAATTTTGTAATCAATTAATTTTAAATTTAAATGTCCGACGAATTGTATAGAAAGACATGTTTCTGAAACAACAGAGATTCAATGACAAACTATTTACAGCATTTCTTCATCAAAGACAAAATCCGATCATTACAGAATTAAGCACACGGATCTATAATTTCCTGAAATCATTCAAGCTTCTAATCTTAATACGCAGATGGATCATGGGACATTACAAATTAAAAGATATGTATCGTTTGCTAGCATTAAAACGCCTCATTAATTATATGCCTTAGTTATGAAGCTCGATGATAACAGTCATAGCTATTTATGTTGTGCAGCATTCATAGGATTCCAGTTCGCGGCATCTACGGTGTAGCAATCTAGTAATTTCAAACCAAACCTTGGGAATCTTCACGTAAAGCGTAAGAAAACCGAATGGAAAAAAGGATTGAAAACCACTGGACAAAAGACACTCGACAAAAGAAAAAAAAAGAACATCTAAAACCAGAAATGAATGACACTAACCCTATAAAAAATGTATGCTTTTTGTTGTTATCTGTTTTCAAGTCCTTCAGATGTGCATAATGCTAATAAAAATACAAAAAACAGTTTTAATATTGTCATGTTGTGATATTTAAAGTTTAAACAATAGAAGGGCAAACAACATAAAATGTGGGTTGTTAAAGTATCTTAATACAATAGTAAATTTCATAATGTATAAATTATCAATATTTTATTGTGTTTTATGTACAATGCTAAAACGCTCTAAGTTACGAAAAAAGTTTGATTTTGCCAATGAAAATCTATTTTTTTTATTACATGCATGGCACATTTACTCAGCAAACAACTACTATATATAAATAATAATCAAATTTAATGAACATCAACTATTTAAATAATATAATTAAATCAATTTAAATTCAATGCATACCTTTTTTACGGACAAACCTGAAGATGCTTTGATTTCCTGTTTCAGTTTTGCGTTTAATCTTGATAAGAAGATTGTTCCACAGGCAATACACACGGTATGATATTTGGTAGAATAAAAATTACAGTTTTAAATTTTTTTATAAACTATATGTGAATCAAATATATTGTAAAGGTGGAATTTATTTTTGTTTTTTTTTCTTGACTGTTTAGCACTAATATTGTTAAACGTTTTCAATCTATCAGTATCAGATATAAACCTAATATGCAAAGCAGATATATTTCATTTACATTTTAATCTTTGTATTGTATGTCGGGGTTTTTAGACCTGCCAGTTTAAAACATGTTTATTTCAGTAAAAAATTTTAAAGGTCAATCGTTTTTGTCATCAGTGGTAACGTCGAAAAACAACAAAATTTGCGGAAAGAAAACGATAATTACAATTATGGCTAACGATAGGGCAAAACATCAGTTTAAAAACACAATTTTCTTTTATTACACACAGATATATATAAGAAAAGTAAATAACTAAAGAATAAAAAGAAAAACGTATATTTTTGCAAAGATTAATAAACAGATTTAATTTTAGATTTCACCATAAATAATGTCTTATCTTAAAGCAATGAGTTTTTATATCGAATATATATCAATGTGTTTAAGACGGCGTAAAAAAGTTTTAGGTCTGATTTGTAATTAGATCTATGTCCTGAAATCGACAAAAATTCCGGTAAAAATCAGTAGAGACTTAAAACGAGTAGTATTTTGTTAGAGAAAACTCCATTAGTGAGTGTTGCTCTACCATCCTGTTATAACCGAGTCATTTGTTTGTTTTATGCTTCAAGTGTCTGTTGCTTGTTGTGTTCGTGACTATACTCCTGATATTTCGCATACTATTTTTTTCTTTTAATTATTTTTTAGTATCTTCTGACTTTATGTTTAACACATTTTATTTTAACCGTGTGGAGTACCAATACAACCGTAATAACTCTATCTGGAACCTTTCAAATCTATTCAAGGTGATTCATATATACTGTGTTTTTGTAGTCTATGTAAATTGTTCTTTTTTTACAATTTTAGTATTTGCTATCGTGAACAGTTCTTAATTTCAATCATTGCGCACATTATTAAAACTTTTGCTGCATTTTTATAGAATCTTCCAAAACTACAAATACTGAAAATTTGTGACAAACCAGTATTATCAATTAAAAAACCCTACAGTCTGACACTACCATATATGTCATACCTATAGATCTATGAACATTCGCAGATGAATCAATTCAATGAGAGCAGTTTATACAAAAGCATGAACGAGATTAAGAAAGTTTGGTTTTGTGTTTGTTTGAACAGCCGCTTCCGCCAATTTTTCAACTGTATCAGGCGTCCAGATTTTATTAGTGTGAACCCCAATAAAGTACCCGGTGAAAACTCTCATCCTTCGGCAGGAAAACTGGCAATCCTTGTCAATTAAGGTTGGAGTCAAGCACGCTCTGCATGTAGTAAGAAAATAGCAACAAAAAACCCCCGACCGAACAATAGCCAAAAGCAAAGGGACATTTACAAATCCGAATATAGACACAGAAAGGGAGTAACCAGAACCCAATAAAAACCATGGGTGCACTCAGTTGCTCCGGACGATTAGCAGTGCCTGCATCTAGTTAGACACCCGTCGAGTTACTCATTGTCGTGTCGAGGAAAAAGTCAAATCCAGTAATAGTAAACACTACCTATGACCTGGGACTAGTATAACTAACGGGATTGGACACTTGCTAAGTCTTCAGTTTAAAAAGTACGATTTCCTTGTCGCGCGAGACCGGAACGAGATTAAACGAGAACGTAGAAATGACAGCATCTATAGTACAATACGATACTAATATTTCAGTTAAAATTTGTGCAATTATCTTGTGACAGTAAATATTTTTTTTTAATTTTTTTTTAATTTTAAGTGTTTTATTTGCCTCTTTGTATTATCGTGACCATGTTTTATCATTTAAAAAAATATTGAAATCAGCGAAAATCGGGAGCTTTTTTAACGGTCGCCATTTTTGTTTGTCATTTTTACGAACTTTATACTTTCAGACCATATATCATCATAATGCAAAATTTCACATTTAAAAGGTATAGACCAACCAATTCGTCTTTTTTGTCGCTTTGCAGCATATATTATTTTTGTTGTGAATCCCCAGTTACTAAAGGATTACGTAGCATGAAATATTAGCACGTTTTCGGGAAGACGGCGCAAATTTTTAAACGGTCCCCTTAAATAAAACCACGCCTTTATTATGAACGCAGTATTTCTTTTTCTTCCACAATCTGACAGAACTATGTTTTAAGAATGCACAAAAATAGGTCATAATTGATAACATGATTAATAAACATACTATTTTTTACCCTTTTTCGAAAATTTGTTTTCCATGAGGACATCTCAATCCTGTTACGTATTTTCCGCTTCTATTTTTACAAGAAACTGCTTAATTTTAAATGCAAATGGTAAAAAATTTCAGGATTGAAATAAGTTTTTTTTACAACCCATTCTAGTTGCAATTGTTATGTAATTACAGGTGTGGTGAACAAATGGTTCAATAAACAACGGTGTCAAAAGTTGTCTGAGCGTAACCCTAGGTAGCTAATACCTGTGTCATCATATAATTTGTCTAATTGGTGAAAACAATAAACATCCAATAAAATCATACAAGGCGGTTTTTATTTCATTTCACTGGGACTAGTACAACAATCTTTTGTTTTTGTTTTTTCTTTGTTTGTTGTGTATGTTTTTTTCTTTCAGTTTTTTTTGTTTGTTTTTTGTTTGTTTTGTTTTTTGTTTTTTTTTATATGTCTTGTGTTTTTTCTAATTTGTTTAATTATTGTTATTAAATGCATCAATGTATTGATATATACACGTAACTTGCTTGAGTCTCGAAAAGATTGTATCGTACAAAAGCCGTATATACGGTCATATCCGTGTCGACACTTGTTCGCAAATTAGATATTGGCGCGACGAGGAAAAATAAACGTTATCGTTAGATTCCAGTCCCGTTGATTTATAGGTTCCTGCTATAAGTCAGCGAAAATGTCAGATCGTATTTGAGGTACTGATTTCACATAACGATCAATTAAGCCATGGTAACGACCATAGAACTTCTGGAGAGATAACATAAACCTAGATACAAAAAACCCTTGTTTGAGTAGTTTAGCAGTCAACATCAGTGATCGGTCTAGAAAATTGGAATGCCGATTGCAGGATCTAGAATATCGTACACATCATACGCTGGAGCTGCTGGAATGTTGCTGTCAATGAACGGGAAGTTGACAATTAGAAAGTTGCAGTCATCACGTTTGTTGTAGAGTCTAGTTTGTAGTCTTCCTGGGTCTATTTCTAGAAGTAGGTATAAGTAAGAGGCTGACCATAGTGTAATGGTAGTGTCTTTAATTTCAAGCTCACTAGGGTAAATGGAATGTAAATAGTAATCAAATTTAGCATCTTTGAGGGACAAAACATCATCAATATAGCGGAATGTTAAATTAAGGTCTGGGCCAGTGTTTTTTCCTTCTTCCTCAGTAGGCCTTCTGGGAACTAAGCCTCATAAGAGTAAAACAACAGGTGGGCGAGGAGAGAAGCACAATAAGTACCCATTGGAATACCAACAATATGTTGAAAAACATGTCCTCCAAACATGTTGTCAATCAGAAAATCTAGCATGTGACAGATTTGGTCTTCAGTATATTAAGTATTAGATTTAGAATCATTGATGATAAAACTCGAGCACGCAACCTCATACTTGACAGACAAGAGAACAGCAGTTTTTAACCAAGTTCCATAATCATCAATACCTCCAAAAAGTTAAGTTAAAAACCTATCATAAAAATGACCAAACGCACACAAAGGACACAAATATCTGTCACTGTCACCAACAGGTTCATAAGACAATATATTATTGAAAGTTACGTCAACGTTTTTTTTGTTTTCACTCTGCAGATATAATAAATTTTCATTAGATAATTATGAGGCACCGTAAGTTGAAAGACTTCTTTCAGATAATTGCATCCCATTTACATTGAGAACATGTTCGTTTTTGTCTGACTAAATTGTCATAAATAATTACTTTGGAGTCGGAATCGGTAAATGATTGCATAAATTTTTACGGCAGAGTTGACTTGTAACATTAACAATAAAATAATTTCCCTTTGAGTACAATGTAAACAGAGTCAAATATATTGATATTTAGAGTGCGAACACCGTAATTGCGCCGAAAAGTATTAATTTGCAATAAACTGTTCGCATAATATTGACTGTTACCAAGAACAAAGTATTTATTTTGTAGTTAATACTCATTTAGAGAAGGATACCATCTTTTGTTGTTTGAATTTCCAGATGGCTAATATATCTTCCATCTTGCAGTAATACTTCTTGTATAATCTAAACGTTTTCGGCGATTGTTTACTATATCGTTGTGATGTCTTAAATTATTTAATGAAAGTACTTCTTCTAACGAGATGGTGGCGTGAAAATTTATCGAACTATTTTCTAAAGCGCAAGCAAACGTAAATGACATGTGTAAATAGTCTTTGTCTATGTTGATAAAAGGAATCCATAGATTATAGAAGATGTCGAATTTGGAGATTTATGGAAATACAAATAAATGATAAATCACTTTCTCAGTCTGATATTTTTAGAAATAAAATAAGTTTCGTACTAAAACTGAAATACCACAAGTCATAATACCCAAAATCTATGAGTGCTTTAAAAAACCATAGGTCATAGACCTCTCACCAAACCCTAAAAATCATAGACTTTAATATTTCCCAAAACGTTAAAAACATATGACGAATTTCAGTAGAGGAATTTAAGTGCCGTGTGTATGTATATTTGCTGAATTCATTTGCCTTGTACATTTGTGTAATACAACGCTGAAACCCTTTCGATATACGGGTATACGTAAAATAAGACGTAGAATGAGTAACATCATGATTTTTATATCAGATATCAACAGGAAAACCCAAGTATGAAATCAGATACTCCTAACTCAAATCACACCAGCATGCCTAAAGACAAACATAAATCTAGACACAATTACTTTAGTGTTAGATAAAAATGAGTGTAATTATATGAATGCATGCAACGAGATGGAACGTGAAAATTATCTCAAAATTAAATTACTGGAAATCATGCAATCATAAATCTGTTCAGAATTGTTATAATTTCTATTCTTGAATGTCAAATGTAAGGAGTTTTGCAAAAATTGTTATTGCACTGATTATCTTTTCTCTGCATTGGCATTATTTATGGTCATTTATGGAAGAAAACACAATGTTTTATCAAAAATCTGAAGAAGGTTTCAGGCTGTATAAAACAGGGTAGATGTACAGACAGGGTAGATGTATTTTACATGACTTGCAAAATATATCATTGTCTTTTCGACTTTATCTTAACATCTTACATTGGTCCGCGGCGTAAAGTGTTGACAACAACGGTTTTATTCATCATCTAAATGCTTACAGTTACGAATTACGTAATAATTAGTTCATTACAGCTGTTGTTTAAATTCTAATTTTTAAATGTATAAACTGACCTTAAATTTGATACCACTGCTGTTTTCGATCGAGTACAATTAGTTACACCCTTTCGGAGCACCTGGACTCACCCCCGGTTTTAAGTGTAATTCCTCTTTCTACATTGTTGGTTTTTTTTTGTTGTGTGTCTGATTGTTTTGTTGTTGTCTCCTCATTTGTTTTGACTGTCTTTTGACTTATCATTTAGTTAAACATTGGTTTTGACTGTCTTTTGACTTATCATTTAGTTAAACATTGGTTTTGACTGTCTTTTGACTTATGGTTTTGACTGTCTTTTGACTTATCATTTAGTTAAACATTGGTTTTGACTGTCTTTTGACTTATCATTTAGTTAAACATTGGTTTTGACTGTCTTTTGACTTATGGTTTTGACTGTCTTTTGACTTATCATTTAGTAAAACATTGGTTTTGACTGTCTTTTGACTTATCATTTAGTAAAACATTGGTTTTGACTGTCTTTTGACTTATCATTTAGTAAAACATTGGTTTTGACTGTCTTTTGACTTATGGTTTTGACTGTCTTTTGACTTATAGTTTCATCAACACTTACTGTTGTCTAACTTAAAATTTTGTAACAAAAATTTTCTAATAATGGTTAAATGCTGTAGCGATAAAATACATTTAATAAAACGAGTTGTAATGCCGTACAAAGAAAAATACTACTCTTAAAACAGCTGAAGTTGGTACACATTGAGACATTTAATGTTTTGTTTCAATCTTTGTTGATTGTTATTATAGGTTTGACAACGTTATTCTCTATAACACAAAATATTTCAGGAGTGTAAACTGGTAATAAAGATCTAATTTTAGATAGTCCGATTTTACTGGCAACGTCAATATCTGAAGTCGTTTATGTTTTTTCTTCTAATGACCCATTTGACAGTTCTTTTCTTGGTAAAATTGATGATACTAATTTCTCCGTTACCGTTAATTACAATGATAACATTCTGCAAAATCAATTATCCAAATTAAATGCTAGTGATGAATTTTAAATACCGGGATAGATTGTTGTATGGAATTTTTTTACCTGATGGTTGTTTAACTATTGAAAGACAGGATATTAAGCAGAATAAATAGAATTACATATAATATTATTATCGAATAGCGGCGCCCCAGACATACATAGATTATAAGATATAGAATGCTGGTGTAAAAATGGACAATTTGATAACTGACACTAAACAAAAGAAATATAGCAAATGAAATATAAACACGTACGAAACAAACAACTAAACAATGAATCCATCCATATTTTTATTGGTTTCGTGTTAATAACGTTTTGGAGGTTTTTTGTGTTTTTGTAATACGAGAATGTCCTGTTCATTGTAGAACCAGCATGACAAAACACACACACATTCTATAACAATGTTTATTAACACAGAGTCTGATTCTATTCTCTGTTAAGTTGCACGATTTCCTCAGATCGAAATTTAGAAAGTGATTAACAAACTTCATTGTGTCGTCTGGAACATGACTCTTTCAGATTTCATTTAATTAAAAAAATATTATTTAGACTCGTATTCAGTAACTTCAGTTATATTTCTGACAAGAACAAAGAAGCACATTTCTACTGGAGAGCCGTTGGTACAGAAAATTTAGTAGCCATTAGAGTCAAGCCTTTGAGTGTCTCATATGTGTTTTATTTATATGATATCAATCTTGATTGGGATTTATTTAAGTGGACTGGTCCATGCATCGAAACGTACATGACACTATGGCGCCATGTAGATGGATTAAAGTTTGAAATCTCAATTAAGAGATTCTTCGGTTTTCGTTAACTTTGACAGAATTTCATAGATCTGAATAAAACAATCAAATCAATTCTTTGCTGTGAATATTTATGACGAAACCTAGTCAACCTGCAAGTTTTAAGATCACCAAAACGCGTACGCTTATATTCTTCGTTTAATGTCTGGTAATATGCAAATCAGATTCCGTCTCCCTATTAAAAATTCAAGTCGTTTGTCAAAGGCTAAACGAAGCAATTTGTCATTAACGATTGATTAGGCTGTACATAGCAGATAGCGTTTAATATAAGAGAAGATAATTAAGGCAATACGCTACTTATTGACTAAAGGATTTGTCAGAAGACTTTCCAATGAAGTACTGACGGCTGATTCAGGAATTCTTAAATATTTTCTCGACGCCAAAAATCGACATTTTGAGAAATATATCCATTATTTATTTAGATTTATCTTGAAAAGTTGGGGCAAACAATGAAACTTGTATTTGGAAATATTTTAAAATAAAGGTGATAGATGTTCCAAGTACAGGAAATCCAAATGTTTTAACAGTTGACATTAACTGTTGATGTGTTGTGAACGGCTGATTTTTTATTCCAATTAAAAATGGTCGAGGAAGATGAAAAAGTTAATATGTGCTAATCCACTTTTTATTTCACTTTTTTATATCTATACCTTGTTCACAGAATCGGGCTTTGGTGTGTTCCGTAATACTAACGCTTGCAACATATTTGGCATCAAAACTACTTCTTTACATCAGTGTGTCATGTTTGCTCTCGTGAAAGAAATGTTGTGTAATTGCAACATTTTGTGGTTTCAATTTAACTAATTAGAAATTGGATGAAGATCCATAAGGAAGTATCAGGTCGATTTAGTACAAGTATTCGTAATAAGAGAAGTCTTCAATTTTATGTGCATTAACTATAAAGAGGAATCAGGGAGGCATATGGGCGAATAATTTTTCAAAACTTGGATTTTTATGAAGATTGATAAACTGACAATAAGCCTCTGTAAGATTACTTCAAAATACTACATTTTAAACTAAAAATTTTAGAAATTCGAAATTCCAAATAATATTGCCCAATCAAGGATTATAATGTAAATTTGAATTACATCGGAATATGAAGTTAAAAATGGAGAAAAAATCTGACCACGCAGTAAAATAATTTGAGTGGTCCCTTAAGTGAATACATCAACTGACAGTGAAAGTTGAAATAATTACTCCCGTAAATAATACTGGCTACGCATACAAAGCACAATTTTGCCTTTCTTTATTCTACCAAGATATAACGTTAGTCATTTTAGTAAATATTAAACGTTCTAGCTGTCAGAATTATTAGTGCTTTGCCATGCCTGTTCCAGTTTAAGTTTCAGCCAGTAGTCACATATAATAATGAAAAATACAACATCAGCAACATAACACAATTAGTAACAAATTACGTTTAAAACAATGGATGTACAACAGACATGGTTACGAATTTCTATTTGGCTTTAAGTCGTCAGGCCTAAAGGCCTTATACAAGAGCAATGAAATGACCTAATCAGTAGTATTTACGATGTTATCATTTGTATTTATATTGTATGTTAAGTTTTATCGGTTCACTGTTTTACGTATCCTTCTAATGATGCTGAATCTTCAATGATCCATGGTTTAACTTTTTATTTTGCAGTTGTATGTACATATTATGAAGTCTGATGGTAATATAGGATCGCTTCTTACAGCATCGTGAATGATCTTTTTGTTTTTTATTAGTGAAATACGGTTTTGCTTGTCCGTGATGGTAGTGTATAACAATACCAACGGAGGTTTGGGATTCTTTTATATGTTCAACCGCCTAGTTTTGTCTATTTGTTCTTTGTTTTTATGAAATTTTGGATATGTTTTTGCTCTGTTTACGAGTAATTAATTGAACTTTGAAAGTGAAAAAATAATATGATAATATTAAACCCACTATAAATTTGCGTTTTTTAATTTACACAAAGGGTGAGATTTATTATTTTCATTATAAGATATACATCAATATCATATATTTTATTATTTGATACTGGATGACAGTATTATTCAATATATATTCTTCATTTTATTTATGAGGTGTTTATATTGTTGAATTAACTATAGTCGTAAACCATGCAAAATTTAATTTGAAACAGGCAGATAATAATGTACTTTGTATCTTGTATATTCGAGAGTCCAAATAGCTGTTCAAGAAAGCTTAAAGTATTGTATGTTTATATGCTTTATAAATAGTAATATAATATTATATGAAGAGAATATAAAATTGTCAAATTTACATACAAATAAAAAAACATGGTACCATGTATACAATGCAGTACGTATAGTCACTGAAAATTAAAATCTTTATAATGAATCATCCCTTTGCAAAATTATAAACATCTAAATTCAAAGCATTGCATTTATATGACTTATTTATTTACTTTCTTACAGGTTAACAATTCTGTGCATGAAAGACTCTACAAGAATGCCTATTAAAGATTCCTATCTCGGTTCGATCCAATCTGATAAACGACTAGTTTTAAATGCCAAAATGCTTTAAAGCAACCAGAAAAACACTATAGGTGACATTTCAAACATGGAATATAATTCTGCCGAAGGATAATAAAACAATCGGAATCACTCATCATATTAACCCATAAAGCATTTATTTTATTATTCATAATGGAAAATCCATTAACTCTTGTAGCTAAGAAGCTTACGTGATCAAAAGGAATCTGGGAATCGAAATTAACAGATCTTGTACACTGCGAAAGATTTAAAAAAAGATTTTTTATTCGATTCTGGGAACATGGCTTATTTTGGAAACATTAGGCAAGGGAATACCAAGAAAAATAGTCGATAAAAACCGTAGGTAAAACAAACGAAAGATGATATTATACGTCATTTATGTTATTGTATTAATTTGTTATTTGAAGAATTAGACATTTTGTTCTAAATCTTTAATGCATTGTATACAACGAGATTTGGTTTTGTCGATACTGGAATTTATATTTTTGGTGCAAATAAAATCGATAACAAATAAATAAAACAGATACACGAATTTCATTGTTATAATTGCCAAAAAAACCATGAACAGAATTGACGAACGGATCATCTAAACAGCCGTATTGTCCCAAATGTGTTTCGTCTCTGGAGATCTCCAATCAATTATTTAGAAAAATCGGTTAAATTAGTTTAGGAGTTCAGCGATTCATTTAGCATACAAATAATCAAATTCTGTTTCTAGTTGAGCAGAAAATTCCAAAATTATAAAACACTATTCAGACAAAGAATATGAAACAAAAATCGGTCATAAGTAATATTGATGAATTAAATAGTTCTTTTTATATTGTTAAATATGAAATATTGTTAGATTGAAAAGCAAAGGAAACAGAGACGTGCAAAAATGCAAAGCCTTATGGAAAGTAAAAACGCGTAGCAACAAAGTTTAAATCAAACAAATACAAACCAACAGTTTTTAGAAAAAATAAAAAGATGATGAATATAATTCACATGAAAAAATGATGGTTGAGAAATAAAAGTTTTGTTAGAAAAATAGCAAGGAAAATGACCAAACAACAAGAGCGAACGTAAAGGCCGATTACAAATCCGGATTCAGACAAACATAAACAAAGGAAAAAACACAAAAACAGAAAGTGAGTAACCCGAACCAACTAAAAACATGGTTTCTCTAGACGAGTGTGCAACGCCTGACTCTAATTATACACCGGTCAAGTTACTCAGGAAAAAATTAATCCACGAATAGGAAAACATGCTCTGAAGGCAAAAATCGTATTTAAGAGATGGATTTCCCATAACCATTGTGATGGCGACAGAACGTCTGAATGGATAACAGCAACTTAAGTACAACAAACCATTGTTTGAGTAGCTTAGTAGTCAACAGCAGTGAAATGTCTATAAAATTGGAGTACCGATATCAAGATGTAGCATAACCCATCAGTTGTGAAATGTACACACAATAACTGGAGCTGCAGTAATGTTGCAGAAGATGAACAGGAAGTTAACAGTGGAGGGGTTGACTTTATCACGTTTGTCGTAAATCTAGTTTGAAGTTTTGTATTGGTGATATCTTCAATTTCTAGCAGCGCAAATATTCACAAAATTTAGCATTGTTCTGGAAAAAGACATAATGAATATCGTGGAATGTAAAATTAAAGGCCTTTGCCAGTGTCTTTTCTTTCATCTGCAGCAAGCTCTTTAAGGACATCAGGCTCATAACAGTACAAAACAAAACAAGTCGGCGTGGAGAGAAGCACAATTAATACCCGTTGGAATACCAACAGTCGGTTGAAAAACTAGTCCTTCAAACATGACAATTATCCTGTCAATTAGAAAATGTAACATTTGACAGATTTAATTGCTTGTGCATTTATTATCTGGTTTGGAGTCAGTGATGGAAAAGCAAGTTCTGTCATGGCTAATGACCAGGTATTTATATCGATCATTCCTTTTTTCTTGAAAAGGCAGCGTTAAAATAAGATCTTTAAGCTGCTGCATATAAGGTATGTTCGTGTCGAGAAATCAAAGGTTTTAATGCTGATACATTGTGAACGAGATTTAAACCTTAAGATATGTACCGCGTCTTTATCAGTTTTTACTACATGTACCCACATTTCATTTCAGCGTGGAATAGAAAGTGTCACTGTATTATTGGAGCTTTTTGTTGCTTTTAGAATAGTGATAAGGAGTTTTTATAGAGGTTTGGTGTTACTCTTCGACGATAACTCTCTAAATATATTTTGTTTTCGGCGAAAAACAATGGATATAAAAGACTAAAAAACCACAACAATGAAATTTCATTACAATGATTATAATTCTAGTTATTATATTGGGTACTAGGAATGGTTCAGAGAGCTTGATGCTCAAAATATAGACTGATCACTACGTCCCTAGGTGGCGAATATGAAAGCATTCTTCTTACACGATAAGACAACTTCTGAGGATTTTTCTGTCCTTTCCAAGTACTCCATCTTTTCTAGTGGCAGTTAAAATTTTCTCAAGTGGTTCAGCTCATATCCTGATTTGATTTGATGTTTATTAACTTGTTTTCGCTCTGAATTTAGCTAAAATACTGTTCTATGATTTTAGGCAACCACTCAATAAATCAAGCCAATCAATTTTATTCGATATTTCCGGGATTACAATTTTTAACAATGAAAATTGCTCTGCGTAGAGTTTTTTTTAGTTTTAACATTGAATTATAAAGCAATAATAATTATTTCATAAGCTTAAACGACGATTTTGCCACATATCTTCTTTATATTGTTCGTTCCTTGACACAACTGAAGTTGCATTGACAAAATATCACAGCGCAAGTGGTCTGAGATCTTTGGAAGGGGTATCTGTGATTGAGGTTACACTTGGGATGCATATTTTATAACTGCAATGACTCCTATACAACTGCATGGAATGTGATGAAACATTTATAGATCCCTTTCCACATAGTGCCATTGTGCACCAAATATTTTACATATTGATCGGAATGATATTGGAGTTTCCAATACCAAAACTTGGACTTACACCACTGTACAGAATTTGATGAAGCTTTTATTGAATCTTTGTCATATATTGGCACTGTGCACCTGATAGGAAAATATAGACTTGCCATTCTTTAAAATAGAGGAGCGGAGGTATCAACAGTTTCCTAGTTTTTGGGTCTGCTGATTTATCAGCCAGACCCATTGCGATCGTCTGCATGAAAAATTTGAAGAATGTGGAAAAACCTCAACCTCAAATGAATGCATGCCATCCGCATGATATAGTTAGTTTAATCTTGCGCAACACACATAACGATAAATAGCTGCTAACAATTAATAGAATTATTTTATGCAATTAAAATTTTCTAAATAAAATGTTCTACTTGTTTTGCTCAGAAACTCTATATGTAGTCTTTGTTTGGATTGAATTAATATTATTGCATCAGTGATGTCGGCGGGTAATTTAAAATGTACTACAGATATTTTACATCAATATATTTTGTGTTAAAAACAGTGGATGTCCGTCTTTATCATATTGTTTTATTCTGATTTCATTGTCTTAATTTTAAATATGTCATACAGTACAGATATTCATTCGTATAATTCTTTATTTGTCCAATTTGGTCCCACTGGGGGCATACAACATATAACAATCATGATTATTAAGACAAAGACAGACCAAAACTTTACAGTTACAATAGAATAACAAGATACTACAATTATGTAAAGTTAGGAATACACAGATTGATGTGGTGTGTTTGTAATAATGTCTACATCTACACCTATAATAAAGTAGATAAATAAACAAAGTACATATTTGTGTTTACTTATTATATGCCAAAACCACAGCTCAGAAGAGTTTTAAAAGAAAAATCCATATGATTTAATGTTATTTTAATAACAAAAGAAATTAATACTTTTTACTAATTACATGTATTGAAGAACTTCTAAAATTGACTTTGTCTGTTTGCAGAGGGCACCAAGGGACGATGCTCTAGGATATGCGTGATGTTTTGATACATCACTGCATTCCTCCTTGTGCCCAAAGCAAACACTAAAAATAGCAATAGATAACAGTAAATTTTCTTAATAGTTTTAATATCTCAGGGTTTTCACATGATAGTATCCATATTAATTTTTTTTCTGGATCAAGATTTTGAAAGGACATACAATTTTCATCAATACTTTTCATTAGAATTTCTCTTTCATCCTTGTACTTTTGACATCTAAACAAAAAATGTATATCATCTTCTACTTCTCCAGAGTTGCAGTTCTAACAAATTCTGCGTTTCTTGGCAATTGTCTCTATCATGGCATTCTTAATGGAATCAATATTTAATAGTGTATTAAATTCCGTTAATTCCGACAATCTTTCAAATTGCTCGTGTGAATATTTAAAATTGAATGTAGAGTATGGCGTTGATTGGTCATCAAATATGTCAAAATTTGCAAATTCAAATTCCTTTGCTTCTGATCTTGGTACACCTGTAATGGAAAGAAATTGTTTAGATTAAATAACTTATAAAATTATTGCATAATAAAATAATGCATAATAAAAAATATTTCAAATTCAGTAGGTATCTTGTTGTTGGTTTAGTATTTTATTTGGTGTTTATCTTTCACATTAAGTAATCTATCATCCATATCAGTCATTTTTCCAATTTATTTCCAGATTTCATAATATCTGGGGAAGTGTCTGAATATTATAACAGATACTAGCCTTGCATTCGTATAATAAACACTTTAGATAATTGTCACACTGAATTAACGTAGACTTTTTTTTAACCTAAAGTGTAATCCAATAAATATTTTCTTAGTTTGATGAATTTATTAAAAGTGTATGTGTTAATGATTATTGCACCTTTACATGCAGCAGTCAAAGGCACCACTATATGTAAGCACATAACTAGGAGGACTTTGTATGACCCAAATGTGTTACTTCATTTAATCATTCATACCAGGTTTTTTGTAGTTTCGGAAGTTTATATTCACCAGCACAAAATGAAACACAATTGGACAATGAGGATCAGTTGGATGTTTAAATATATACAATTCTTTCATCCCTTCTCTGTCAAACTTAATAACGTCTATTGGCGGAAATGGCAGTTTGTTGAGTAGTGCCCATTTCTCGGCCAGCAAAATTTCCTATTAAAAACAACAAATTACTGCATCAGAAAATCTATTATCGTACGCTTTGTAATTTATTTTATCACGCCTTTATTTCTAATAACATAAATTCAGCAACAGTAAAAGTGGACCGCTGTTATTTGCAATCAGGACAAAAACATAAAAAGGTAAAATGTGGTTTGACGTTAATAAGATGTTAATGCGTCAATTTACAAAAATAATAATGTAAGGACTTAATCCATTTTTTTACCATTTTGTGTTAAGTATAGATATTTTTTTCTACGGCTTAAAGATGCGATATATAAATGAGTACATGTCGTTTTCCATATCAAGGAGGCTAACAATCTAGGCGGCTAAAGCCCTGTGGCCCAAATTAAAGTCTCCGGAAGATAATGAACAAGGACAGGTATTAATGTATAAATATTGTATAATTAAAAAAAATATGTACACATTAAATAGTTTCAATGACACTATTGATCAACTTAACTTCAAAGAATTTTACTAAGAATGATCTCTATTTACAAACACAAACGTAACAAACTAACCTTAAATGCTGGGGTTGAATCTCCTGGTCTGGCACTAAAATCGAATGACAAGATTATGTCAACTGCTCTCTGTGGTCTCAACACTAGCGGGTAAGGGGAATTAATTGTAAGTCCAGCATCCACCATATACAGATGCTTAACATCTGTGGGGTGCATTTCGTGAATGCCATCAAACTCATCTGAAAATTAGTTTTTATGTAACATTTATTTCTCTGTTTTTCCATAATATTCAAATTTGAATTTACAGAATATAAAAAATATATAATAAGTTAAATACACGACTTACAGGTTTTTCTTTTTTAACATATAAATGTGTAATCACGGTGTGGCATTGCCTTATAATAGATTAGAATACAAACAACTTTCATTCCTGGCTAATCTCTCTTTCTGAAACAGGGTGTATTGTGAAACATTTTTAGTTTAAACGGAAAAAAATGCTTACCAGTCCCTCTATTTTCGTCTTCTGGACTAAATGGGGACAGTGGGAAGGTTTTCTGCAGTGAAAGCCCGCGCATGAAATTATGAACTACACCAGCTCTCCCTGCTCGGGTATTTAAAACCTCAAAACGTTTGCTGAAAAGAAAAACAGTGACGGATTAAATATTTAAATAAAAACATTTTTAATCGGTCATTCATATATTTTAGGTAATAAAAGTTTAGGCACTAACATCTCTTAGATGATAGAATTTATTAAGAATTCAATTGGAAATGTACTTTTGAAACATATAGTATTGATAAAAATTACTGACAATTCACGTCTGTGCATATTTTTAAATGCACATTTGTAGAACTCTATCAAATAAATGTATTTAAATATTTGTTATCTAGTAGAAGGCTAAACATACTTTTCTAGCATGCTACTCAGGAAATTTTGCCAATATCCTTTCTGTTTTGTTCTTTGTCTCGTAGGGGGTTTCTTAACGTTTTCATTTTCTGGAGAAACGTTTGCTTCAGGGATATCAAACGTAAACTGTCGAGAACGTCTTGGTTTCGTTTCAACTTCCGTTTCATCATCGTCATCATCGTCACTGCTATCACTGCTTTCATCATCCTTGTTTTGTTCTATTTGTTTAACTTAAGTAAAAGGAAAGTCGCTTCAAATAAAATGTTTGCAAAAATTTTTTAACAAGCAGTCAAATGTATACCAGAAATAAAATTAAAATCATATTAAAATATTGCGAACATTTTTAGAGTCTGGTAAGTAGTAAGACTTACCATACAATTCTGTTATTTAATTATTTATGTATTTGTTAGAAAATTATTGCTGCCAATTTAAAAGAAAATAATGCACTATTAAATTTTGCTACTGGCTCATGACTATTTGCATAAAACAGATGCTTACTCATCTCTTGTCTGATCATTTCAACAGGGTCAAGTCTTTTATTGTCTTCAACCAATCGTTTAAACAAAATACAGAACGCACTTCCCCATATAGCTGAAAGTTTAATTATATATAGAAAACAACAAAAATTAAACAACAAAGAATGATTAATGATAGTAGAATAATTTAATCAACTAAACCATATATACATTTATACGTAGTCTTAAAATTTGAAAGCAGAGTGCTACATTGGATACTTACAGTTCGTTGTAAATCTTATAATTAGTCAATAATATTTCTAAACAAGACCATAATTAATTATTAAAACTTTACAAAATTCTAAATCTTTATCAACATAATAAATATGTTAGTTTTAGTTAACGTTAAGGCATTTACCTTGAAGAAAATGTAACGGTTGTTCCTCATACTGTGTACATAATTTTCCCATGAAAAATTTACTGCCAAACAATTCTGTTTTCATAAATGTTCCATACTTTGGCATTCCTATTTCGTAAGGTGTAAATTCAACCCATTCTGAAAACACAAATACAAAAAATGTATTGTTCTACAGGAAAAAATTCTGTTTATATGATACCAAGCTGAAAAATCAAGATGAAATGAAAAAAGCATATTGTAGTGTCTTTAGTATTCAAGGATGAGTTTGGTGATAATTTAGCATCAGCTCATTGGAATATGATTTAAAGTTTTTTTCTTAAATACTAGTAATTCACAAATTCGATACTTGTCAGGATAAAGTTATACTGCACGATTAATTTTTGCCATTAATTGTTATCAACCAAACCGAGCGTGAGATAAGTTTCAGAAGTTTCGCTTGGAACAGAGAACGGAAGGTAAACAATCGGTTAAGCAAATTTTAGTCTTTTACTACTCATTTGTGCAGTGAGCATGTTAGATCCTAGTAATGGTGATAAAGAAATAAAAAATTTGACATACCCTGAAAACTCCTGGCATCTTTGTCCATTTTAACATTAACACAAGCCATTAATGGCAGAGGTGCAGCACCACCTTTTATTTTATCTTGTAAATCTGTTAACTTTGTATTTAACCTCTATAATAATAAAGCAGTACATATTATACAATTAATTACTGCTTTAGTGGTCAACAGCAGGAAATAATGGACCCGAAGACCTGGACTTGAGGTGACCTGACCTGACCGAGGCCAACGGCCGAGGTCAGGTCAGGTCAGCGAGAGTCTAGGTCAAGGGTCCATTATTTCCTGCTGTTGACCAATAAAGCAGTAATCAATCGTTTTATTATACCGAAATAACTTCTCCAAAAGTCAACATATGTCATGTGACAAATATTGACAAGTCAACATTAGTCACATGGCAAATATTGACAAGTCAACATTAGTCACATGACAAATATTGACTAGTCAACATAAGTCACATGACAAATAATGACTTTTGGAGCAGAGTTGGTGGTCATGTAGTGGAAAATGAATTGAAACCACATGTTCAAATATAACCAATAGAAATTGTCTATATTGTAATTAATATTCATGAGGTATAATAATGTTACATATTTTGTTGTCGAAATATATGTAATTTTTAAGTAAACAAAATGCAGTACTTATCGCTTAGAAGCGTCGCTTTTTATTATATTGGTATATAAACGAGTTATCTTTCCTTTATAAGCCAAATAACTTTAACAGATATAATGCATAAAAGTTGTATCTCTATAAAGAAATAAATATGATTTAATATATACATATGTCACGTAGAACTCCTCAATTGTCATAATTAAAGTACAACATTTAACTAATGCTACCTACATCTTTCAACAGTGTTTCTCCAACCACATGACCAAAGATATCAGTAAAACTAATTGGTTGTCCATTTTGGCGCTTTAGTAAAATTCGATCAATGTATCGTTTAATGCTCATTGGAGTAAGTAGCCACAGCAGACTAGAATCTATGTTTTTTTTCAGTTCTTCCTGCATTTCACCTGGGTTCATATGTGGCCAGTTTTTGTGAGAATACAGCGTTGAAACGTACCTTTGAATACAGAAATCAAGTGTTTTTAAATTGTTGAAAATAACGAGTATTAATTTCATTTTAATTTTACATGCATTTGTTTTGTGTCAATATTTCCATCAACACGACAAAAAAGTGACATACAATCACATTAAAATCATACAAAATGACACTTTGATTGAGAAATTGCTTACCTTAGGTATGTACAGAACATAGAGGTAAGTGACTCAATTTTACATGTCAACACATTTCATAGTAATGTATAAAAATATTATGTTGTGCTTGTACATTTTGTACAATTACATATCACTTCGTTTGCCTTACTTGTAAGAAAGGACCTAATTTAATCTTCATACATGAATATTTAAGCTGCTTCAATTGTTAATGTGCCCAATAATGACATAAAAGTATTTTATTTGAATGGAGACTTAAAAGGTTTTTTTCTTTTTAATTTTCCAAATTAAAAGCAATGTTTCTTTCAACAGAGTTACAAATGTAACGTACCAAGAAGAGCCAGACAATCCACCCATGAAGGTAACACAATCTAGTATTTTAGAATCTGCCAGGGCCTTGACAACACCGCTCATCCCAACCATTGCTCTGAATCCTCCACCAGAACCGATAACTGCAATTCTTGGTGTCTTTATAAAATTAATACAAAACGTTTTATTGTGTTACTAAAATTTACATTGTAGTATAAACCAATCAACAGATGCATTTTTTATTACCATTAGTCATTGGAAATATAACACGATTTACAGATAAGTGGTTGTTTTTACCAAGCAACTATTGCAACATTTAATACATATCATTTTGCAATTAAAACCAGAGAGAAATTTTCTTTATTTAACAAAACCATCCAATTAAACAAATTCTGTTGGATCTTACACGTTTGTTATAGTAAATATTGTTACCTCTTCCTTCGTTTCTGGTGCTTTATCACCAAGAAGTTCTTCCATTGTCTGTCTGGCCTTTTCCAATCTGTGTTCTATAAAGTCTTTTTCTTCATCACATAAGCATAAACTATATCTCAATGTTGGATCTTGACTAAAACGAAACCAAATGAAACTTGAGAATTTTTGAAATATATATAAACCTTATTTTTTCAGGCGTGTTGCTTGTCAAAAGATTTCGCGTAAGGGTAATTTCAATTATTAATCTCAAACCTGTTCTCATGGGAGGAATTTGGCAATATATGGTAATATCAAAATAAAAGTAAAAATATGTTGACTTACAAGATGAATACCGGTAGTCTTCTTTGTTTACAAATATGAAATAAATCTGTTCTTTTACACATATTAAATTAACACAACATAAGGTAGAGGTTGAAACTAAAAATCTATTAAAACTACTTAAGGGTGTGGGATGGATATAGACTATTATTCTACACAAACACTTAAGACTTACTCAGAGTGTGCATCAAACTCACATTCAACTTCTGACTTCTGAAATGAACAACAGGGGATTGTATTATGCTGCTAACGTGTGAAGACATTTGATTATTGAAGTCGCAAGTTACATTTACATTAATTAGTCTTTTTGACAAAACATTTAGCTGAAAAAACAAGTAAATCGTTATACGTCATCTGTACGATTAAAATGATGCTGTATCTAATATATCGAAAAGTAGTTTTTGCAACTGGACTTGATAAACCATTATCTTATTGTGTTGCAGAATAAGTCGCAATTTAATTGAAACAATAAATTCATTTCTAAGTTTTGTCAGGTAATGCACAAAACAAAGTTTTTGCCCAGGCATTTTATATATTTATTTTTATTTGTGAGCTGTATTATACCGGCACAAACTACCTATCATATTTGATAACATAGATGAAACAAATGTATTGCATAAAACCCTAAATAATAGAAAAACATTTCTGTTACATAAAAATGGAAATCATAATATTCATAAATATTTCCAGTTTCCAAGACGTACCTCGTTAAAAAAGAATGTCTTCGTAACTGTAGTTTTACTGTTTGTGACTTCTTTCAAGTCAAAGAAAACATCGCCAATAACTTGATCAAGATTTCCATAATTCGCTTCCATCAATGTTAGTTCTAAAGAATATACAACACCATCGAATAGATACAAGGTCAAGATGGTATTGAAATTTAAAGAAACCTAAAGATGAAACGAAGTGATACATCTATATTTAATAGACATAAACAAAAACCTTTTTTTTTACAAAATAAAACAATCTTCCATCAATATTTCTATTGCACATCAAAATTGATAGTACAATTAAAATTAAATCTGTTTCTTGTACATCCGATCCAGTAAACAATCACTAGTACTCACGTAAAACATTCGTTTCATGGTCATCGATTAGAAATGTGAATTCTTCATTCCATACTGGGTTAACCTCATTATCTATAGTTTTTGTTCGTCGTCTTCCCTCTGGTGATGTTTTTAAACGGAGAATGATGTATGGGTCTGGTGTATCTACTGGAAAATATTAATATATAAGTTATTATATCACTAAAAAATCAACTACATGGCGTAAGTAGTAAAATGGATTGAATTTAAAATGTAAGATATAGTAAACTCTTGTTGTATCAATATACGACTTAGTGACATATAACGACAAAATTTATTAGAATGGCAACTGTTGTACGTCTTGAAAGAATTTATAGAGTGGTTTGTTGTCTTAGTTATTTGGTCGATTCCATAAATATCGTATAGTTATATTATATTTTGATTAGGTAATCTAGTCCAAAATTAAAAGACGTTACAATTTACTGAAGTGTAAGGTGAGAAACGGTACTTGTCCACACTGTTTGCATGATGTAACGAATTATAACCAGTAAATTCGTGTTCTGATAATGTTTTGTTTTATGGATTCGGTATAAATAGGTATATATACGGACCTGACTAGCAATACATATAATTAACGCCGGTGTGTTGGCCAAATGCCAAGCTAGACACGTTTTCCAAGTACTTCAGTCATGTAATTTTTTCTCCCAATAACAAAAAACATCGTTGTATTCATGGCACAATAAATGGACAACAATTGTTGTAAAATAAACCTAACAGTAAGCTGACAACAACACTACAGAAAGCTTCATACTTAAACAATGCAAGTCACGACCTTTATAAGTAAATGTTAACGTAATGGTAGAGTTAAAAACAAGGACATCCTGTGAACATGTTAAGTATCACTTCACATTTTTTCGTCTTTCTCTGTAAACTCAATAGTTTTAAATAACAAAAGAACATAATTATAAATTTTATCATGGAGTAATCTTTTGTCCTGGGAAAAAGATAACTGATGAGCTATACTTCCCGTTAGGCATTGAAATTGCTTAAATCATTAGAAGACTTTGTCGGCTTTGTAAAGACCAGGTATATCAATTGTAACTAGGGGAGAAGTCATGTTCTTGGTCGACATCAAGATCAAATAGAGTCGTTGTGAGTAGTAGTGAATGAATGCCTCATAACATACATGTGTTTTTACCTTAAATAATAAAACTTACAGTAGTCCAGCCATCCATGTGTAATATTTCTTCCCTTCACAACTTTGAACGTAAGAATTATACATGGTCGTTGCTCTACCTGAAATAGTCATTGCAGTTCTAAAAAAATGAAAAGTAGTAAATCCTGTTACAAGTAGGAACAACATGGCCTCTTTTTAATCTATCCACGTCATTGCACCAATACATTCCTTACATCTTGATTTTTTTTAATGCTTCTGGAATATGGACGATGTTATAAAATATTTTAAACATTTAAATTTATATAATTAAGAGAGTCAAAGATTTTGGTAATTTGTTGTTTTCAAATGGTAGTTTAAAGAGTTTGTTACATCATTTAAAACAATCTGATAAACTGTTGTCGTCCCTTAACTACGGCTCTCACTCGGGATGGAGGGGGATTGTAATGAAATTAATTTTGTCTTACGGACGATGAAAGGCAGCTGATTTGATGTGCCACTGATTTTTTGCTATAAGAGAGATACATCTTTATTATCAACATTTCCTGTAGTATCCTTTGTACACAAGCAGGTAGTATAGGAAATGTTGATAATAAAGATGTATATATCTAATAGCAACAAATTCAAGGGACTTGTGGTAAGTCCAGGCAGCCGGCCAACTGGAGAATTATCATGAGGAGAAATCCTAAAATGTGTAGCAGTCTATTGGCTTGGTAATGCATAAACGACGGTAGCATTTCATTTAAAATCGGGTATTTATATAAAACATACATATGATTTCTTTAGCTTTCTTTTATTACATACACAAAGTATCTGAACAATGCATCGAGTTTAAACTTCCTGTGGTTATTTTTAACAAACATCGAATGACACGTTTTTATCAAGTTACAAAACATGGGCATCATTAAAAACAATTTGATCACAAGTTTTTATTAAATAAAATTACAAAAAAAATATTTTGATCATTTACATGCAATTATAGTTATTGTATATTCTAATTCATTGTTTAACAAATATTATCAGTATCAGTGTTAACATCTCTGCCAATGTACCTTAAAAAAACAGATTACTACCTCATTGTGTCTTCCGTTTCAGAGTTTTACAAATTCTTACAGAGTACTGTCGCATTGTTAGATAATATATTTCGATTGTTCTACATAGATAGGACAAAAAGATATAACGTCAACAAAAGAAGCAAGCAGGACTTCTTAGTTCAAAAGATTAATCTTTGTTTTTTACAAAATAAAGATGCAACAAAATATTATCACGTTTCTAAATAATTAATACTAGACGACAAGATAAAAAACTATGATTTAATTTCTACAAAACAATCCCATAGAACTTTCTAGTTTAAAAGATTAATCTCTCATTAATATTTTTTAAATTTACAGTTGTTTCGGTGTAGTTTTAATATGCTTGTGTTTGGAGACGGTGAACTTAATTTTATCAATTACATCATTAATAACAAAAACTTATTATCACAATAACAAAATCGTGTGACCGTCCTTTCTGTATTCCCTACTGAATAGAATAATTCAGCAATTCTTCGTAGTTCAACTAACAGTGTATAATACTTAATTGATGAAAAGAGTTATACATCGGTATATTTTCCTTGTTCAGTTTTAAAAATTGTTTTAATTAAAACATTTACAATCTGAGCAAAATTCTTTGAAGCAATATGGCTTTTATTAACTCGTAGTTAGATCATTTAATTAGAAGCATTACCCTATTATTTGTTAGCTTCTTGTTTATTTTTTAAATGGTGTTTTACGACACTTTCAGCAATATTTCATGGCGTCAGGTTTTATTGGGGATAGAATGCCGGAGTACCCGCAAAAAACTCACAAACCTTCGGTCGGGCAATCCTTGTCAATTACGATTGGAGTACAATACACCCTGCTCAAAGTCAGACTCGAACCTCAGGGTTTACAGGCACGTGATCAATAGTAGATGACTATCTTAACCACACGAGCACTGATGTCCCTATTAACTCTATTACAAATTACCCAGAATCATATAATATTGCATAGTAAACTTTAAACCGTTGTTTATTGACAGTAAAATATCTGAATTTTCTTAAATATAATATATTTACACTCTATGAAGTGAACTCAGGTAGCTGTAAATTGCTTATATCCGTTTAAATCCAAAGTTTGAATTACTCTCACATGACATAATAGTACACTAAAGCTTCTGTGAACTTCTTTCTAAATTTCGTCGTAATAATTTTAAGGTCATTAGGGTTTAAGGTGTACCTCTGTAAGGAATAAACGATGTGGACATTGCATTCATCAAATTCTGTGGATTAAACCCGCCTTTGCAAATTAACGATGGCCGGGGGATAATATCCGCGTTGGAATCATTACGGGAGGGATATTGACCGCCTTGGAAATAACATGGGGTGGATTTAGATTGACTATGATAAATTGAACGGAAGGGATTATGTCCGGCCGGGGTTTCGTCCTATTTTAAGACGTATACGTTTAAAGAATGCAGTGTTGTCTTTACAAAGACTGAATGCACTTCAACAGTTATCGCTGCTATGCGTTTTATCGCGAAATGAATAAGATATAAATATATTATAAATATATTAAATTATGAATATACAACTGATATGAAATGACCTAATTCGAATAAATTTTAAAATGTTGCGATGATTTGCTGATTTATTTATGAAGACACATTTCATGGTCGGTAGTCTTATGTTTACATTACAATCTCCCGTTTATTATCTTAGTGATAGGGGTAATATCAAAACAAGTGTGTCCAATACGCCATTACTGTGAAACAAGACTGAAGTCGTTCTTCATTGAAAGAATTATTTTCGACGATTTTAATCAAATGGTTTGTAACGACTAAAACCTTTCAGATTTAGAATTTAATTGTTGAGGAACTTGTTGCATGTTAATCCTATTTTACACAACACAAATTTAGAATTAATACACGAACACCCCACCCCCCCACACACACACCTCTTTCCATCCTTCTATAGCAGAAGTGTGATGTTTACTCTTGTCCTCATTAGACGATAAAATCGTTTACGAAGCCAAAAATGCCTCCCCTTTGACGAAAAAATAGATTTTAATTAGGTGTTTCTGGAGCTTCGTGTACAATTCTTTTCTAACTTTTTAATCAATTGTAAATATATTAATCTTGTTTTTTTTAATTTAAAACTGGGCATTTTAATTTTTCTTCTGTATTACTCATAGAAGCAAAAAGGGAACCAATGATTAACTTTTGAATACGTTGTGAATAGATATTTACTAGTATATGCATCAGAATCCATCACCAGGAATTAAACAAAAATACTGTGTAAATCTGAACATGGAAACATAATTTTAACATCAATAAATAAAAATGTTATAATTCTTACCTCAATAACTTGATATGGATCGAATCTGAAAAATAAAGCAATAAAAGATCAATTTACTAAGTGAAAATATTGCACTGTAAAAGTAGAAACAAAAATAAATTTTACTAACTTCTTTTCGGTCCCTGTCTCAAGAACTTCCATCTTTAAAAACACAACAAAAAACTTAAGTTTGTTGAAAAGATTATACTATATATAGTGATATAGATTATAGCTTGTATAACATTAAACGTCACGTGCTTCGCTGCTTTCTGAAAATAAAAAAAAATTACTCAACGGATACTACGTGTCAAAATTAAATGGTGTATTTTAAAAAGAAATTAAAGTTCGCCATTGCAAATTGAATACCATCTGTTTAATTATCACCTCAATTAATGACAAGCAGTAATCTCAAAAAGTTAATTTAATTTTCAAAATTATGCCGTAGGCAGAATGTAATAAAATACACGATTTTAAAACTTTCGACATACTGTATTAAAACTTACAAATAACAGGGATTTAATAAATAAATCGATCTATTTATATTTCGATTAATTTTGATCCTAAACACCTATATACACATTTGAAATAATTTGGATAGATCAACTGAGTAAAAAATATGATAAAATGTAAGTAACAACGAAAATAATCGACGTAATCTGTGTAAAGAAAATTGTGCACATGAGTTCGCTTTCTAAAACAGACAATTTTCTGATATATGATTTCGGACAGTTTTTTAGTGAGGAGCCGTTGTACACAAAATAGCAATAGGTGTCAATTAAGGATGGAGTCGATCACTTCCTGCCCGAAATCAAACTCGAACTCGCAACCTCAGTGTTGACATCCAAGTGATTAGTAACTGCCTCTATAACAATTGGCAAGCGTGAGTCTTATATGAAGATAATACTTGGTCTGTTTTTATCCAACCGAGATATAAACATCAAGCAAGCCAGTGTACATATTTATTCTTTTTTTAGGTGATAGTGTTTAACGCCACTTCTAGCTGGCACCAAGTTTTTATTGAGGGAGGAAGCCAGAGTACTCACAAAAAAAGACCATTGGTAGAAACAGTGTACATAGAATTAAATGTGTATTCACTGCTATAAAAAACGAACAAAAGCAATTAAGAAACGATGCCGATAAATAGTGGTAATACAGTCAGTATTTGTGATCTTAACAAAAACAACAATGTTTGAGGCAAGGAAAGAAGTCAAGTAAATATTGTACATCAATGTTTGGTATTTATTATAAATACTGATCAAAATAAGTTATGCTTGCACGAACATCAGTTCAAATATTTAGCCAGTACGACAAGAAGTTTAAATATCCTTTATGAAAAAGGCAAAGTGTCTTATTTAAGTAGTTCTTTTTCACTTACAGACATCTATTATATTCATAAATTATTTAATTAAAACCTTAAATTTACCATAAATTTTAATTTATAAACTGTTCAAAAAAGGCATTTGTAAAATATGTAGTGGAGTTTTGGGTCCTTTATGGAGTGGCGTCTTCATCTGGCTGATCCTTGTGGGTTTTTTAAATTTTCTGTTGTGTTTTCTTCTCATAAGTATACATATAACAGTTCAAAACAAAAAGGCATGGTAACACAACTCCTTATTCATCCAAAATAATAAAAATCTTTTTTGGTTGGGGCCTGGGGCCCGAGTGGTAATTTTACTTTTGATCACCAGTGTGACATAAATGAGTTTTTGATTCTTACTGCAGATCTGTTGTTAACGCTGTAAGAATGCACCACCAGTTCTGGTTTTTTCCTAAATTACACAAAGTTACCGATATGTGTGTACAGTGTAATCCATATATGATCTTCTTACATGCTATTAACAGTTAAGCAGTAAGCACATACAATGTACATATAACAACCGGAACTGTCTCCTTGTATTATTCATCACATTGATGCCGTACTTCACCGAGGCTACACACACGTTATACTTAAACTATTGTATCGACTAAAGTAAAAATCTTTACTTTACCTATTAAATGAATTTAACGAGTACTTAGAAACGGCCAATATACAGGTAAAATTTTGACAAACGTGAGCAATTTATATAAGAGGAACACAGATAAAAGGCGTTGGTGAACAACAACAAACAATATATTAACAATTCTATATGACAATTATTAAAGCTGAATATTAATATTATTTTTTTACGAAAAAGTAGTGCTTAACACATTCATTGGAAAATTTCTACAATACAACTGAATAAATGAAAGTAAATATGTTTCATTATAATTAGCAAATTCAAAAGCAATAAAGTTGAGGTATTCGGGAAATTTAAGTAACCAATTAAACAGTGGCACATGCCATTGACAACTTTGTTAATTGAATTATGATTAACCGACTTTGAAGACAAATATGATTTTTTCCATTTTTTTAATACTGATAGTTTGATTGCTGACCAAGTTTTAAGTTATTTTAAATCTAATAAACAATTTACACAAAAAAAAATAAATAAATGAATTTATATAGTATGTGAGAGTACACAATATAATCATCAATAAGGTTTTCTGTCCCTTAATCTTGTGTACAGCATTTAAGTTTATAAATGAATATGGTCAAAGAATGTAAAATATGGAATCAAGTTTTAAAAAATATATAAATAAGACTTACCAGAACTACATCTTCTGTGTCCAAGAATTGCATAACACACAACACAAAGCCTGGTGCAGATTACACATTAAGAAAGACATTGTCTAATAAAGTGATTTTTAGAGCTACACCTTTTTCTTTTATATTTTTTTCATTTAATGATTAAATTTGATTGGTTTTTCTATAACTGACATATCATAAGACATTATTTTTTTACCCCTGCCTCCTAAGCTGAAGTCACAATCATGTGCCTCTTTGATATTGTTTCTGTAAGACTTCAAAAGGAACAGTAAGTAAAAAATTTAATTGCAAAATATTGTAAAATATACAAATGTATGGTTTAAGAGTAAATGTTCAGATAAACATTTAACTGCTTGATGTTTGTATAATGACATTCAAAGGCAACCATTTGCATTTATAACTCCTTGAATTTTATTAAAACTAAAACCTTATGCTTTCAAAAGATAAAAAAGTAATAATTATACGCCTAAACTGCTAATGAAACTAATTTAAGAAAATTATTATACTATGCAACTTTTATATTTAAAACAGAATGCACAATTCTCAAATTATTTTTAATAATATTTGTCTTTACTTTTATAAATAATAAATTTGAACAAATTATAACTTGTTTTGTATTATGAGCTTCTTAAATTTCAATAACTTATTATTACTTGCTATACAAAACTAAAAATTGTTCTAAAATATACTTGTTAAAAGTGTTGGGACCAATTGTCCAAAATTGGGACCAATTGGCAAAGACTTGGGACGAATTGGCTGGGACCAATTTGCACGTGGGACCAATTGACCAGACACCGTCATTTTACATCAATATATTTTGTGTTAATACAGTGGATGTCTGTCTTTATCATATTGTTTCATTCTGATTTCATTGTCTTAATTTTAAATATGTCATACAGTACAGATATTCATTCGTATAATTCTTTATTTGTCCAATTTGGTCCCACTGGGGGCATACAACATATAACAATCATGATTATTAAGACAAAGACAGACCAAAACTTTACAGTTACATTTACAATTATGTAAAGTTAGGAATACACAGATTGATGTGGTGTGTTTGTAATAATGTCTATATCTACAACTGTAATAAAGTAGATAAATTAACAAAGTACATATTTGTGTTTACTTATTATATGCCAAAACCACAGCTCAGAAGAGTTTTAAAAGAAAAATCCATATGATTTAATGTTATTTTAATAACAAAAGAAATTAATACTTTTTACTAATTACATGTATTGAAGAACTTCTAAAATTGACTTTGTTTGCAGAGGGCACCAAGAGACGATGGTCTAGGATATGCGTGATATTTTGATACATTACTGCATTCCTCCTTGTGCCCAAAGCAAACACCCAAAAAAGCAATAGATAACAGTAAATTAAGAATTTGTCCATCTACAAATGGCACCAAGGGACGGTGCTATAGGGCATGCGATTCAATGGCTTGAATCTGCATACCCTCCTGTAGATTGACAAGATTTGTCAAGTATGATGGGAAATAAATTTTCCTAATAGTTTTAATATCTCAGGGTTTTCACATGATAGTATCCATAGTCATTTTTTTTCTGGATCAAGATTTTAAAAGAACATGCAATTTTCATCAATACTTTTCATTAGAATTTCTCTTTCATCCTTGTACTTTTGACATCTAAACAAAAAATGTATTTCATCTTCTACTATCCAGAGTTGCAGTTCTGACAAATTCTAAGATTAGGGAGAAGACCCTGGTACCTGCCTTTTTCTATCTGCAATTGATGGGCAGAAATTCTGAATTTACACAAATCTTTCCTCAGCTCAAAATTGTTTATTATATTGAGTTATTGATTGCCCAAATGTGATGGTCATCTTATGTATCCCAGCCCAGCCGACCCTTGAAGACCTTCAGGTCTGTGATTAAATTACTTTTTTCATATCTACAACATATTTGGACTATTAGTCAGATTATGTCACGGATATATAATAACATATAATCGTTACAAAAACCTTCCATTATATATGAAAGGTGCATCTATTTGATTTATATTTAAAGAAAGCTTAAACGATGAACTTGCATCTATTTTGGACTTACGGCAAAACACAATATATAAATTTATAGATCGCTTGGAAAAATATGTGTTAATATTTTGAATTGCATATTGAACGTTGTTTTTTAATTTTTTCTTCAAAAATTACTTGAAAGAAATCGATAATCTGTCATCACTATATCACCACCAAATGGCGTAAAGCTTCATTTTTATGCAGAACAATTGGGTAAGTCATAGCATTTATAACAGTAAACTACTAAATAAATCGTTGAATAATATCTACATGACAATATTATAATATAAAAATCAATAGAGAACACTTAATTGTACTTCCTGTGACTTTTTAATGAGTTCAGTTTTGTTTAAAACGTCGTTCTAATGATCAAGCGCCGATAGCAGGTAATGGAATTGATACCATAAAATCTCGGAACAAGAGGAACAATTAGACCTCCATTGCACGTGATCTTCACAGAATACAAAATAATTGTGTTACAAATGTTTCAGTGTTGATCATTGACATTTTATGACACATTAGCACATGGCAGACAAGATATTTATATCGTAGAACGTTTACACCTTTTTGGATCCTTAAGATTTGGTCAATAAGTGCAGGAATAAACCACGTATTCATAACTAATTGTTCCGAGGGTAACAAATGCATTTCAAATATTACAATTATTTGAAAGTTTTAAGGGCTTCTGTCAGTGCAGTAGGTGTGCTTAATAAATAACAAATTTTAATTTTGTCTCAATATGGTAAAATGGGTATATGATCATTTGATAGAGGCTTTATATATACAGTTTGCCAGATGGTCCATAAATTGCAGCGGCACTTTAGAATAGTGTTAAAAGTAATACATGACATGTTTGTATTATTTTTCACGTTTTCTAGTCGTGAATATAAGTAAGATAAATGTTTATACATATGCCTGCTCAGTACAGACTTTTATTAGCTTTCGAAATGCAACATTTAAACAAATACCTCATACACTATCTGGCCCTCCTTATAGCTCATTTGATTTCATATGTTGTCAACTTATTTACATGTTTTAATCATGTCGAAGACACTGGGCCTATATTTTTTCAAGTATTTTATACATCCTGACTCAACAGTCCTACTTAAGCCTCGTTTCCTTTTATTAAAATGCGTTTACCTTTTTCATTTTTGTAATACAATGTTTTTTAAAGTAGAATTTCTGTAGATATAATGGTAAATATACATAAATGCCTTTAAATAATGTTCAATTCTACCTCAATCAATGTTCAGATTAAGAATATTTTTTGCATTATTTGTTTCCTCTTACGAAACTTTATTTGGGTACAAAAATATTAATATATATAGAAACATATGTCATGTGTTGCACTACACAGTATTACCCGACCGCATTGAAATATAACTTAGACAAATTAAAATCTCAGTGTTCTTTTCAAAGGACGCTATCAGTACAATACAAAACGTTGTCATTAAAGATGGAAATGCGATCTGTCACAGAAATATTTTTTTTGAGCTTCATTAACCCTAACATTAGACAACTGATGGAAAGATGGATGGCACAATCGATATATGGATAAAATAATTATAGTATTTATGGTTTATTTCTTATAATTCTACGTGTAATTTGATGATTTTTCACTTCTTTTGATAAATTTGCTTGATGGATTGAATCAATGTTATATTCTAGTCAGGGTTTAAAAATTTAAGAGTAAGATATTTAGAATCCTGTAAGTTCTATAATGATACTTCAACACATACCTTTTTAAAGAAAGATTTTTAAGAATGTTTCATGAGTAATTGAAAGCAAAATACACCAAGACGTGGGGGAAACAACAATCAGCATTAACAACCAAAAACTCTACTAAAGATACCCTTAATCCCACGAATGATGGTAAGAATTCACGAGAACAACCAAAACCACTACTAAAGATACCATTAACCCCACTAATGCTAGTGATCTGGAATGGTCACCAGTTTTTACTTTCCAATGTGGCACTTGTTATGTTAGTCAGCTACTTTACCATGTGGCACATGTTGTGTTAGCATCTTTGTCAAGTCCTATGACAATAGTCCTAAATGAGGTAAGAGAAAAGTAAAATGCTAACAAATTTTTAGTCGTATGTGAAACTCAGTAGCTATCAATCAATTCATGATGTCCACAGAAGAACTTCCTGAGTGAAGATTTTAGTCTAACTGTTATGAATCCATGTTGCAGCGATTCATTCCTCAAAAATAAATTTCACATAAAACAAACTTGCGTTTTGACTGAGATACACAATATTCGCATTCATTCGATGATGTTTTTAATAATTCGTAATTAGAAAGATTTTGTCTTAAAATTTGGATATCAGTCGGTAATAATCGTCAAGTTCCAGTTAAAAGTCCAAATATAAAGCGAACCATAGTGCCTGTGATATCCATAATTTCAAGATCAAGATTATATATATATTAAAAGATTTAGGAAACTTCCTATCTTTTTTTTTCGAAGAAGTCCGTGTTTGAATAAGTCGGTCAGCAAAAAAGGCGCATAGTTAGAATCCATTATAATGCTAATTGTCTAATTAAAACTCAGCCACTGTAAATAGATAAGAAAAGTCAAGCATTTTGAAAATATCAGACGCAGAATTTGTATAGAACCAACATAATCTCAGTGTATTTTGAATGTGTAAGATTGTAATTTAAACGGTAGAGAAGTAGCATGTGCAAAATAAAAGTCGATTAAATGAAATCAAGGGGGATTTTTAGAAAGAGCTTGGTATAGATAAATAAATGTAATTTAAATTCATCAACTAATCAAATTGTGCATTACAAAATTAGCTTGAAAAAAATTACTGTATGCGTTAATCAAGAGGTTTTGTGAAAAAGTTTATAACCATTTAAACGAACAGGAATATTCTTATATTAAATGTGGGTTGCAACAAATGCCACTTATGATAAAAAAGACGCAACTCCAATTAATTTTTTAAAATGGAATATTTCCCAAACGTCAATGTAATAAAATTAAATTTTTCACTTGCTCCCCCCTTTTTGATATGGTCACTGCGTTGTAAGCTACACTCTGCGAACATAGCAAAAACTGGGGAGCAAGTGAAAGATTTAATTTTAATTAGATTTCCGAAACGTGTAGGTGATGTTCAAGAGGCGTAACTAGAATAAATAACTTTTTAATAACGATAAATTGGCAGATACGTTGTATACGGCGTTTGTGTACATTTCACAACTTATACATTTTGGCTAGATCCTGCTATCGGTATTCTGATTTTTTAGGCAGGTACTGCTGTAATTAAGTTACTCAAACGTCGGTTTGCTTTACCTATGTTGATGTTATTCCTTCAAAGTTCTATGGTTATTCATCCATTTGGGAAATCCATTTTCAAATACAATCAAACATTTTCGCATAATTATATTGTACTGGAATTGATTCATATACTCCTATACATGAAAATGAGGAACAGACAGGAACTGCTTACTCGTAATAAGAACCTAAGTGCAACCTTTTCTTATTGAGTTCAGGTTACTTAGGTGTTTCTTGTGTTTTTGTTTTTTTCGTATTGTATATGTTTGTCTGTAATCGTCCTTTACTTTCGGCTCTTGTTGTTAGGTAGTTTCTTTTTTTTCATATTCAGAACAATCCGAACATTAAAAATGGTTATTTGTAATTTATAAGACTCTTTCAATTTTAAGAAAAAGTAACACATAATAATAAAATAAAATTTATTTAGGCAGCACATAAAATGACTAATCATACTCAGTAAAAAATGCACTTATCACGACTTGAACGACATACTTTGATACATATTTTAATAGAATAGTTTTGATCACATGGGCCATTAATTTTTTTAAGGAGCTTTAAATTTTGTTATAAATAAAATACAGATGACTGAAAATAACAAAACAACACACCTTAAAAGCACCTTTCTGAAACAACGCTGTGTAGTTTGTCAAAATATCCTAATCACATCACCTAATATATGCACTCTGAGCAAAAGCCATGAGACAAAACGAACAGTATCATGGGTTTCACATTCATTTGACCCTCAACAATCAGGAACTTGCCATAGAGAAAAACTGTTCTCCTTCATCATCGGATTGAATTGAATTACACCTTGCCATTGACGAATGGTCATGTGCATCGTGAAATGCATCATCAGGGCTACCTTGGGCTTACGTCCTTCTATTCGACGGTACGGAATATTTGAGTCCACTTCATCACATTCATCTTCTTTTCGTGGTGATGCAAGTCCTGCAAGCCAACCGGGATTTTTGTTTGTTCTTTATTTTCGTCCAGATACTGCCATTTTGCGCTCCAGACTGACTGATGTTTTAGAAATAATAGGAACATCACTGTTAGTTTTAGAAAGTTTTCTATGTCCATTTTTGTTGTCGCTTTCTTCCATCTCGTCTATTGTGACGCTTGTACGACTGTCGCGACAGCTTGATAACCTTGTTAAATACTGACTCAGCCGTTGTTCGTTCTTCTTACTGACACGACGGAGTCTCCCGACGTCGTTTAGCTGTATTGGCATTTTTGGAGGTGTTGTGCGTTTCTTGGCAATTGTCTCTATCATGGCATTCTTAATGGAATCAATATTTGATAGTGTATTAAATTCCGTTAATTCCGACAATCTTTCTAATTGCTCGTGTGAATATTTAACATTGAATGTAGAGTATGGCTTTGAATGGTCATCAAATATGTCAAAATTTGCAAAGTCAAATTCCTTTGCTTCTGATCTTGGTACACCTGTAATGGAAAGAAATTGTTTAGATTAAATAACTTATAAAATTACATCATTGCATAATAAGAAAAATAGCAAAGAAAACCGACCGAACAACAAGACCCAAAAGTCAAGGGACAGTTACAAATCCGGATATAGACGAAACGCAACACAAAAACCAAAAAAAACAAAAAACAGAAAGACAGTAACCCGAACCCAATAAAAACCATGGGTGCACTCAGGTGCTCCGGACAAGTAAGCAGTGCCTGCCTCTAATTAGACACCCGTCTAGTTACTCGTTGTCATGTCTAGGGAAAGGTCAAATCCAGGAATAGGAATCACTACCTATGACTCAGCAAACATGTCAGATCGTATTTGAGTAATAAAATAATGCATAATAAAAAAACCCGGTTCTTTGTAGTTTCGGAAGTCTATATTCACCAGCACAAAATGAAACACAATTGGACAATGAGGATCAGTTGGATGTTTAAATATATACAATTCTTTCATCACTTCTCTGTCAAACTTAGTAACGTCTATTGGCGGAAATTGCAGTTTGTTAAGTCGTGCCCATATCTCGGCCAGCAAAATTTCCTATTAAAAAAACAACAAATTACAGCATCAGAAAATCTTTGTAATTTATTTTATCACGCCTTTATTTCTAATAACATAAATTTAGCAACAGTAAAAGTGGACCGCTGTTATTTGCTATCAGGACAAAAACATAAAAAGGTAAAATGTGATTTGACGTTAATAAGATGTTAATGCGTCAATTTACAAAAATAATAATGTAAGGACTTAATCCATTTTTTTACCATTTTGTGTTAAGTATAGATATTTTTTTTTCTACGGCTTAAAGATGCGATATATAAATGAGTACATGTCGTTTTCCATATCAAGGAGGCTAACAATCTAGGCGGCTAAAGCCCTGTGGCCCAAATTAAAGTCTCCGGAAGATAATGAACAAGGACAGGTATTAATGTATAAATATTGTATAATTAAAAAGAATATATACACATTAAATAGTTTCAATGACACTATTAATCAACTTAACTTCAAAGAATTTTACTTACGAATGATCTCTCTTTACAAACACAACGTAACAAACTAACCTTAAATGCTGGGGTTGAATCTCCTGGTCTGGCACTAAAATGGAATGACAAGATTATGTCAACTGCTCTCTGTGGTCTCAACACTAGCGGGTAAGGGGAATTAAATATAAGTCCAGCATCTACCATATACAGATGCTTAACATTTGTAAGGTGCATTTCGTGAATGCCATCAAACTCATCTAAAAATTAGTTTTTATGTAACATTTATGTTTCTGTTTTCCCATAACATTCAAATTTGAATTTACAGAATATAAAAAATCTTTGCTTTAACTATAATAAGTTAAATACACGACTTACAGGTTTTTCTTTATTAACATATACAGTGTGTAATCACGGTGTGGCATTGCTTAATAATAGATTAGAATACATTCCTGGCTAATCCCTCTTTCTGAAACAGGGTGTATTGTGAAACATTCTTAGTTTAAACTGAAAAAAATGCTTACCAGTCCTTCTATTCCCGTCTACTGGACTAAATGAAGACAGTGGGAAGGTTTTCTGCAGTGAAAGCCCGCGCATAAAATTATGAACTACACCAGCTCTCCCTGCTAGGGTATTTAAAACCTCAAAAACAGTTACGGATTAAATATTAAAATAAAAACATTTTTAATCGGTCATTCATATATTTTAAGTAATAAAAGTTTAGGCACTAACATCTCTTAGATGATAGAATTTATTAAGAAGTTCGAATATTCGTGATATAGTTTCGAAAATGCCACGCTCAATTGGAAATGTACTTTTGAAACATATAGTATTGATCACAATTACTGACAATTCACGTCTGTGCATATTTTTAAATGCACATTTGTAGAACTCCATCAAATAAAAGTATTTAAATATTTGTTATCTAGTAGAAGGCTAAACATACTTTTCTAGCATGCTACTCAGGAAATTTTGCCAATATCCTTTCTGTTTTGTTCTTTGTCTCGTAGGGGGTTTCTTAACGTTTCCATTTTCTGGAGAACCGTTTGCTTCAGGGATATCAAACGTAAACTGTCGAGAACGTCTTGGTTTCGTTTCAACTTCCGTTTCATCATCGTCGTCATCGTCACTGCTATCACTGCTTTCATCATCCTTGTTTTGTTCTATTCGTTTAACTTAAGTAAAAGGAAAGTCGCTTCAAATAAAATGTTTGGAAATTTTTTTTCACAAGCAGTAAAATGTATACCAAATCATATTAAAATCATATTAAAATATTGCGAACATTTTTAGTCTGGTAAGTAGTAAGACTTACCATACAATTCTGTTATTTAATTATTTGTGTATTTGTTAGAAAATTATTGCTGCCAATTTAAAAGAAAATAATGCACTATTAAATTTTGCTACTGGCTCGTGACTATTTACATAAACAGATGCTTACTCATTTCTTGTCTGATCATTTCAACAGGGTCAAGTCTTTTATTGTCTTCAAGCAATCGTTTAAACAAAATACAGAACGCACTTCCCCATATACCTGAAAGTTTAATTATATATAGAAAACAACAAAAATTAAACAACAAAGAATGATTAATGATAGTAGAATAATTTAATCAACTAAACCATATATAAATTTATACGTAGTCTTAAAATTTGAAAGCAGAGTGCTACATTGGATACTTACTGTTCGTTGTAAATCTTATAATTAGTCAATAATATTTCTAAACAAGGCCTCTATAATAATAAAGCAGTACATATTGTTACATATTTTGTTATCGAAATATATGTAATTTTTAAATAAACAAAATGCATTACTCATCGCTTAGAATCGTCGCTTTTTATTATATTGGTATACAAACGAGTTATCTTTCCTAACTTATATACATTATATCTTTAACAGATATAATGTATATAAGTTGTATCTCTATAAAGAAATAAATATGATTTAATATATACATACGTCACGTACAACGCCTCAATAGTCATAAAAAAGTACAAAATGAAACTAATGCTACCTACATCTTTCAACAGTGTTTCTCCAAACAAATGACCAAAGATATCAGTAAAACTAATTGGTTGACCATTTTTGCGCTTTAGTAAAATTCGATCAATGTATCGTTTAATGCTCATTGGAGTAAGTAGCCACAGCAGACTAGAATCTATGTTTCTTTTCAGTTCTTGCTGCATTTCACCTGGCTTCATATGTGGCCAGTTTTTGTGAGAATACATCGTTGAAACGTACCTTTGAACACAGAAATCAAGTTTTTTTAAATTGTTGAAAATAATGAGTATTAATTTCTTTTTAATTTTACATGCATTTGTTTTGTGTCAATCTTTCCATCAACACGACAAAAAAGTAACATACAATCACATTAAAATCATACAAAATGACATTTTGATTGAGAAATTGCTTACCTTAGGTAAGTACAGAACATAGAGGTAAGTGACTCAATTTTACATGTCAACACATTTCATAGTAATGTATAAAAAATTATTATGTTGTGCTGGTACATTTTGTACAATTACATGTCACTTCGTTTGCCTTACTTGTAAGAAAGGACCTAATTTAATCTTCATACATGCATATTTAAGCTGCTTCAATTGTTAATGTGCCCAATAATGACATCAAAGTATTTTAATTGGATGGAGACTTAAAAGGTTTTTTTCTATTTAATTTTGCAATATAAAAGCAAGTGTTTCTTTCAACAGAGTTACAAAAGTAACGTACCAAGAAGAGCCAGACAATCCACCCATGAAGGTAACACAATCTAGTATTTTAGAATCTGCCAGGGCCTTGACAACACCGCTCATTCCAACCATTGCTCTGAATCCTCCACCAGAACCGATAACTGCAATTCTTGGTGTCTTAATAAACATAATACGAAACGTTTTGTGTTATTAAATTTACATTCTAGTATATACCAATCAACAGATGCATTTTTTTATAACCTTTAGTCATTGGAAATATATCACGATTTACAGATAAGTGGTTGTTTTTACCAAGCAAGTATTGCAACATTTAATACATATCATTTTGCAATTAAAACCAGAGAGAAATTTTCTTTATTTAACAAAACCATCCAATTAAACAAATTCTGTTAGACCATACACGTTTGTTATAGTAAATATTGTTACCTCTTCCTTCGTTTCTGGTGCTTTATCACCAAGAAGTTCTTCCATTGTCTGTCTGGCCTTTTCCAATCTGTGTTCTATAAATTCTTTTTCTTCATCACATAAGCATAAACTATATCTCAATGTTGGATCTTGACTAAAACGAAACCAAATGAAACTTTAGAATTTTTTAAATATATATAAACCTTATTTTTTCAGGCGTGTTGCTTGTCAAAAGATTTCGCGTAAGGGTAATTTCAATTATTAATCTCAAACCTGTTCTCATGGGAGGAATTTGGCAATATATGGTAATATCAAAATAAAAGTAAAAATATGTTGACTTACAAGATGAATACCGGTAGTCGTCTTTGTTTACAAAAATGAAATAAATCTGTTCATTTACACATATTAAATTAACACAACATAAAGTAGAGGTTGAACTAAAAATCTATTAAAACTACTTAAGGGTGTGGGATGGATATAGACTATTATTCTACACAAACACTTAAGACTAACTCAGAGTGTGCATCAAACTCACATTCAACTTCTGACTTCTGAAATAAACAACAGGTAATTGTATTATGCTGCTAACGTGTGAAGACATTTGATTATTGAAGTTGGCAGTTACATTTACATTATTTAGTCTATTTGACAAAACATTTAGCTGAAACAAGTAAGTCATTATACGTCATCTGTACGATTAAAATGATGCTGTATCTAATATATCGAAAAGTAGTTTTTGCATCTGGACTTGATAAACCATTATCTTATTGTGTTGCAGAATGAGTCGCAAATTAATTGAAACAATTAATTCATTTCTAAGTTTTGTCAGGTAATGAACAAAACAAAGTTTTTGCCCAGGCATTTTATATTTTTATTTTTATTTGTGAGCTGTATTATACCGCCACAAACTACATATCATATTTGATAACATAGATGAAACAAATGTATTGCATAAAACCCTAAATAATAGAAAAACATTTCATGCTACATAATAAGCAAAAAAATATTCATAAATATTTCCAGTTTCCAAGACGTACCTCGTTAAAAAAGAATGTCTTCGTAACTGTAGTTTTACTGTTTGTGACTTCTTTCAAGTCAAAGAAAACATCGCCAATAACTTGATCAAGATTTCCATAATTCGCTTCCATCAATGTTAGTCCTAAAGAATATACAACACCATCGAATAGATACAAGGTCAAGATGGTATTGAAATTTAAAGAAACCTAAAGATGAAACGAAGTGATACATCTATATTTAATATGCATAAACAAAAACCTTTTTTTTACAAAATAAAACAATCTTCCATCAATATTTCTATTGCACATAAAAATTGATAGTACAATTAAAATTAAATCTGTTTCTTGTACATCCGATCCAGTAAACAATCACTAGTACTCACGTAAAACATTCGTTTCCTGGTCATCGATTAGAAATGTGAATTCTTCATTCCATACTGGGTTAACCTCATTATCTATAGTTTTTGTTCGTCGTCTTCCCTCTGGTGATGTTTTTAAACGGAGAATGATGTATGGGTCTGGTGTATCTACTGCAAAATATTAATATATAAGTTATTATATCACTAAAAAATCAACTACATGGCGTAAGTAGTAAAATGGATTGAATTTAAAATGTAAGATATAGTAAACTCTTGTTGTATCAATATACGACTTAGTGATATATAACGACAAAATTTATTAGAATGGCAACTGTTGTACGTCTTGAAAGAATTTATAGAGTGGTTTGTTGTCTTAGTTATTTGGTCGATTCCATAAATATCGTATAGTTATATTATATTTTGATAAGGTAATCTAGTCCAAAATTATAAGACGTTACAATTTACTGAAGTGTAAGGTGGGAAACGGTACTTGTTCACACTGTTTGCATGATGTAACGAATTATAACCAGTAAATTCGTGTTCTGATAATGTTTTGTTTTATGGATTCGGTATAAATAGGTATATATACGGACCTAACTAGCAATACATATAATTAACGCCGGTGTGTTGGCCAAATGCCAAGCTAGACACGTTTTCCAAGTACTTCAGTATTGTAATTTTTTCTCCCAATAACAAAAAACATCATTGTATTCATGGCACAATAAATGGACAACAACTTAGTGTACTATTCCCACAATTGTTGTAAAATAAACCTAACAGTAAGCTGACAACAACACTACAGAAAGCTTCATACTTAAGCAATGCCATTTAAAAAAATCTTGAATTTACATATAAGAAAGGAAAACATTTTCTAAGTATTTGACCTTTATAAGTAGATGTTAACGTAATGGTAGAGTTAAAAACAAGGACATCCTGTGAACATGTTAAGTATCACTTCACATTTTTTTGTCTTTCTATGTAAATTCAATTGTTTTAAATAACAAAAGAACATAATTATAAATTTTATCATGAAGTAATCTTTTGTCCTGGGAAAAAGATAACTGATGAGCTATACTTCCCGTTAGTCATTGAAATTGCCTAAATCATTAGAAGACTTTGTCGGCTTTGTAGAGACCAGGTATATCAATTGTAACTAGGGGAGAAGTCATGTTCTTGGTCGACATCAAGATCAAATAGAGTCGTTGTGAGTAGTAGTGAATGAATCCCTCATAACTTAGATGTGTTTTACCTTAAATAATAAAACTTACAGTAGTCCAGCCATCCATGTGTAATATTTCTTCCCTTCACAACTTTGAACGTAAGAATTATACATGGTCGTTGCTCTACCTGAAATAGTCATTGCAGTTCTAAAAAAATGAAAAGTAGTAAATCCTGTTACAAGTAGGAACAACATGGCCTCTTTTTAATCTATCCACGTCATTGCACCAATACATTCCTTACATCTTGATTTTTTAAAATGCTTCTATAATATGGAACAATGTTATAAAATATTTTAAACATTTAAATTTATATAATTAAGAGGGTCAAAGATTTTGGTAATTGCCTGTTTTCAAATGGTAGTTTAAAGAGTTTGTTACATCATTTAAAACAATCTGATAAACTGTTGTCGTCCCTTAACTACGGCTCTCACTCGGGATGGAGGGGGATTGTAATGAAATTAATTTTGTCTTACGGACGATGGGAGCAGCTGATTTGACGTGCCACTGAATTTTTGCTATAAGAGAGATATACTTTATTATCAACATTTCCTGTAGTATCCTTTGTACACAAGCGGGTAGTATAGGAAATGTTGATAATAAAGATGTATATATCTAATAGCAACAAATTCAAGGGACTTGTGGTAAGTCCAGGCAGCCGGCCAACTGGAGAATTATCATGAGGAGAGATCCTATAATGTGTAGCAGTCTATTGGCTTAGTAATGCATATATGACGGTAGCATTTCATTTAAATACGGGTATTGATATAAAACACACATATGATTTCTTAAGCTTTCTTTTATTACATACACAAAGTATCTGCACAATGCATCGAGTTAAACTTCCTGCGGTTATTTTTAACAAACATCGAATGACACGTTTTTATCAAGTTACAAAACATGGGCATCATTAAAAACAATTTGATCACAAGTTTTTAATAAATAAAATTACAAAAAAATATTTTGAACATTTACATGCAATTATAGTTATTGTTTATTCTAATTCATTGTATAACAAATATTATCAGTATCAGTGTTAACATCTCTGCTAATGTACCGTAACAAACAGATTACTACCTCATTGTGTCTTCCGTTTTAGTGTTTTACAAATTCTTACAGAGTACTGTCGCATTGTTAGATAATATATTTCGATTGTTCTACATAGATAGGACAAAAAGATTTAACGTCAACAAAAGAAGCAAGCAGAACTTCCTATTTCAAAAGATTAATCTTTGTTTTTTCAAAATAAAGATGCAACAAAATATTATCACGTTTCTAAATAATTAATACTAGACGACAAGATAAAAAACTATGATTTAATTTCTACAAAACAATCCCATAGAACTTTCTAGTTTAAAAGATTAATCTCTCATATATTCTAGTTTAAAAGATTAATCTCTCATATATATTTTAAATTTACAGTTGTTTCGGTGTAGTTTTAATATGCTTGTGTTTGGAGACGGTGATCTTAATTTTATCAATTACAGCATTAATAACAAAAACTTATTATCACAATAACAAAATCGTGTAACCGGGGGGAAACGAGTAGGGGCATTATGACTTTAATGTTCCGCTACCTATAAAATGTCTTTTTAACAAAATATATTGTTCTGTCCCAGAATTCATAGTTTCACTTATCCTAGAAGGCGGAGTTCTACAGTTGGATTGGTTCTGACACCCGCCCAACCGCCATTCAGTGACCAAACCACATGCATGTCACAAAGTGAAAACTTCACCGATTGTATGTATAAATTTATTATCTCATTAATTAGTCTATAATCTTAGTATAGTCTTTTAAAGCTGGACAGTTGTAAGTATTAATGCATCCAGAGGGAATACACTTCTCTAGAAGTGATTAAGGATTTTTGTTTGTTTTGACTAGCCAGTTTTAACTTTATGTGAACACATGTTAAGAATTAATTACCAAAATAATGTTTCCACTCTGAATTTTAATTTGGGAAAGAGAGAACTGATTAGGCTTAGGGACAGTACAGACGTGGGTCTTTGTTAAGAGAGAGATGTTGATTATAATGTATATATTTATACATATGGATGTACATTTTATGTAATAGTATAGAATAAATGTGTATTCTGAACGTGATGTCAACTTTGTATTAAGTCAGTTACGTTACAAGCAAAGGTTGTGACATTTTTGGTGGCAGCGGTGGGATCGAGAAAGCAATTGGCACCAAACCTATTGAATATTGAGTTTACACAATATTTTCCGTGTGTCGGATGGAACTGTGCCAGAGAAAATACCCAGACTGTACTGAATTTGGATCGTGTGTCGATCTGATATTTTTGACTGTGTGTCATTCAAGTATAGAAAATAAACTGTGTCAGTTTATACAGTGTCTCATTAGGACTTGATGTCAACCGTGTGTCGGACTGGAAATAAACTCTGTGTTAGTTTATACAGTGTCTTAGGAGGACTTGACGTCAACCGTGTGTCCGACTGGAAATAAACTGTGTGTCCGTTTATACAGAGGTTTAGCCGGACTGGAAGTAAACCGTGTTGCGGAACAAAAGAAAACTGTCAGTTTTTACCTAACCTAAGTACTAGAGAAGATATCCGTTTGTGGTATTTAGTGGAAACTGTGAAAAGTTAACTGTCAGAAAAATAGAACTGGCCATTTTAAGTGGATCAAGTAGAACACTGCGTAACAAGACTAATTGACTGGATGTTCCTGACTAACAGACTTTACTGTAATACTGGAATTGGTGGATCAACGTGGTTATTGATGAACAATGACAATTAAATTTTAATTTTTTGTTTTAATATTTATTTTGAATTATTACTTCAGAAGAGTGACAGTGAAATATTTTCCATTTATTGACTGTAAAGATATACATTTAATTTTCTTTAATTTTTTAATTAATTGATTTAATTTTTATGTATCTTGAATTATTTTTTTGGTCAATGAGACATTCCGATCTCTCTGGGGCACAATATTAATTATCTTTGGCATTATATATACTTTTCAAAATGTCTAAACATTCTGAAGATAACGTTGCAAGTCATTCCAGTGATGAAGATGAAGACACAGTAGAAGTCAACTTTTAATCACAGGTAAGTGATCAAAGTACAGTAGTATTAGAACAAGAGGCTCCAGATGGTAAAGATGGTATTCAAGATATTAAAGGTGTGTCGCCAGAATCGCTAACCGCTTACTTTGAACATAAGGAACGTTTATTGGAAAGAAAACAGAGGGCCCAAATGGAACAGCTACAACAAAGGCTTAGGCATGAGCAGGAGCTGGAGATTAGGAAACTTGAATATAAATTAAATTCAGAAAAGCTGAAATATGAAAAAGGTCAAACCCCATCATAACGAGTCAGATTCTAATGCAATTTATAAGGGTCCAAAGGTTCCGAATTTTGAGGAAGGTCAGGATATTGATAGTTATTTACATACATTTGAGAAATTAGCTGAGGTTTATGAATGGCCAAAAGAAACGTGGGCGACGAGACTTGCTGTTCTGCTGGCTGGGAAGGCTCTAGAAGCCTATGCAATGATGGATCGGGACGAATCTAAATATTATACTAAGTAAAGAGAGCAATTCTTAAGAGGTACGAGTTAAACAGTGAAGCCTACCGCAAGAAATTCAGAAGTAGTAGGAGGACTGTGGATGAAACATTTGCAGAGTGGAGCGGAAGAAATTGGTCCATTTACACAGAAAGAGAATGGTGCGAGTAAAGTAAAAGATTTATTTATTCGTGAACAGTTGTTAGAAAATTCTCCTCCAGAAATAAGAACTTGGTTAAAAGAGCATCAACCAAAATCTGTAAAAGAAATGGTTGAACTTGGAGACAGGTATTTGGCATCCCATTCATATCACTCTGGTGACAGTAAAATCCGGCAGTTTGGGAACAATAACCATGTTCATGACCAGTCGCATAAGAGACTTTCGATCAGAAAGGAAGGAAGCAGGAGATGCTTCAAATGTAATAAAAACGGGCATATAGCGGCAGATTGTAAGTTCCAATTTGCAAAACCAAAGAGGGAATTTGTATGCAATAAAAAGGAATATGTGGAGTTAGACCCATAACTCAAAATGTATAGAGAGAAAGGAATTGTAAATGGTCTAGAAGTAGCAATGTTAAGGGATACGGGGTGTACTCAAACGTTAGTTCATGCAAGTCTTGTACCTGAAAGGTTAATTTTACCAAATAGATGGGTTGATATATGTTTAGCCGATGGGTGTAGACGGAGGTTACCAGTTGCAAAGGTGCATATAAGTACTGGTAGTAAATCAGGTTACCTTGAAGTGGGTGTGGTGAACACACTTCCTGAAAATGTTTTACTTGGACATGATTTTTATAATAAGGCATTCATTTTAACAAGAGCACAAGTAAGGAGAAAAAACAATCAACAACAAATTGCATCACTAAATGTTGAAAAGTCTGTGGTAAAACCAAGAAATGTTGATTTATTACAGAACCATCTTAATGAGGATGATTTGAGGTCACTATTTTCTGATACAGGTCAGATTGTAGACATAGACACTAACCTTAATGACCAGGAATGTGAAACTGCTGATAAGGGGATTGACACAGCTATTAACATTGATAAGCCAATTACTGATTTAGGTCCTGATGAAATACGTGACCTACAGAGAAAAGATGAAACATTAAGAAAAATATTTGAATTAGTTGAAAACAAACAGATTGAACAGAAGGAGGATGATAAATTCTTTTTGAGTAATGGATTGTTATTCAGAAAGTGGTGCCCAAAGGGGAAAGGTCATAGAATAGAGTACAAACAATTAGTTGTCCCATTTTCAGGTCGTAAAGCAATATTGAAAATTGCACATGATATAACTTTGGCAGGTCATCCAGGTGTTGAGAAAACAAAAGCACGGTTGTTGCAGAATTTTTATTGGCCAGGTGTTTTTGGAGATGTTGCGAAGTATTGTAAAACATGCGTTGTATGACAGAAATCAGGTAAACGACCGAGGAATAATAAAGTGCCCCTGGTGTCTGTTCCGTTAGTATCAGAACCATTCAAAAAGGTTGCAATTGACATCATAGGTCCATTGCCTAAAACCAAGAAGGGTAATAGGTACATTTTAACGTTGGTTGATTATGCAACAAGGTACCCAGAGGCTTTAGCACTGTCTACAATAGACACTGAGACTATTGCAAATGAATTGGTCAATATTTTTAGTCGTGTTGGATTACCAGAAGAAATTTTGACAGATCAAGGTTCAAATTTTACCTCTCAGTTGATGAAAGATGTGTGTCGGTATTTGTCAGTGAAGAAGTTGCGGACCACCCCTTACCATTCTATGTGTAATGGATTGGTAGAGCGTTTTAATGGAGTCTTGAAGAGCATGTTAAAGAAATATGTGTCAAAACAACCAAGTCTATGGGACACATATCTGCCATATCTATTATTTGCATATCGAGAGGTGCCACAGGCGTCAACTGGCTTTTCACCATTTGAACTGCTTTATGGACGAAAGTTAAAAGGCCCTTTAGGGTTAGTATATGATACATGGACTGAGGAGTACAAAGAGGATGAAAACTTAGTCAAGTATGTTCTAGAAATGAGAGATAAACTGTCTTCAATGGCTGAAGTGGCCCAGGAGAATATGAAGCTGCAGCAAGAACGGCAAAAATATTATTATGATAAAAAGTCAAGGATGAGATCATATTCAGCTGGGGATAAAGTTCTTATACTGTTACCTAGCGAATCAAGCAAACTTAAAGCCACATGGAAAGGTCCATTTCACCATAGTTAGAAAAATTAATGATGTCGATTATGAGATAAGAGTAGGAGAAAATAAAGGAATTCAAAGTTATCATGTGAATATGCTGAGAAAGAGGGAAGATAGAGGGAGTGCATTTCTCTGTATAGAGGAGAGTAGTGTGAGTTCTGAAGATGTCCCTTGACTTTCATCGCAAAGTTTTCAGCAGGAGACATGGAAAAATGTCCACATCGATGAATCCTTAAATGGTAAACAAAGGCAAGAGGTTATTGACTTGCTTGAAGAGTTGCAGGATATTTTTACAGATTTACCAGGAAGGACCAACGTAATTGAACATGATATACAATTAGTTGGAAACGAAATAGTCAGGCAAAAACCGTACCGTCTACCAGAAGCAAAGAAAGAATTTGTTAGGAGAGAAATATACCAACTGTTAGAGCAAGGTATCATTGTTGAATCCATATGCTCATTTGCTTCCCAAGTAGTATTAGTCCCAAAGAAGGATCAAAGCACGAGAATGTGTATTGATTTTAGAAAGTTAAACAAAGTAACCAAATTTGATGCTTACCCCATACCGAGGATCGATGACTTCCTTGAGGAAGTTAGCAGAGCACATTATATTACAAAGCTTTATTTCTCTAAAGGGTATTACCAAATTCCCTTATCCGTGGGATCGAGAGATAAAACTGCATTTATTACACCATTTGGTTTATATGAATTTACAGTTATGCCTTTTGGATTAGCATCTGCACCAGCCAGTTTTATGATGCTGATGGACCGTGTATTATCAGGTGCTAAAGATTATGCTCATGCATATTTTGATGACACCTCAATATTTATTCAAACATGGGGAACACATATTCAGCATTTGCGTGATGTTTTCGGGAGAATAAGACAAGCAAATTTAACTATAAAACCAGGAGGTAAAGAAGTTTCATTCGTCGGCCATATTGTAGGCAAAGGGAAAATACGAGTACAACCAGAAAAGGTAGAAGCACTACAAAAGTACAGACGACCAAAGACGAAGAAGGATGTGAGGCCATTTCTTGGTTTGGCAGGGTATTATCGTGCCCACATTAAGGATTTTTCTAAATTAGCCTTGCCTCTGACTGATTTAACCAAAAAGGGTAAACCAACTATCGTGGAATGGAATGACAGTTGTGAGAAATCATTTAATGATTTAAAGTGTGCATTGTCAACTGAGCCTGTGTTAAAGTCACCTGATTTTGACAAACACTTTTACCTTCAAGTGGATGCTAGTGATCGAGGTTTAGGTGCTGTGTTAAGTCAGTTTGATGATGACGGTCATGACCATCCGGTAATGTACCTAAGTAGGAAATTATTAGACAGAAAGAGAAATTACCATACCCAACAGTTACAATATTATCTTCTTGGAAGAGAATTTACCATACAGACCGATCATGAGACTTTGACCTGGTTAGAGAAGGTAAAATGTAAGAATAAGAAACTCTTAAGATGGAGTTTGACATTACAACAGTTTAATTTCAAAATTGAAAATAAACCAGGAAAATTAAATGGAAATGCAGATGGATTTTCTAGGGAATTTGATTGAGGTTAGTTTTCTACTTTGTTTTATTTTATATTGTTTTTAATTTGTGAGGAAACTACGTTTACTCAAAAGAAGGAGGGAGGAGTGTCACAAAGTGAAAACTTCACCGATTGTATGTATAAATTTATTATCTCATTAATTAGTCTATAATCTTAGGATAATCTTTTGAAGCTGGACAGTTGTAAGTATTAATGCATCCAGAGGGAATACACGTCATCTCTAGAAGTGATTAAGGATTTTTATTTGTTTTGACTAGCCAGTATTAAACTTTATGTGACCACATGTTAAGAATTAATTACCAAAATAATGTTTCCACTTTGAATTTTAATTTGGGAAAGAGAGAACTGATTAGGCTTAGGGACAGTACAGACGTGGGTCTTTGTTAAGAGAGAGATGTTGATTATAATGTATATATTTATACATATGGATGTACATTTTATGTAATAGTATAGAATAAATGTGTATCTTCTGAACGTGATGTCAACTTTGTATTTAGTAATCAGTTACGTTACAAGCAAAGGTTGTGACAATGCAAACACCGTCCTTTCTGTATTCCCTACTGAATAGAATAATTCAGCAATTCTTCGTAGTTCAACTAACAGTGTATAATACTTAATTGATGAAAAGAGTTATACATCGGTATATTTTCCTTTTTCAGATTTAAAAACTGTTTTAATTAAAACATTTACAATCTGAGCAAAATTCTTTCCATCCTTCTATAGCAGAAATGTGACTTTACTCTTGTTCTCATTAGACGATAAAATCGTTTACGAAGCCAAAAATGCCTCCCCTTTGACGAAAAAATAGATTTTAATTAGGCGTTTCTGGAGCTTCGAGTACAATTCTTTTCTCTCTTGTTAATCAATTGTAAATATACTAATCTTGTTTTTTTTAATTTAAAACTGGGCATTTTTCTTCTATATTACTCATATATGCAAAAAGGGAACCAATGATTAATTTCTGAATACGTTGTGAATAGATATTTTACTAGTAAATGCATCAGAATCCATCACCAGGAATTAAACAAAAATACTGTGTAAATCTGAACATGGAAACATAATTTTAACATCAATAAATAAAAATGTTATAATTCTTACCTCAAAAACTTGATATGGATCGAATCTGAAAAATAAAGCAATAAAAGATCAATTTACTAAGTGAAAATATTGCACAGTAAAAGTAGAAACAAAAATAAATTTTACTAACTTCTTTTCGGTCCCTGTCTCAAGAACTTCCATCTTTAAAAACACAACAAAATAACTTAAGATTGTTGAAAAGATTATACTATATATAGTGATATAGATTATAGCTTTATAACATTAAACGTCACATGCTTCGTTGCTTTCTGAAAATAAAAAAAAACTACTCAACGGATACTACGTGTCAAAATTAAAATGGTGTATTTTAAAAAGAAATTAAAGTTCGCCATTGCAAATTGAATACCATCTGTTCAATTATCACCTTAATTAATGATAAGCAGTAATCTCAAAAAGTTAATTTAATTTTCAAAATTATGCCGTAGGCAGAATGTAATAAAATACACGATTTTAATACTTTCGACATATTCAATTAAAACTTACAAATAACAGGGATTTAATAAATAAATCGATCTAATTATATTTCGATTTATTTTGATCCTAAACACCTATATACACATTTGAAATAATTTGGATAGATCAACTGAGTAAAAAATATGATAAAATGTAAGTAACAACGAAAATAATCGACGTAATCTGTGTAAAGAAAATTGTGCACATGAGTTGTCGTTCGCTTTCTAAAACAGACAATTTTCTGATATATGATTGCGGACAGTTTTTTTAATGAGGAGCCGTTGTACACAAAATTAGCAATAGTTGTCAATTAAGGATGGAGTCGATCACTTCCTGCCCGAAATCAAACTCGAACTCGCAACCTCTGTGCTGACATCCAAGTGTTTAGTAACTGCCTCTATAACAATTGCAAATCGTGAGTCGTATATGAAGATAATACTTGGTCTGTTTTTATCCAACCGAGATATAAACATCAAGCAAGCCAGTGTACATGTAATTGTTTTTTGGGGGTTAGTGTTTAACGCCACTTCTAGCTGGCACCAAGATTTTATTGGGGGAGGAAGCCGGAGCACTCGAAAAAAAAGACCATTGGTAGAAACAGTGTACATATAATTAATAGTGTATTCACTGCAATAAAAAGCGGACAAAAGCAATTAAGAAACGATGCCGATAAATAGTGGTAATACACTCAGTATTTGTGATCTTAACAAAAACAACAATGTTTGAGGCAAGGAAAGAAGTCAAGTAAATATTGTACGTTTATGTTTGGTATTTATTATAAATACTGATCAAAATAAGTTATGCTTGGACGAACATCAGTTCAAATATTTAGCCAGTACGACAAGAAGTTTAAATATCATTTATGAAAAAGGCGAATTGTCTTATTTAAGTAGCTCTTTTTCACTTACAGACATCTAGTGTATATTCATAAATTATTTAATTAAAACCTTATTTACCATAAATTTTAATTTATAAACTGTTCAAAAAAGGCATTTCTGAAATATGTAGTGGATTTTGAGTCCGTTATGGAGTGGCGTCTTCATCTGACTGATCCTTGTGGGTTTTTAAAATTTACTTTTGTGTTTTCTTCTCATAAGTATAAATATAACAGTTCAAAACAAAAAGGCATGGTAACACAACTCCTTATTCGTCCAAAATAATAAATAATCTTCTTTGGTTAGTGCCTGGGGACCGAGTGGTAATAAATGAGTTTTTGATTCTTATTGCGGACGGGGTGTGCTCGACTCCAACCTGCCTGGTTTCTTGCTGAAAAAGTGGGAGGTTTTCATCTAATACTTGGCTTTCTTCCCGAAATAAAAAAACCTGGATTTTTTTATACATATGAAAAAAACCAATCCAAGGAAAAACTTTCCATGGACACATCACATGACTTTTTTCTGGGTTTTATGGATTCATACCCTCATGACAGTTTAGATTTTAAACTGAAAAAAACGGACTATATCAATTATCAAGAACTATCTGAAGCAAAGTCCTTGCCGTCACACTTTTTAAATCTATGCCACAAGGAGATTTATTAACAGTCTAAAATCTAACAGCAGACCATTACGTCATCGAGTAGGTTGTTGTAAAATGACTGGCACTGTGCCAGAATTACAGGAAACAACACAAAATGATGATAAAACTAATGTTTAGCCTTTAAAATCACGAAGATGAAACAAATAATTTGGAAATCCTTTATAAACTCACTACAAACTTTTCTGATTGGACGTGGGGGTAAATAATTAAAGGTAGTGGCATTAAACACGTTGCTATATTATTTCCAGTTACTTCATTTTGAAGACTATTTAGACTAAAGGAGAATAAGGCAGATTAGGTCCATTTTAAATAGGTCAAAGCTCCACTCCAGGTTTACAATATGCCCTTATAAATATACCCCTTATAATATGTAAAGACGCTTTATATACACCAAGATTATATAAAATATTCTGATACCATACATGTGCAAATAAAATACATGTTTTCATAGATAAACTTACGTAAATTGCAATTGTGGTAGACTGAAATATATTTACATAATAACATAAGAACTAAAGTACAGGAAAACTACCATGAAACTTGAAACCTATTGAAATCTAAAGAGAAAAACCCGTTTAAATAACATCTTGACTGGAGGTGTACAAAACGACATCAATGTCGTCATTTCGAGAACACAGAACTAAATAAACATTTTTACTTAAGGGAAATCACAACATGACTTTGAACCCTTGTAGCATAAACATACAAATTCTTTCATACTGTGATTTTTTAACACACTGCTGTATACTTACACTCTGGAAAATGACATTTTCTTTTCCTTGGATCTTGGAGATAACACGGGACCCTCAGATCTGTTGTTAACGATGTAAATGCACCAGCAGTTCTGGTTTTTTCCTAAATTACACAAAGTTACCGATATGTGTGTACAGTGTAATCCATATATGACCTTCTTACATGCTATAAACAGTTAGGCAGTAAGTACATACAATGTACATGTAACAACCGAACTGTCTCCTTGTATTATTCATCACATTGACGCCGTACTTTAACGAGGCTACACACGCGTTATACTTAAACTATTGTATCGACTAAAGTAAAAATCTTTACTTTACCTATTACATGAATTTAACGAGTACTTAGAAACGGCCAATATACAGGTAAAATTTTGACAAACGTGAGCAATTTATATAAGAGGAACACAGATAAAAGGCGTTGGTGAACAACAACAAACAATATATTAACAATTCTATATGACAAAGATTTAAAACTGAATATTAATTATATTTTTTTAGGAAAAAGTAGTGCTTAACATATTCATTGGAAAATTTCTATGATAGAACTGAATAAATAAAAGTAAACATGTTTCATTATAATTAGCAAATTCAAAAGCAATAAAGTTGAGGTATTCGGGTAATTTAAGTAACCAATTAAACAGTGGCACATGCCATTGACAACTTTGTTAATTGAATTATGATTAACCGACTTTGAAGACAAATATGATTTTTTCCATTTTTGTTAATACTGATAGTTTCATTGCCGACCAAGTTTTAAGTTATTTTAAATCTAATAAATAATTTACAAAAAAAATAAATGAATTTATATAGTATGTGAGAATACACAATATAATCATCAATAAGGTTTTCTGTCACTTAATCTTGTGTACAGCATTTAAGTTTATAAAGGAATATGGTCAAAGAATGTAAAATATGGAATCAAGTTTAAAAAAAATATATAAAGACTTACCAGAACTACATCTTCTGTGTATCCAAGAATTGCATAACCCTCAACACAAAGCCTGGTGCAGATTACACATTAAGAAAGACATTGTCTAATAAAGTGATTTTTAGAGCTACACCTTTTTCTTTTATATTTTTTTCATTTAATGATTAAATTTGATTGGTTTTTCTATAACTGACCTATCATAAGACATTATTTTTTTACCCCTACCTCCCAAGCCGAAGTCACAATCATGTGCCTCTTTGATATTGTTTCTGTAAGACTTCAAAAGAAACAGAGAGTAAAAAAATTAATTGCAAAATATTGTAAAATATACAACTGTATGGTTTAAGAGTAAATGTTCAGATAAACATTTAACTGCTTGATGTTTGTATAACGACATTCAAAGGCAATCATTTGCATTTATAACTCTTTGATTTTTATTAAAACTGAAACCTTATGCTTTCAAAAGATAAAAAAGTAATAATTATATGCCTAAACTGCTAATGAAACTAATTTAAGAAAATTATTATACTATACAACTTTTATATTTAAAACAGAATGCACAATTCTCCAATTATTTTTAATAATATTTGTCTTTACTTTTATAAATAATAAATTTGAACAAATTATAACTTGTTTTGTATTATGAGCTTCTTAAATTTCAATAACTTATTATTACTTGCTATACAAAACTAAAAATTGTTCTAAAATATAATTGTTAAAAGTGTTGGGACCAATTGTCCAAAAGTGGGACTAATTGGCAAAGTCTTGGGACGAATTGGCTGGGACCAATTTGCACGTGGGACCAATTGACCAGACATTTTACATCAATATATTTTGTGTTAAAAACAGTGGATGTCTGTCTTTATCATATTGTTTCATTCTGATTTCATTGCTTTATTTTAAATATGTCATACAGTACAGATATTCATTCGTATAATTCTTTATTTGTCCAATTTGGTCCCACTGGGGGCATACAACATATAACAATCATGATTATTAAGACAAAGACAGACCAAAACTTTACAGTTACAATAGAATAACAAGATACTACAATTATGTAAAGTTAGGAATACACAGATTGATGTGGTGTGTTTGTAATAATGTCTACATCTACAACTATAATAAAGTAGGTAAATAAACAAAGTACATATTTGTGTTTTCTTATTATATGCAAAACCACAGCTCAGAAGAGTTTTAAAAGAAAAATCCATATGATTTAATGTTATTTTAATAACAAAAGAAATTAATACTTTTTACTAATTACATGTATTGAAGAACTTCTAAAATTGACTTTGTTTGCAGAGGCACCAAGGAACGATGGTCTAGGATATGCGTGATGTTTTGATACATTACTGCATTCCTCCTTGTGCCCAAAGCAAACACCCAAAATAGCAAGAGATAACAGTAAATTAAGAATTTGTCCATCTACAAATGGCACCAAAGGACGGTGCTATAGGGCATGCGATTCAATGGCTTGAATCTGCATACCCTCCTCGTGCCAAATGTAGATTGACAAGTTTTGTCAAGTATGATGGGAAATAAATTTTCCTAATAGTTTCAATATCTCAGGGTTTTCACATGATAGTATCCATATTCATTTTTTTTTCTCGATCAAGATTTTGAAAGGACATACAATTTTCATGAATACTTTTCATTAGAATTTCTCTTTCATCCTTGTACTTTTGACATCTAAACAAAAAATGTATTTCATCTTCTACTTCTCCAGAGTTGCAGTTCTGACAAATTCGAAGATTAGGGAGAAGACCCTGGTACCTGCCTTTTTCTATCTGCAATTGATGGGCAGAAATTCTGAATTTACACAAATTTTTCCTCAGCTCAAAATTGTTTATTATATTGAGTTATTGATTGCCCAAATGTGATGGTCATCTTATGTATCCCAGCCCAGCCGCCCCTTGAAGACCTTCAGGTCTGTGATTAAATTACGTTTTTCATATCTACAACATATTTGGACTATTAGTCAGATTATGTCACGGATATATAATAACATATAATCGTTACAAAAACCTTCCATTATATATGAAAGGTGCATCCATTTGATTTATATTTAAAGAAAACTTAAATGATGAACTTGAGCATCTATTTTGGACTTACGGCAAAACACAATATATAAATTTATAGATCGCTTAGAAAATATGTGTTAATATTTTGAATTACATATTGAATGTTGTTTTTTAATTTTTTCTTCAAAAATTACTTGAAACAAATCGATAATCTGTCATCACTATATCACCACCAAATGGCCGTAAAGCTTCATTTTTATGCAGAACAATTATGTAAGTCATAGCATTTAAAACAGTAAACTACTAAATAAATCGTTGAATAATATCGACATGACAATATTATAATATAAAAATCAATAGAGAACACTTAATTGTACTTCCTGTGACTTTTTAATGAGTTCAGTTTTGTTTAAAACGTCGTTCTAATGATCAAGCGCCGATAGCAGGTAATGGAATTGATACCATAAAATCTCGGAACAAGAGGAACAATTAGACCTCCATTACACGTGATCTTCACAGAATACAAAATAATTGTGTTACAAATGTTTCAGTGTTGATCATTGACATTTTATGACACATTAGCACATGGAAGACAAGATATTTATATCGTAGAACGTTTACACCTTTTTTGATCCTTAAGATTTGGTCAATAAGTGCAGGAATAAACCACGTATTCATAACTAATTGTTCCGAGGGTAACAAATGCAATTGAAATATTACAATTATTTAAAAGTTTTAGGGGCTTCTGTCAGTGCAGTAGGTGTGCTTAATAAATAACAAACTTTAATTTTGTCTCAATATAGTAAAATGGGTATATGATCATTTAATAGAGGCTTTATATATACAGTTTGCCAGATGGTCCATAAATTGCAACCGCACTTTAGAATAGTGTTAAAAGTAATACATTACATGTTTGTATTATTTTTCACGTTTTCTAGTCGTGAATATAAGTAAGATAAATATTTATACATATGCCTGCTCAGTACAGACTTTACCATATATTTTGACCCCAGGTACTGATTCTGGGCATTTCTCTTTTATAAGCTTTCTAAATGCAACATGTAAACAAATACCTCATACACTATTTGGCCCTCCTTATAGCTCATTTGATTTCATATGTTGTCAACTTATTTACATGTTTTAATCATGTCGAAGACAATGGGCCTATATTTTTTCAAATATTTTATACATCCTGACTCAACAGTCCTACTTAAGCCTCGTTTCCTTTTTTAAAAAGGCGTTTACCTTTTTCATTTTTGTAATTTCTATAGATATAATGGTATATATACATAAATGCCTTTAAATAATGTTAAATTCTACCTCAGTCAATGTTCAGATTAAGAATATTTTTTGCATTATTTGTTTCCTCTTACGAAACTTTATTTAGGTACAAAAATATTAATATATATAGAAACATATGTCATGTGTTGCACTACACAGTATTACCCGACCGCATTGAAATATAACTTAGACAAATTAAAATCTCAGTGTTCTTTTCAAAGGACGCTATCAGTACAATACAAAACGTTGTCACTAAAGATGGAAATGAGATCTGACACAGAAATAATCTTCCCAGCTTCATAAACCCTAACATTAGACAACTGATGGAAAGATGGATGGCACAATCGATATATGGATATAATAATTATAGTATTTATGGTTTATTTCTTTAATTCTACGTGTAATTTGATGATTTTTCACTTCTTTTGGTAAATTTAATTGATGGTTTGAATCAATGTTATATTCTAGTCAGGGTTTGAAAATTTAAGAGTAAGATATTTAGAATCCTGTAAGTTCTGTAATGATACTTCAACACGTACCTTTTTAAAGATAGATTTTTAAGAATGTTTCATGAGTAATTGTGTTTTCAATTAAAAAGCAAAATACACCAAGACGTGGGGGAAACAACAATCAGCATTAACAACCAAAAACACTACTAAAGATACCATTAATCCCACGAATGATGGTAAGAATTCACGAGAACAACCAAAACCACTACTAAAGTTACCATTAACCCCACTAATGCTAGTGATCTGGAATGGTCACCAGTTTTTACTTTCCAATGTGGTACTTGTTATGTTAGTCAGCTACTTAACCAAGTGGCACATGTTGTGTTAGCATCTTTGTCAAGTCCTATGACAATAGTCCTTAATGAGGTAAGAGAAAAACCAAAATGCTAACAAATTTTTAGTCGTATATGAAACTCAGTAGCTATCAATCAATTCATGATGTCCACAGAAGAACTTCCTGAGTGAAGATTGTAGTCTAACTGTTATGAATCCATGTTGCAGCGATTCTTTCCTCAAAAATAAATTTCTGATAAAACAAGCGTTTTGACTGAGATACATAACATTCGCATTCATTCGATGATGTTTTTACTAATTCGTAATTAGAAAGATTTTGTCTTAAAATTTGGATATCAATCGGTAATAATCGTCAAGTTCCAGTTAAAGGTCCAAATATAAAGCGAACCATAGTGCCTGTGATATCCATAATTTCAAGATCAATATTATATATATATATATATATATATATATATTAAAAGATTTAGGAAACTTCATATCTTTTTTTTTCGAAGAAGTCCGTGTTTCAATAAGTCGGTCAGCAAAAAAAAAGGCGCATAGTTAGAATCCATTATAATGCTAATTGTCTAATTAAAACTCAGCCACTGTAAATAGATAAGAAAAGTCAAGCATTTTGAAAATATCAGACGCAGAATTTTTATAGAACCGATATACTCTCAGTGTATTTTGAATGTGTAAGATTGTAATTTAAATGGTAGAGAAGTAGCATGTGCAAAATAAAAGTCGATTAAATGAAATCAAGGAGGATTTTTAGAAAGAGCTTGGTATAGATAAATAAATGTAATTTAAATTCATCAACTAATCAAAGTGTGTATTACAAAATTTGCTTGAAAAAAATTACTGTATGCGTTACACCAGAGGTTTTGTGAAAAAGTTTAAAACCATTTAAACGAACAGGAATATTCTTATATTAAATCTGGGTTGCAACAAATGCCACTTATGATCAAAGAGACGCAAGTCCAATTAATTAGAAATAATGTTTTTTATTGATGTTTATACTAATATTTCGCCAGATAATCACTTTTCAGCACTGTGGTTAGCAGCGCCGCTGCGTCAATAACTTTTCATCGTGGGAGGTTTACTTTTCTTTTTTTTTTTGTTAGAAAATTTCCCACGGTATCCCTGACACACGTGCAACGACATTAACGAGTATAGATAGGGTCTATCGTCAGTTTTAGTTTGACTATCCAAGTGTTAGCAAGTTTTTGAAATGCCTCCAAGAAAAACGAAAAGTATCTACAAACGTAAGTCCACGATTACTGACAATTTAGTTGATTTATCATTGGACGAAGTGCGTGACCAGTTACGTAAACAGGGAATTCGACCTCCTCCGTCGTTTACGAAGGAACAATTATTAGAGCTTTTAAATGAAAATAAGGATCGAGACGCCGACTTGCCTTCATTAAATATGGTATGTGCTGAATTTAAAAAACTTCAACAGACTGTTGGGGAATCAATTAGGTCTTTTGTTCACCCAGGTTCAAGCGATAGGAATACCGAAATAACTCCAATGCCTCAGCCTCAGGACAATAATATAGTAACAAACGGACTGGTACAAGCTTCTTCGGTGGAACCAGGCATAGGGCAGGTAGGGCATGCAATATCGCCCATGCGAATATCAGCGGAATGTTCCCACACATACAAACAATATCGCCTGCTGTTAGAAGACAGATAATGGAAGGCAAGTATATTAATTTGGCAACTTTATTAAAAAGTACAGAAAACCATCAAGATTACAAAACTATTAATGAAGCTGACGGTCCAGTCATACTGGTAAAAAACAAAGATCCTCGCCTTCAACAAAAACCTGTCTTTACATGAGTTTATCGAAGCATTTAACATTTACAATAATGTAATTTGTGAAAATCAAGCCAGAAGAGTGGAATTCGATATGTACCTACAAGACATTATCGAAATGGCTACTAAGTTTAAGGGTCCCGTTTTCTACGAATACCACAAAGAATTCGCAAAGAAAGCAGCGGCAATTAAACAAATACATGGTTTAGCAGTGGATTGGTCTATTCGAGACGAAAAATTGTACTCTACCATTACCGGAGGTCAATCAGTGATAGCATGTGAAACATGTGGCAGCTCTATGCATGCTATTAAAGCATGCCCAGCCTTTTATTCGCAAAGTCAATTCATGAATCGCTCTTGGCGTGCGCCCGGTCAATCACCGCAACAAAGACCTACAATGACCAATGTGCGAGAGCAATTAAAAACCGATATAAAGGGTCGTCCAGTGTTATATTATAGAGGAAAGGAAGTATGTAACAATTTCTTAGCAGGCAATTGCTATCGGCAGAAATGTACATTAGCACATGTTGACACTAAACTGTTGTCTAGTACGGAACCCAATAAGAGCACTGATCTGACTAGCACAAACGCCGTTAAATCTTGAATCATTTGGTAACGAACTTAGAAATTATCCGGATTCCGATTTCGTACACAAATTTATTGAAGGTTTACGTAATGGTTTTTTCACCGGTTTATGTGAGTTGCCTAAAGTATCTTTGGAGTGTAAAAATCTTTTATCAGCGTCAAAATATCCAGATGATGTCACAAGACTAATTTATTCCGAACTAGAAAAAGGGCTATATTATAGGTCCTTTTGTCAAGCCGCCGTTCGTAACATATAGAGTAAGTCCGATTGGCATCGTAGAAGGCAAATACTCTAAAAAGAAAAGGCTAATTTTAGATTTGTCCGCCCCCCATAACAACAGTGAACATTTCAGTATGAATGATTTAATAGATAAAGATGAATTTTCCTTAACGTATGTGAAAATAGACGATGCTATTAGCATTATAAACAAACTTGGTCGTAAAACTTTACTGTGTAAATGCGATATTACCGACGCTTTCAAATTAATCCCATTACATCCAGATTTATGGGGATTCTATGGTATGAAGTGGAACGGAAGCTATTTCTTTTACACACGCCTGGCGTTTGGTTCGAGGTCAAGCCCCAAGATATTTGATCAATTATCTCTAGCAGTTTGCTGGATACTAATAAACAATTATGGTCTAAACAATATTTTACATTTATTAGACGATTTTTTTATTAATTTGTAGTCCGAACAGTAATGCTATGAGTCAAATGGCTACCTTTCTGCGTGTTTTCGAAAAGTTAAATATACCGTTAAATCCAGGTAAAACAGTTGGACCTTCTACATCATTGGAGTATTTAGGAATTGTTCTCGATACAGTAGACATGATTGCAAAATTACCTAAAGATAAACTTTGTCGTATTCGATAGATGCTATCTAAATTTCTCTATAGAAGAACTTGTACTAAACGTGAGTTGTTAAGTTTATTAGGTCAATTGAATTATGCTTGTAAAGTAATTGTACCAGGACGTTCATTTGTTTCTTATCTTTTGACTATTGCACATTCCGTTCAAGAACTTCACTACCATGTTACCTTGACAGCCGGTTGCAGAGAAGACATGGCTATGTGGTATCAATATCTTCAACAATGGAATGGGGTATCGTTCTTTCTCGAAGACGATGTTATAACTTCCTCGAATTTTCACCTTTTTACTGACGCGAGTTCTAAGATTGGATACGCGGGTTATTTCCAAGGTCGATGGTTTCAAGGTAAATCGTGTGATCAACTTAATATCGATATCGGAAAAAGCACGTCTATGGCTTATTTAGAATTGTACCCAATTGTTATTTCCGCAATACTATGGGGAAAAGAATGGTCTCAAAAACGTATACTTTTTTATTGTGATAATATGTCAACAGTTCAAATTATAAACAAAGGTCGATCAAAATGTCAATGTATTATGTCTTTGATGCGGCGTTTAACATGGTGTACATTTGTAAATAATTTTGTTATACATGCAGTACATGTTCCGGGAAAGGAAAATAACATTGCCGACGCTCTTTCTCGTTATCAGATGGACCGCTTCAAGAAATTAGCAGTGGACGCTTCGCAGACTCCATGCCCTTGCCCGCCTCACTCCGAAATAGTTTGGAGTTAAAAGAAACAGTACATCATTTCGTTAACAACTGCGTGAACACGAATACAAGGAATGTGTATTCTATTGGATTTAAGGGGTCATTATCCTATTCAATAAATGAATTTCCGGTGCATGTCAAAAAATGGCAGGATGAAAAAATAGTCCCAATTTTCTCTTTTGTTTCTGCTTTTGCTTATAACTGCTATTGCTTAAGAGTTGGATATTTTGAAAGGTATGGCATTACTGTAGAACAAGAATATATTTTTTCCAGTCAATGTCTTTACAGTGGAAGCACTTCCTAAAGTGTGTAATGTGGTACAATGTGACCACAACATTGAAATTAAAGTAGAAAAACCATTCTTAAACTTTAAGGTAAAATTCCGGAAAAAAATCCGTGGTCACGTATACTTTTGTCTCCATTTTTATGTAATTTAGCATTATATGTGTAATGCCCCATATATGAAATTTTTAGTGAAAGAAAGATTTTTTTAATAAAAAATTTTGATGTCTCGCCCGTTTGGTTACTTTTGCACAGGCCATCCCAAATGGATAATGACCTCTGTAAGAGCAAAATTTACAAATTGGTCAAATTCACAAATCCCACTTGTCAGGTACTTTTTATGAAAGGGTACCAGAACTAATTATAGGAAAACATCTTTTCAGCAAAATATATCTTCAGGTTTTATAGTTATAGTCTGTTTCATTATCTGCAGTGAAATTTGACTTTTTTGGCCTATAAGTATATGAAAAGTGATTATTTTTGGAAAAAGCACACTGTTAACAATTCTATAGAGTACAGTAAGGTAGAACCCAAGGTGACAAGAAATACAAATGTATTATTGGTATTAAATAATACCTTTCAGACCAAAAATTGATTTAAAAAAGGTAAACAATGATCCTATTTTATGTGCCAACACTTATTGCTAGACAGAAACATGTATCATACCTTGAAGATTTTAACTAAAGATTAAATGTATTCATTTTGTTTCTTAAAAGAAGGTTATACAGCAGTATTTTAATCAATATGTAGTATTTATTCATTCCTCTGGCCTCTAGGTAATTATTTGGCATGGGTAGGCATCATTTGGAATGTGCCGTTTTAATGTAAAGTCTGTGAATCTAGTATGCTTTTGGGTACTTTGAATCAATCAGTCTAGTCAGTTGCTATGTTTTCTACTTTTTCAGTGACTTGGCATGCAAAAAGGACTGAAAAGATGCCAGTGAGTCTTTTTGTATAAAAATTATATGTCAGTTTTCTTAAAACTAGTCATATTTCTACTTTGTGCATAGTTTAATTAAAGTCTAAGCTACAGAAAAGAGACCTCTGCTTCTCAACCTGAATTCCATTGTGGTGTATTTCTACTTAATAAGTTCATTTATATACTCATTACAGCTAAGAAAAGCTTTTTTAGTAAGTTTTTTTCTTTTCTAAGGAAAAATGTTAATTTTTATATCATACCGTCATAGCAACAGAATCGACTGTTTTCAACCTCCCTATATTCAAATGAACTCTCACTTGATAAAAAGTTGCTTTTATCAGATGTGTTTCTGCTTATTTGGACACTATTACACCTGTACTGTCATAAAAAAAAGGTGATATTTTGACTGTTGTGCTAAAATTGTTGAACAGAAGAAAACAATTACACCTTAACTGTCCTTATCAGTTAAAAATGGCTAAAACAAGGATTCACCACATCTTTGGAAACTGTCATAATTTTTATTTGTGTAGCAATATATTCAAACTGCATTGCTTATTTTATTTACAGAATCATTAAATAACATTAAAAAAAATTTTGGTGGAAATCCGGAACTGTTGGCTTTGCTTAAAGGGGTCATTATCCTATTCAATAAATGAATTTCCGGTGCATGTCAAAACATGGCAGGATGAAAAAATAGTCCCAATTTTCTCTTTTGTTTCTGCTTTTGCTTATAACTGCTATTGCTTAAGATTTGGATATTTTGAAAGGTATGGCATTACTGTAGAACAAGAATATATTTTTTTTCCAGTCAATGTCTTTACAGTGGAAGCACTTCCTAAAGTGTGTAATGTGGTACAATGTGACCACAACATTGAAATGTTAGTAGAAAAACCATTCTTAAACTTTAAGGTAAAACTCCGGAAAAAAATCCGTGGTCACGTATACTTTTGTCTCCATTTTATGTAATTTAGCATTATATGTGTAATGCCCCATATATGAAATTTTTAGTGAAAGAAAGATTTTTTTAATAAAAAATTTTGATGTCTCGCCCGTTCGGTTACTTTTGCACAGGCAATCCCAAATGGATAATGACCTCTTAAGTGTTTTATCAATTTCTGTTCTTTACATATTAATGGATGTAATATGTCAAGTGTAATATTGAATGTTAGTGAGGATTTCTTGTTATACTTCGTAGCACATTGTCAATCAGTGTTAAAATTGAAATATTCTACCATTAAGCTGTATCTAGCAGGAATTCGTTTTTATGGAATTAATTATTATGGTGTTAACCCTTTGTGTGATAAGTACGGCAATAACCTGGTGCGTTTAGATAATATGTTAATGGGAATTAAAAAGTTTGATACCAAACCTATAAAGCAGAAGCTACCAATTACAATTGACATATTGTGTAAAATACATAGGCGTTTAGCTGATAGATTACTCGGAATACACACCGACTTAACGATTCAAGCAGCATGTACATTAGCGTTTTATGGTTTTCTCAGATGCAGCGAGTTTACCTGCCGAAACACTTTTAATCCTACTGTAAATTTATGTATAGAGGATGTCAACTTTGTTTCCGATTGCTTTTCGACGGGGAATACCTATTTCTTTATTTAAGATGAACAATAACATTTGTCCGTACAAACAGTTACACAAGTTTATGGACTTCCGAAAGTGCCAAAAAGCCAAGCAGACTGATTCACTTTTTATAGATGAAGCTGGATTACCACTAACAATGAATTGTTTTGTTAATAAGTTAAAAACTATTTTAACTGCCTTAGGATTCAATGAACAGATTTATAGTGGCCATTCTTTCCGTTCCGGAGCAGCCACAACAGCTAGCTTATCTGGTGTTGAAGACAGTATGATACAAACTTTGGGAAGGTGGAAATCGGGTTGTTTCCGCCGATACGTCAGAACTTCTAAATATGATATTAAAAAAGCTCTGGAGAAACTGTCGCGATGATTTGTAAATAGTTGATATATTGTAATACCTCCCACCTGTGTTCTTTGTAAGCAAATTGTTGATCTTGTTACATTGTTGTAAGGATTTTATAATAGACTTTAACGATCAAGATCAACCCGATTACTTTAATTAGTTAAACAGAGAACACAGGCTACTTCTGAGCACACCATCACCATCTTACTTCTTTTCATTTTGGGGGCACTCGACATTCACTTGGGCTGGTAACACGTTTCATATCTCGTTTGGGCAGTATTATTCCACCAAAATGTTCTTTCCTGAGACATTACTGTGTCACGCTTTTCAGCTCAGTCCTCGTGGGTCTACCTTAAATAAGTTTTCGGTACCACTTGGAAGTCAGTCGATACCATATCCCTCAGGAATTGCTTACCAAGGCACTCTGGGTCAAGTAGTCTGGTGACTACTACACCTTCGTGTCAGCTTGGTCACCCTACGTAGGCGCATTCTACTTGCAGTAATGTGCCTAACTCAGATACAGTGTTTTTGGTAGCATATTATACTTAGTAATCCGAGAGCATATTTTTTGTCTTGTGACAATGGAAGTAACATACTATCGATAAATTCTATTAATAGTAGGTTGCTTGAGAAAAAATTCCACTCTGCATTGCACACAATTTGCCACGCGAATTGCTCGGAGTATTAAGTATAATTAGTTTTCGCAACATGGCGTGTTACCCGTTTCAGCCAAAATAATTTAGATATTGTTGAATAAATAATTTTATTCATAATCTTGTAATTTATTGAAGCTTTTATTTTGTGCACTCAGTTTATCACAATGGAATTTTAGGAAAAGTGTCAAGGCTACACATGGTTTAATTACACTGGTCATAAATCACACCGATCGTTTGCATCATTCGAATCTGGAGTTGTTTAAGGTCATTGAGATCAACTTTAAGAAATATGGTTGTATAAATTTAAGATTTTTCAAAATGGAATATTGCCCAAACGTCAATGTAATAAAATTAAATTTTTCACTTGCTCCCCCCTTTTTGATATGGTCGCTGCGTTGTAAGCTACACTCTGCGAACATAGCAAAAACGGGGGAGCAAGTGAAAGATTTAATTTTAATTAGATTTCCGAAACGTGTAGATGATGTTCAAGAAGCGTAACTAGAATAATGAACTTTTTAATAACGATAAATTGGCAGATACGTTGTATACGGCGTTTGTGTACATTTCACAACTTATACATTTTGGCTAGATCCTGCTATCGGTATTCAGATTTTTTAGGCAGGTACTGCTGTAATTAAGTTACTCAAACGTCGGTTTGTTTTACCTATGTTGATGTTATTCCTTCAAAGTTCTATGGTTATTCATCCATATGGGAAATCCATTTTCAAATACAATCAAACATTTTCGCATATTTATATTGTACTGGAATTGATTCATATACTCCTATACATGAAAATAAGGAACAGACAGGACTCGTAATAAGAACCTAAGTGCAACCATTTCTTATTGAGTTCAGGTTACTTAGGTTTTTCTTTGTGTTTTTTTTTGTATTGTATATGTTTGTCTGTAATCGTCCTTTACTTTCGGCTCTTGTTGTTAGGTCAGTTTCTTTTTTTTCATATTCAGAACTATCCGAACATTAAAAATGGTTATTTGTAATTTATATGACTCTTTCAATTTTACGAAAAAGGAACACATAATAATAAAATAACATTTATTTAGGCAGCACATAAAATGACTAATCATACTCAGTAAAAAATGCACTTATCACGACTTGAACGACATACTTTGATACATATTTGGATAGAATAGTTTTGATCACATGGGCCATTAATTTGTTTAAGGAGCTTTAAATTTTGTTATAAATAAAACACAGATGACTGAAAATAACAAAACAACACACCTTAAAAGCACCTTTCTGAAACAACGCTGTGTATTTTATCAAAATGATCAATGTCACGTATATCCTAATCACAACTCCTAATATATGCACTTTGAGCAAAAGCCATGAGACAAAACGAACAGTATCATGGGTTTCACATTCATTTGACCCTCAACAATCAGGAACTTGCCATAGAGAAAAACTGTTCTCCTTCATCATCGGATTGAATTGAATTACACCTTGCCATTGACCAATGGTCATGTGCATCGTGAAATGCATCATCAGGGCAACCCTTGGGCTTACGTCCTCCTATTCGACGGTACGGAATATTTGAGTCCACTTCATCACATTCATCTTCTTCTCGTGGTGATGCAAGTCCTGCAAGCCCACCGGGATTTTTGTTTGTTCTTCTTTTTCGTCCAGATACTGCAATTTTGCGCTCCAGACTCACTGATGTTTTAGAAATAATAGGAAAATCACTGTTAGTTTTAGAAAGTTCCTCATGTCCGTTTTTGGTGTCGCTTTCTTCCATCTCGTCTATTATGACGCTTGTTCGACTGTCGCGACAATTTGATAACCATGTTAAATACTGACTCAGCCGTTGTTTGTTTTTCTTACTGACACGACGGAGTCTCCCGAAGTCGTTTAGCTGTATTGGCATTTTTGGAGGTGTTGTGCGTTTCTTGGCAATTATCTCAATCATGGCATTCTTAATGGCATCAATATTTGATAGTGTATTAAATTCCGTTAATTTCGACAATCTTTCAAATTGATCGTGTGAATATTTAAAATTGAATGTAGAGAACGGCGTTGATGGGTCATCAAATATGTCAAAATTGGCGAAATCAAATTCCTTTGCTGATCTTGGTACGCCTTTAGTGGAAAGAAATTGTTTAGATTAAATAACCATAAATTATAAAATTACATCATTGCATAATAAAATAATGCATAATGAAAAAAACATGACAAATTCAGTAAATATCTTGTTGTTGGTCTAGTATTTTATTTGGTGTTTATCGTTCACATTAAGTAATTTATCATCAATTATGTCATTTTTTCCACTTAGTTCCAGATTTCGTAATATCTGGCCAAGTATCTGAATATATATAACAGACTCGTATACTAAACGCTTTTAGATAATTGTTACAATGAATTAACGTAAACCTTTTTAACCTAAAGTGTTATCCACGAAATAATTTCAAGTAATGATGAATTTATTAAAAGTGTATGTGTTAATGATTATTACACCTTTAAATGTAGTAGTCAAAGCCACCACTATATGTAGGCATATAACAATGAGGACTTTGTATGACCAGATTATGCTACTTCATTTAAACACATGTGATTCATACCAGGTTTTGTGTAGTTTCGGAAGTCTATATTCACTAGCACAAAATGAAACACAATTGGACAATGAGGATCAGTTGGATGTTTAAATATATACAATTCTTTCATCCCTTCTCTGTCAAACTTAGTAACGTCTATTGGCGGAAATGGCAATTTGTTGAGTCGCGCCCATTTCTCGGTCAGCACAATTTCCTATTAAAAACAACAAATAACAGCATAAGAAAATCTATTATCGTACGGGCTTTATTATTTATTTTAGCACGCCTTTATTTCTAATAACATAAATTTAGCATATGTTTCAACAGTAAAAGTGGACCGCTGTTATTTGCAATAAGGAGAAAAACGTAAAAAGGGTAAAATGTGGTTTAACAACATGTTAATGGTTCAATTTAAACAAATAATGTAACGACTAAATCTATTTTTATAGCATTTTGGGTTAAGCATAGATATTCTTACGGCTTAAAGATGTAATATATAAATGAGTACATGTCGTTATCCATATCAAGGATTCTAACATTCCAGGTGTCCCACATTAAAGTCTCCGGAAGATAATGAAAAAGTATATATATAAATATTTCATAATTAAAAAAAATAGACACATTAAATAGCTTCAATGACACTGATTGATCAACTTAGTTTCAAAGAATTTTACTACGAATGATCTCTTCTTACAAACACAAACGTAACAAACAAACCTTAAATGCTGGGGTTGAATCTCCTGGTCTGGCACTAAAATCGAATGACAAGATTATGTCAACTGCTCTCTGTGGTCTCAACACTAGCGGGTAAGGGGAATTAAATGTAAGTCCAGCATCTACCATATACAGATGCTTAACATTTGTGGGGTGCATTTCGTAAATGCCATCAAACTCATCTGAAAATTAATTTTTTATGTAATATTTATTTCTCTGTTTTTCCAAAACATTCGAATTTGAAGATCAAATATAAAAAACCTTTGCTTTAACTATAATAAGTTAAATACACGACTTACAGGTTTTTTCTTTATTAACATATACATGTGTAATCATGGTGTGGCATTGCTTAATAATAGATTAGAATACAACCAGCTTACATTTCTGGCTAATCTCTCTTTCTGAAACAGGATGTATTGTGAAACATTCTTAGTTTAAACTAAAAACAAAATAAACAAAACATGCTTGCCAGTCTCTCTATTGCCGTCTTCTGGACTAAATGGGGATAGTGGGAAGGTTTTCTGCAGTGAAAGCCCGCGCATGAAATTATGAACTACACCGGCTCTTCCTGCTCGCGTATTTAAAACCTCAAAACGTTTGCTAAAAAGAAAAAACAGCGACAGATTAAATATTTAAATAAAAACATTTTAAATCGGTCATTTATGTATTTAAAGTAATAAAAGTTTAGGCACTAACATCTCTTAGATAATAGAATTTATTAAGAAATTCTAATAGTCGTGATAATGTTCCGAAAAAGCGATACTCTATTGGAAAATGTTTGTTAAGCTTATTAAACGTATCGTATTGATCACAATTACTGACAATTTACGTCTGTGCATATTTTTAAATACACATTTGTATAAGTCCATCAGATATAAGTATTTAAATATTTGTTATCTAGTAGCAGGCTAAACATACTTTTCTAGCATGCTGCTCAGGAAATTTTGCCAATATCCTTTCTGTTTTGTTCTTCGTCTCGTAGGGGGTTTAACATTTACATTTTCTGGAGAACCGTTTGCTTCAGCGATATCAAACGTAAACTGTCGCGAACGTCTTGGTTTCGTTTCAACTTCTGTTTCATCTTCATCATCATCTTCACTGCTATCACTGCTTTCATCATCCTTGTTTTGTTCTATTTGTTCAACTTAAGTAAAAGGAAAGTTGCTTCAAATAAAATGTTTGCAATGGAAGTTTAACAAGCAGTAAAATGCATACAAGAAGTAAAATTAAAATCATATAAAAAAATTGCGAAATTTTTAAAGTCTTTAGTAGTAAGACATACCATACAATTCTATTATTTAATTATTTTTGTATTAGTTAGAATATCATTGCTGCCAATATCAAAAAAATAATGCACTATTAAATTTTGCTACTGGCTCATGAGTATTTGCATAAAATAGATGCTTACTCATTTCTTGTCTAATCATTTCAACAGTTACATGTCTTTTATTGTCTTCAGTTACATGTCTTTTATTGTCTTCAAGCAATCGTTTAAACAAAATACTGAACGGACTTCCCCATATACCTGAAATTTTAATTATATATAGAAAACAACCAAAATTAAACAACAAAGAATGAGTAATGATAGTAGAATAATTTAATCAACTAATCCATCTATACAATTACACGTAGTCTTTAAATTTGACAGCAGAGGGCTACATTGGATACTTACAGTTCGTTATAAATCTATAATTAGTCAATAATATTTCTACACAAGACCATAATTAATTAATAAAACTTTACAAAATTCTAAATCTTTATCAATATAAAAAATTTCTTAGTTTTCGTTAACGTTCAGGCGTTTACCTTGAAGAAAATGTAAGGGTTGTTCCTCATAAAATGTGCATAATGTTCCCATGAAAAATTTACTGCCAAACAATTCTGTTTTCATAAATGTTCCATACTTTGGCATTCCTATTTCGTAAGGTGTAAATTCAACCCATTCTGAAAACACAAACAGAAAAAATGTATTATTCTACAGAAAACGATTCTTTTTATATGATACCAAGCTGAAAAATCAAGATGAAATGAAAAAATCATAGTGTAGTGTCTTAAGTATTAAAGGATGAGTTAAGTGATAATTTAGCATCAGCTCATTGGAATAAGATTAAATACAAGTAATTAACAAATTCGATACTTGTCAGGATAAAGTTATACAGCAGGATTCAGTTTTGTCATCAATTGTTAGTAACCAAACCGGGCGTGAGATAAGTTTGAGAAGTTTCGTTTGGAACAGAGAAAGGAAGGTAAATAATCCGCTAAACAAATTTTAGTCTGTTACTACTCATTTGCGCAGTGAGCATGTTAGATATGTTAGATCCTAGTAATGGTGATGAAGTTAAATAAAAACTTTGACATACCCTGAAAACTCCTGGCATTTCTGTCCATTTTAACATTAACACAAGTCATTAATGGCAGAGGTGCAGCACCACCTTTTATTTTATGTTGTAAATCTGTTAACTTTGTATCTAACCTCTAAAATAATAAAGCAGTACATATTGTTACATATTTTGTAACGAATTATATGTAATTTTTAAATAAACAAATTGCAGTACTTATCGCTTAGAAGCGTCGCTTTTTATTATATTCCTATACAAACGTGTAATCTTTCCCTTATAATCCAAATAACTTTAACAGATATAGTGTATATAAGTTATATTTCTATAAAGAAATAAATATGATTTAATATATACACATGTTACGTACAACGTCTCAATTGTCATAATTAAAGTACAACATTAAATTGATGCTACCTACATCTTTCAACAGTGTTTCTCCAACCAAATGACCAAAGATATCAGTAAAACTGATTGGTTGTCCATTTTGGCGCTTTAGTAAAATTCGATCAATGTATCGTTTAATGCTCATTGGAGTAAGTAGCCACAGCAGACTAGAATCTATGTTTTTTTTCAGTTCTTCCTGCATTTCACCTGGGTTCATATGTGGCCAGTTTTTGTGAGAATACAGAGTTGAAATGTACCTTTGAATACAGAAATCAAGTTTTTTTTCTAAATTGTTGAAAATGACCATTAATTTCTTTTTAATTTACATGCATTTGTTTTACGTCAATCTTTCCATCAACACGACAAAAAGGTTACATACAATCACATTTAAATCATACAAAATGACAATAAAGATATTTTGTATTGAGATATTGCTTAACTTAGGCAAGTACAGAACATAGAGGTAAGTGACTCATTTCTTTGTAATGTATAAAAAATATTATGTTGTTCTATTACATTTTGTATAATTACATTTTCTTCGTTTGCCTTACTTGTAAGAAAGGACCTAATTTAATCTTCATACATGTATAGTTAAGCTGCTTCAATTGTTAATGTGCCCTATAATGACATAAAGTATTTTAATTAGATGGAGACATAAAAGGTTTTTCTATTTAATTTTGTAAATTAAAAACAAGTGTTTCTTTCAACAGTGATACACAAGTAACGTACCAAGAAGAGCCAGACAATCCACCCATGAAGGTAACACAATCTAGTATTTTAGAATCTGCCAGGGCCTTGACAACACCGCTCATTCCAACCATAGCTCTAAATCCGCCACCAGAACCGATAACTGCAATTCTTGGTGTCTTAGTAAACATAATACACAATGTTTTATTGTGTTACCTATGACTAAAATTTATATTGTAGTATAAACCAACCAACAGATGCATTCCGTAATACCTTTAGTCATGGAAATATAACACGATTTACAAATAAGTGGTTGTTATCAAGCAAATATTTCACATTTAATACATATCATTTTGCGATTAAAACCAGAGAGAAATTAACGTTATTTAACAAAACCAACCAATTAAACAAATTCTGTTGAATCACACACGTTTGTTATAGTAAATATGGTTACCTCTTCCTTCATTTCTGGTGCTTTATCACCAAGAAGTTCTTCCATTGTCTGTCTGGCCTTTTCCAATCTGTGTTCTATAAATTCTTTTTCTTCATCACATAAGCATAAACTATATCTTAATGTTGAATCTTGACTAAAACGAAACCAAATGACACATGAGAATTTTTTAAAGATATATAAACTGTATTTTTTCAGGCGTGTTGCTTGTCAAAAGATTTCACGCAAGGGAATTTGAATCATTAATTTCAAAACTGTTCTCATGGGAGGAATTCCCCAATACATAGTTACCTCAAAATAATTGAAAATTACCATTAAATTTAATAAAATTGCTATGGAAAACAGTACAGACAAGCATAAACTAGAATGTATCAAAATAAATATATGTTGAGTTACAAGATGAATACCTGTAGTTTTCTTTGTACACAGACATGAAATAAAAAATTTCGTTACATATATTAAATTAACACAAATTAATTATAAATTAACACAACATAAAGTAGTGGTCGAAACTAAAAATCTTTTCAAACTACTTGAAGGTGTGGGCAGGAAGTAGACTATTATTCTACACAAACACGTAAGACTTACTCAGGGTGTGCTTTAAACTCACATTCAACTTCTGACTTCTGAAATAAACAACAGGGGTTTGTATTATGCTGCTAACGTGTGAAAACTTTTGATTATTGAAGTCGCAAGTAACATTTAAATTAGTCTATTTTGCAAAACATTTAGCTGAAACAAGTAAATCGTTCCATAGTCATCTGTTAGATTAAATGATGCTGTATCTAATATATCGAAAAGTAGTTTTGCAACTGGACTTGATAAACCAGTATTTTAATGCGTTGTAGAAAGAGTCGCAATTGTCAGGAAATTCAAAATTCAAAGATTTTTGCCCAGACATTTTATATTTTTATTTTCATATGTGAGCTGTACTATACCGGCACAAACTATTTATCATATTTGATGACATAGATGAAACAAATGTATTTAAAAAAACCCTAAATGATAGAAAAACATTTCTGTTACATAAAATTGAAATCATAATATTCTTAAATATTTCCAGTTTCCATGACGTACCTCGTTAAAAAAAAATGTCTTCGTAACTGTAGTTGTACTGTTTGTGACTTCTTTCAAGTCAAAGAAAACATCGCCAATAACGTGATCAAGAATTCCATAATTGGCTTCCATCAATGTTAGTTCTAAAGAATATGCAACAACATCGAGTAGATACAAGGTCAAGATAGCATTGAAATTTAAAGAAACCTAAAGATTAAACGAAGTGAGACATCTATATTTAATAAACGTAAGGAAAAACAGTTTTTTACAAAACAAATTAATCTTCAATAGTTCTATTCTAACATAAAAATTGATAGTACAAATAAAATTTAATCTGTTTATTGAAATCCTATCCAGTAAACAATCACTAGTACTCACGTAAAACATTCGTTTCCTGGTCATCGATTAGAAATGTGAATTCTTCATTCCATACTGGGTTAACCTCATTATCTATAGTTTTTGTTCGTCGTCTTCCGTCTGGTGATGTTTTTAAACGGAGAATGATGTATGGGTCTGGTGTATCTACTGCAAAATATTAATATATAAGTTATTATATCATTAAAAAATCACCTAAATGGCATGGCGTAAGTAGTAAAATGGATTGAATTTAAAATTTCAGATATAGTAAACTCTTGTTGTATCAATAATACGACAGTGACTTAAAATGACAAAATTTATCAAAATAGCAACTGTACGTCTTAGTTATTTGGTGGATTTAATAAATATCGTGTAGTTATATCATTTTTTATGAGGTAATCTAGTCCACAATTTACTGAAATGTAAGGTGGGAAACGGTACTGGTTCACACTGTGTGCATGATGTAATGAATTATCACCAGTAAATTCATGTTCTGGTAATGTTTTGTTTTTATGGATTCTGGCATAAATAGATACAAGTGGGTATATATACGGACCTGAATAGCAATACATAAAATCAACGCTGCTGTGTTGGCCAAATACCAGCTAGACACTTTTTTCTAGTACTACAGTCATGTAATTTTTCTCCCAGTAACGAAAAACCTCATAAATTGTATTCATAGTACAATAAATGGACACTAGTTTAGAGTACTATTCCCACAAAGGTTGTAAAAAATAAACCTAACATTAAGCCTAAAACAGTACAACAGAAACCTTCACACTAAACAATGCCATTAAAAAAATCTTGAATTTACATATAAGAAAGGAAAAAATATTGTAAGTTTTTGACCTTTATAAGTAACGTAATGGTAAAGTTATAAACAAGGACATCCTGTGAACATTTAAAGTGTCACTTCATATTTTTCATCGAATCTATGTTAACTCAATAGTATTAAATAACAAAAAAAAACCCAAAACATAATTATTAATTTTATCATGGAGTGATCTTTTGTTCCCAGAAAAAGATAACCGATGAGCTATACTTCCCGTTAGGCATTGAAATTGTCTAAATCATTAGAAGACTTTGTCGGCTTTGTAGAGAGCAGGTATATCAATTGTAATGAGGGGAGAAGACATGTTTTAGGTCAACATCAAGATCAAATAGAGTCGTTGTGAGTAGTAGTGAATGAATGCCTCATAAGTTATATGTTTTTTTACCTTTAATAATAAAACTTACAGTAGTCCAGCCATCCATGTGTAATATTTCTTCCCCTGACAACTTTGACCGTTAGAATTATACATGGTCGTTGCTCTACCTGAAATAGTCATTGCATTTCTTAAAAAAATGAAAAGTAGTAAATCTTGTTACAAGTAGGAACAACATGGCCTCTTTTAAATCTATCCATGTCACTGCACCAATACATTCCTTACATCTTTATTTTTTAATGCTTGTAGGGTATGGGCTGATGTTATAAAATATTTTTAAACATTTTAAATGTTATCGTCTCTTGACCACGGCTCTTTATTATCAACATTTCCTGAAGTATCCTTTGTACACAAGCGCGTAGCATAGGAAAATGTTGATAATAAAGATGTATATATCTAATAGGACCAAATTCACGGGACTTGTGGTAAGTCTAGGCAGCCGACCAACTGATGAATTATCATGAGTAGGGATCCTAAAATGTGTAGCAATTTATTGGCTTTGTAATGCATATATGACGGTAGCATTTCATCTAAATACGGGTATTTATATAAAACACACATACGAATGCTTAAGCTTTCTTTTATTATATTATACACAAAGTACTAAATAAAATTACCAAAAAATATTTTAAACATCTGCATGCAATTATAGTTATTTTATATTCTAATTAATTGTTTAACAAATGTTATCAGTATCAGTTTTAGTATCTCTGCTACTGTATCTTAACAAACAGATTACTACCTCATTGTGTCTTCCGTTTCAGTGTTTTACAAATTCGTGCAAAGTACTGTCGCATTGTTAGATATCATATTTCGATATTTAGATAGGACAAAAAGATACAATTTCAACAAAAGAAGCAAGCAGGACTTCCTAGTTCAAAAGATTAATCTTTGGTTTTTCAAACACAGCTGCAACAAAATATTTTCATGTTTCTTAATACTAAATACTAGTAGACAAGATAAAAGGCTATGATTTAATTTCTGCAAAACAATGCCATATAACTTTCTGCTTTAAAACATTATTCTTTATATTATTATATTTTAAATTTACAGTTGTTTAGGTGTAGTTTTTATTTAAGGATTAACTACAAAAAATATTTTTCCCATCGAGGGATAACACAATTTCCGTTTTGCACATTGTGCAAAATTTAAATGTGCACAACGGAAATTTGGTATCCTTCGATGGAAAAAATATTTTTTGTAGTTAATCCTTAAATAAAAACTACAACTAAACAAATGTAAAGTTAAAATATAAGAGAAAATATTTTTTGTAGTAAATACTTATAAATAAATTCAAACAATAGAATAGAACTCAACAATTTACTTTTAGTAATTGGACATTTTTGGAAAAAGAGATCAACACAAAAACTGTTAGTTTCCCGTTGAGTAACATATGACGCAAAATGGCGCGTGTTTCCGTGACGATCAAATTTGTTTTCCATCCTCTGATAGAAAATATTTTCCAGCCAATGAAAGATCAGTATTCTCGCAATTTATTTATAAGCTTGTGTGTGTTGACAGTGAACTAATTTTATCAATTACAACAGTAATAACAAAAAGCTTATTACCACAATGAACAAAATCGTGTGTCCGGGGGCGGAACAAATTTATAATTAATACACGACCACCTACACCCTACACAAACCTCTTTCCATCCTACTATACCAGACATGTGACGTTTACTCTTGTCCTCACTAGACGATAAAAATCGTTCTCGCTTGTTAATCAATTGTAAATATACTAATTTTGATTTTAAAAATTTAAAACTAGGCATTTTAATATTTCTTCTATATTACACATATATGCTAAAAGGGAACCAATGATTTATTTTTAAAGGTGTTGTGAATATTTTGTGTGATATGTTGTGGTATGTTGTGATATTTTACTAGTGTATGCATCAGAATCCATCACCAGGAAAGAAAACTCTGTAAATGTGAAAACAGAAACATATTTTTAACATCAATAAATAAAAATGTTATAATTCTTACCTCAAAAACTTGATATGGATCGAATCTGAAAAATAAAGCAACAAGAGATCAATTTACTACGTGAAAATATTGAACAGTAAAAGCAGAAACAGAAATAAATTTTACTAACTTCTTTTCGGTCCCTGTCTCAAGAACTTCCATCTTTAAAAACCCAACAAAAATAACATAAGATTTTTGAAAATATTATACTATAGATAGTGATATAGATTATAGCTTGTATAACATTATATGTCACATGTGTCGTTGCTTTCTAAATATAAAAGAACTACTCAAAGGATGCGACGTGTCACAATTAAAGTGGTGTATTTAAACAAGAAATTAATGTTAGCCATTGCATATTGTATACCATCTGTTCAATTAGCACCTCAATTAATGACAAGCAGTAATCTCAAAAAGTTAATTTGATTTTCTTAATTATGCCGTAGGCAGAATGTAATAGAACAGACCAATTTAAAATCTTTCGACATATTTAAAGAATTAAAACTTACATATAACAGGGATTTAACAAATTATTCGATCTATTTATATGTTACACATTTCAAATAATTTGGATAGATCAACTGAGTAAAAAATATGTTAAAATGTAAATAACAATGAAAATAATCGACGTATCTATGTAAAGAAAATTGTGCACATGAGTTGTCGTTCTCTTTCTAAAACAGACCATTTTCTGATATATGATGGGGGTCAGTTTTTTTAGGGAGGAGCCGTTGTAACCAAAATTAGCAATAGTTGTCAGTTAAGGATAGAGTCAATCACTACCTGCTCGAAATCAAACTCGAACTTGCAACCTCAGTGTTGACACCCAGGTGATTAGTAACTGCCTCTATAACAATTGGCAATCGAGAGTCTTATATGAAGATAATATTTGGCCTGTCTTTATCCGACCGAGATAAAAATATCAAGCACGCCAGTGTTCATATAATTGTTTATTGGGATAGTGTTTATCGCCACTTTCGCTGGCGTTAATTTTTATTGGGGGAGGAAGCCGGAGTAATCGAAAAAAATACCATTGGTAAAAACAGTGTACATATAACTAAATGTGTATTCACATAAGTAAAGATTTACAACTTGTTTTTCTTGCTATTTTAAACATTTAAAGCGCACAAAAGTAATTAAGAAACGATGCCGATAAATAGTGGTAATACAGTCAGTATTTGTGATCTTAACAAAAACAACAATGTTTGAGGCAATAAAAGAAGTCAAGTAAATATTGTACGTCAATGTTTGGTATTTATTATAAATACTGATAAAAAAAAGTTATGCCTTAGTTCAAATATTTATCCAGTACGACAAGAAGTTTAAATATCATGTATGAAAAAGGCGAAGTGTCTTATTTAAGTAGCTCCTTTTCACTTAAAGACATCTAGTATATTCACAAATAATTTAATCAACTCTTTAAATATACCATAAATTTTAATTTATAAACAGTTCAAATAAGGCATTTTTAAATATGTAGTGGAGTTTTGAGTCGGTTATGGTGAGGCGTCTTCATCTGGCTGATCCTTGTGGGTTTTTAAAATTTAAATTTACTGTTGTGGTTTCTTCTCAAAAGTATAAATATAACAGTTCAAAACAAAAAGGCAAGGTAACACAACTCCTTACTAATGCAAAATAATATATCTTCTTTGGTGCGGGCCTGGGGCCCGAGTAGTAAATTTACTTTTGATCACAGATGTGCAATAAATGAGTGTGCGTGTTTGATCCTTACTGCGGACAGGGTATGCTCGACTCCAATCTGCTTAGTTTCTTGCTGAAAAAGTTGGAGGTTTTCATCTGTTACTTAGCTTCCTTTCCAAAATTAAAAAAACCTGGATGTGATTATACAAATAAAAAAAACCAATCGAAGTAGAAACTTTCCATGGGCACATCACATGACTTTTTTTCTGGGTTTCATGGATTCATACCCTCATGACAGTTTAGATTTTAAAATGAAAAAAAACGGACTATATCAATTATCCAGAACTATCTGAAGCAAAGTCATTGGCCTCACACTTTTAAAATCTATGCCACAAGGTGATTTATAAACAGTCTAATGTCTAACAGCAGACCATTACGTCATTGAGTAGATTGTATAATAACTGGCACTGTGCCAGAATTACAGAAAACAACACCAAATTATGATAAAACTAATGTATAGCCTTTAAAAACACGAAGATGAATAAATAATTTGGAAATCCTTTATATAAACTGATTACAAACGTTTTCTGCTTAGACGTGGGGTTTAATAATTAAAAGTAGTGGCTTTAAACACTTTGCTATATTATTTCCAGTTACTTCAGTTTGAAGACTATTTAGACTAAAGGAGAATAAGGCAGATTACGTCAATTTTGAACAGGCCAAAGCTCCACTCCAGGTTTTCAATATGCCCTTATAAATATACCCCTTATAATATGTAAAGACGTTTTATATGTACACCAAGATTATATAAATATCCTGATACCATTAATGTGCAAAACAATGCATGTTTTCATAGATAAACTTACGTAAATTGCAATTGTGGTAGACTGAAATATATTTACATAATAACTTAAGAGCTAAAGTTCAGGAAACCTAACAGGAAACTTGAAACTTATTGAAATCTATGGAGAAAACCCCGTTATATAACATCTTGACTGGAGGTGTACAAAACGACATCAATGTCGACAATAAGAGAACACAGAACTAAATAAACATTTTATTTAAGGGAAATCACAATAAGGAATTTTTAACAGACATCAATATAAATAAAATAACATACATTTTTACTTTACAGTTATATTTTTTAAGAAGTTTTTAAAATGATGTACTATAATAACAGACATTCAACAGTTATATACTAGTATTGGTGAGTTGGTTGTATTAAAACAATGTGCTACGGTGGTATTAATAAAATAAAATTACCGAAATTATAATGACAGTTTAAATACATATTCAAAATCTAATAATGAAATATGTCAGTGAGTTTTTATTCTGTCCTTATAAATGAGGGAAGATTACAATTGAGAATAAAACAAACAATTCCTAAAAACTCGAAAATATCAAATATCCATTAACAAATTTATTTGGATACTTCCGTTCAAACCTTCCAAATCTGCGCATCACAAACCTTTCCGTGTTTAGGACGTTCGCTGGGTGACACAGACAAAGTGCTTTGGCGAATAGCCGAACAAAAAAAATCAAAAGACGTAGTAACATGACTTTGAAAAACCGTTGTAGTATAAACATACAAATTCTTTCATACTGTGATTTTTACCATCACACTGCTGTATACTTACACTCTGGAAATTTTCTTTTCATTGGATCCTGGAGATAACACGGGACCCTCAGATGTGTGTACAGTGTAATCCATATACGACCTTCTTACATGCTATAAACAGTTAGACAGTAAGTACATACAATGTACATGTAACAACCGGAACTGTCTACTTTTATTGTTCATAACATTGACGACGTACTTTACCGAGGCTACACACACGTTATACTTAAACTATTGTATCGACTAAAAGTAAAAATCTGTACATATTAAATTAATTTAATGAGTACTTAGAAACAATTAATATACAGCTAAAATTTTGACGCACGTGAGCAATTTGTATAAGGAAAAGCAGACATGGATTGGTACTGCGCATGCGCTAGCAAATGGTCGTGTCCCTGAAAGCTCCAAGAAAAGTGTTACAACTACACAAAAAACGAACTTATACTCACAAATTAAATAACATAGCATTTAGCATAAATATATAAATTGATAAAGGCCTCATTCAATATTTCACTTAAGAGATAAATTAAGTAATTAATACAAACAATGAGAGTTGATCCTATTTTTAGAACAGGAGATCGTCAGTGAAAAGTGACTTCCGGTGTAAACAAATATGCACTCTCAGAGAATATTCATTTAATAAGTGTCACCATGTACTAATATTGCTCATTTGTATGCTTAACATACTGTAGGCAGCAACTGGGACGGAAGATTACAGCGTCATCAATAATTAATATTTTGTATTATTGTATTGTGTCGTGAAAACTGGTCTTGCCCAACCACAAAGCCAGTAGTTACTTCTCATACTGTTCCCTATATGACTTTAAAATGCTTTATCTAAAAGCCACTTTGATCTTGACTAGTATTTTTTTGTCTTTTTGGCACGAGACATGAATCCTTTAAAAGAATACATATGTACAGAAAAGTGTACAGCTTTGATCTCTGTCACTGAAAGTTTATCTCTACCTAATACAATGCCTCAGAAACCAACCTGCCTGTTCGCGTGTAAATTCTCAGTAAAGGTGACTATGGAAATAGAGATTTATAGTAAATATCATATAACAAACAAATCTCCAACCCAGTACAAAACAACACCACTCAAATATCAAATACAATCATGGTATAAATCAGATGAGTTAACAACCAAATGATCACCATAAATACCATTCTAGCAACACTAAAAAAGACAAAGATGAGAGGAAATCATCTAAATGTAACATCTAAAGAATTCATCGAGTATTAATATATGGACTCATCTTCAAAACACCCAATCATGCCTGATATCACCATCACAAATCAAGGCATAGAACGTTGGTATATAAACGGACAATTTGATAACTAAACCAATCAAAAACAGTGTGCATGTATATATATAAACAACCAAACAATGAATACATCTATATTTTTCTTGGTTCCGGGTTAATAACTTTTTGGGGTTTTTTGTGTTTTTGTAATACGAGAATTCCCTGATCATTGTAGAACCCACATTCTATAACAATGTGTAGTATCCTAACACAGAGTCTGATTCCATTTTCTGTTAAGTTTGGATGAGTTACCGAAATTTAGATAGTGATTATCATCTGCTGGAACATTACTCTTTTAGATTCCATTTAATTTTAAAGAAAAATTATTAAGAACTCATATATTCAGTAACTTAATCTGTAACGGTATGAAAATGAAGCGCATTTAAAGAAATTATGGTTGAAAAGATTTTTGAAAAATTTCGGCTGAAAAAGATTATTTAGGTGAAATGTACCTATATATAAATAAATAAACATACATTGCTTAATTATTAAATTGAATTTATTCATTAATGTCTAACGAATAACGAATTAAATTAAATTTATTCATTAATGTCTAACGAATAGTGTTTCAGTTATATTCCTGACAATAGCAAAGAAGCACATTTTTAATGCCACTGGAGAGTCGTAAGTACAAAACATTTTCTAGCCATTAGGGTCTAGCCTTTCAGTGTCCTATATGTGCTTTATTTGTAGTTTGCTTAATAACTGATAACTCGGTGGCCGAGTGGTCAAGGTAGTTCGTCTACTATTGATCACGTGGTCTGTCAACACTGAGATTGCGGGTTCGATTCTCACTGCAGGCAGGGTGTACTCGACTCCAATCTTAATTGACAAGGATTGCCAGTTTTCCTACCGCAGGTCGGGGGTTCTCTCCGGGGTCTCCAGCTTCCTCCCCCAATAAAAACTGGGCGCCATGAAATAGCTGAAAAATAGCTGAAAGTGGCGTTAAAACACCATTCAAACAAACAAAACAAATAATAACTGATATTATTGTTCATTGGGATTTATTTTAGCGAAGAGGTCTAAACGTACATGACACTATGGCGCCATAGATGGATAAAAGTTTTAAATCTTACGTAACAGATTCTTCGGTTTTCGTTAAATTTGACAGAATTTCATAGATCTGAACAATCAAGTCAATTCATTGCTGTGAATATTTATGATGAAACTTAGTCAACCTGCGAGTTTTGAGATCACAAAAAGCGTATGTTTATATTCTTCATTTATTGTCTGGTAATATGCTAATCAAATTCCGTATCCCTATTAAAAATTCAAGTCGTTTGTCAAAGACTAACCGAAGCAATTTGTTATTAACGATTGATTAGGCTGTACATAGCAAATATTGTTTAATATAACAGAAGATAATTAAGTCAATACGCTACTTATTGACTAAAGGATTTGTCAGAAGACTTTCAAAGAAGTGCTGACTTCTGATTCAGGAATTCTGAAATATTTTCGAATCGACATTTTGAGAAATATATCCATTATCTTTTTAGACTTATCTTGAACAGTTGGTGCATACAATGAAACTTGTGTTTGTAAATATTTTAAAATAAAGGTGATAGATGTTCCAACTACAGGAAATTCAAATGTTTTAACAGTTGCCATTAGCTATTGATGTTTTGTGAGCAACCGATTTCTTTTCCAATTAAAAATGGTCGACGAAGCTTAAAACGTTAATATGTGCTTATCCACTTTTTATTTCACTTCTTTCTATCGTTGTTCGCAGAATCGAGTTTTGGTGTGTTCCTTAATACTAACACTTGAAACATCAAATCTACTTCTATACTTTTACATCAGTGTTTCATGTGTACTCTCGTGAACGAAATGTTGTGTAATTACAGTATTCTGTGGTTTCAATTTAACTAATTAGAAATTGGATGAAGATCCATAAGAAAGTATCGCTTCGATTTAGTACAAATATTCGTAATAAGAGAAGGCTTCAATTTTATGGAGCATTTACTTTACAGATGAATCAGTGATGCATATGGACGATAGATTTTTCAAAATAGAAATTGTTTATGAAGATTGAAAAACTTACTATAAGCCTCTTTAAATTTACTTCAAAATACTACATTTTAAAATGAAATAGTAGAAATTCAAAATTCCTAATACTGTAATATTGCGCAATCAAAGATTATGCTGTAAATTTGAATTATATCGGAAATGCAGCTAAATATGGAGAAAAAAATCTGTCCATGCAGTAAAATTATTGGAGTGGTCCCTTAAGGTTAATACATCAATTGCCAGTGAAAGTTGAAATAATTACTCCTGTAAATAATACTGGCTACGCATAAAAAGCACATTTGTGCCTTTATTTTATACTACCAAGATACAACGTTAGTTATTTTATTTAATATTAAACGTTCTAGCTGTCAGAATTATTAGTGCTTTGCCATGCCCGTTTCAGTTTAAATTTCAGCCAGAAGTAACAAATTACGTTTAAAACAATTCATGCAAAACAAACTTGGTTACGATTTTCTATTTGGTTTAAAGTCATCGGGCCTAAAGGCCCTATACAAGAGCAACTAATCAGTTGTGTTTACGATGTTTTCGTTTGTATTTACGTTGTATGTACAGTTTTACCCGTTCACTTTTTACGTGATCTTCAATGATCCATGGTTTAACTTTTTATTTTGCAGTTGTATGTACATTGTATGACGTCTGATGGTTATATAGAATCGCTTCTTATCGTATCCTGCATGATCTATTTTTTTTATGCTAGTGAAATACGGTTTCGCGTGTCCGTGATGGTAGTATACAAAGGGAGGTTTGGGATTCTTTTATAGGTTCAATCGCCTAGTTTTTTCTTTTTGTTCTTTGTGTTTATGAAATTTTGTTTTGTTCATTATAACATACACATCAATATCATATATTTCACTATTTGATACTGGATGACAGCATTATTCAATATATATTCTTCATTTTTATGAGGTGTTTATAATTGTTGAATTAACTATAGTCGTAAACCATGCAAAATTTAATTTGAAACACGCAGATAATAACGTACTTTGTTTATCTTAAATATTCGAGAGTCCATATAGCTGTTCAACAAAGCTTTAAGTATTGTATGTTTACATTTTTTATAAATAATAATATAATATAATATGAAAGAATGCGAATTGCCAAATTTACATAGTAGACGATACATTCCCAAATTAAAATTTCCATAATGAATAAGCCCTCATTAAAAATAAACATCTAAATTTAAAAAAAAAGCATTTATATGACTAATTTATTTACTTCCTTACATATTAACTGTTCTGTGCATAAAAGATTCTACTTGAATGCCTATTAATGATTCCTATCTCTGTTCGATCCAATCTGATAAAACATCTAGTTTTAAATACCAAAATGCTTTAAAGCAACCCGAAAAAAACACTATAGGTGACATTTCAAATCCAGAATGTAATTCTGCCGAAGAAAAAAAAACAATCGGAATCTCTCATCTTATTAACCAATAAAGCATTTTTTTATTATTTATAATGGAAAATCCATTAACTCTTGTAGATGAGAAGCTTACGTGATCAAAAGAAATCTGGGAATAGTACACAGTAAAAAGTTTTAAATTGTTTTATTCATTTCTAGGAATATGACTTATTTTGGAAACATTAAGCAAGGGAATACCATGAAAAATAGTCGATAAAACTATAGGTAGAACGATGGAAGACGATATGATATGTACGTCATTTTATTTTATTTTATTACTACATTTATTCATGTAAAAAACTTTAATTATAATTATAGTTATATTATGCTGGCATATTTTAACAAAGAACAAATACCGTGGTAGTATTATGCATTGGCATATTACATGGTATATTACATGCCTTATACATATAGGCGGGGCTAAATAAATACGTCATGGCTCGTGCGACTGATTTTTGGACATCAGCTGTGCGCTTTATACAATGAGAAAATATTATCTCATCGAAGTTTTGATTTAACGTATATAGGCCAACAGGCAGAAGAAAAATGTCAACATGTAGGTTTGGCAATGTTTATTATGTCGAAAATATGTCCCAAGGTTAGAAGGCATAATGCAATCCGGTCGTGCATTGTGCCTTCTAACCTTGAGACATATTTTCGCATATGACATGACAAAGACAGTATTATTGTTTAAGTATTAATTAATTTAATGTGCTATTTGAAGAATTAGACATTTTGTTCTAAATCTTCAATGCATCGTATACAGCGAGATTTGGTTTTGTCGATACTGGAATTTATATTTTTGGTGCAAATAAAATCGATAACAAATAAAAAAAACAGATACACGAATGTCATTGTTATAATTGCCAAACAAACCACGAACAAAATTCACGAACGTATCATCTAAACAGCCGTATTGGCCCAACTTTGTTTTCGTCTGTGGAGATCTTCAATCAATTATTTAGCAAAGTCAGTTTAATTAGTTTAAGAGTTTGGCGATTCATTTTGCATACAAATAATCAAATTCCATTTCTAGTTGGGCAGAAAATTCCAAAGTTTAAAAAAACACACAATTCAGACAAAGAATATGAAACACAAATCGGTAATATGTAATACTTATGACTTAAGTAGTTCTTTTTACATTGTTAAATATGAAATATTGTTAGATTTAAAAAGCATATGATACAAAGACGTGCAAAAATGCAAACCCTTTATGGAATGTAAAAACGCGTAGCATCAAAGTTTGAAATCAAACAAACACAAACAAACAGTTTTTAAAAACCAAATGTTGTATAAAAGATGATAAATATAATTCACATGAAAAAATAACGTTGGCAAATTAAAAGTTTTGTTAGAAAAATAGCAAGGAAAACGCCCAAACAACAAGAACGAAAGTAAAGGCTGATTACAAATCCGGATTCAGACAAACATATACAAAGGAAAAAACTCAAAAAAGAAAGTGGGTAACCAGAACCCCAATAAAAAAACACGGGTTCTCTAGACGAGTATACAATGCCTGACTGTAAATATACAGCAGTCAAGTTACTCACCGTTCTGTCAAGGAAAATGTTTAATCCATCCAGGGCCCGGTTTAATAAAATTTCTCAGATTTCCTCAACTTGTCCTCAACTCAAAAATTGACCAATCAGATTGCTTGAAAATTCAAATTTGAGGAAAAACTCAGATATTTGAGGAAAATCTCAATTTGAGAAGTTTTATGAAACCCAGGGGAGGAATAGGAAGACATGCTCTGGAGGCAAAAATTTATGATCGTATTTAAGAGATGGACTTTTCATGGTGATGGCGACAGAACGTATGAAGGGATAACATCAACTAAAGTACAACAAACCAGTGTTTGAGTAGCTTATTAGTCAACATTAGTGAAATGTCTATATAATCGGAGTACCAATATCAAGATATAGCATAACCCATCAGTTGTGAAATGTTCACACAATAACTGGAGCTGCAGTCATGTTGCTAAACATGAACAGGAAGTTAACAGTGGAGGGTATGAATTTATCACGTTTGTCGTAAATCTAGTACGAAGTTTTCACGAGTCTATCTAACGAAGAGACAGACTCGTGTATTGGGGATATCTTCAATTTCTAGCTGTGCAAATATTCACAAATTTAGTATTGCTTTGGAAAAAGACTTAATGAATATCACGTAATGTAACATTTCAGGCTTTTGCCAGTGTCTTTTTTTCATCTGCAGCAGGCTCCTTTAGGACTTTAGCCTCATAACAGTACATTAAGTGTCAGCGGGGAGAAGAGCACAATTAATACCTGTTGGAATACCAACATTCGGTTGGAAAAACTAGTCCTTTCAACATGACAATTATACTGTCAATTAGAAATTGTAGCATTTGACAGATTTAATTGTTTGTGCATTTATTATCTGATTTGGAGTCAGTGATGGGAAAGAAAGTTCTGTCATGGCTAATGACCGGATATTTATAAAGACCATTCTGTTTTTAATGAAAAGGCAGCGTTAAAATAACATCTTCAAGCTGCTGCATTTAAGGTATGTTCGTGAAGAATGTCGAGAAATCAAAGGTTTGTGAACGAGAATTAAACCTTAAGATATGTATTTTTTACTATATTTACCCACATTTTATTACAGTATGGAATGGAAAGTGTCACTGTATTATTGGAGCTTTTTATTGCTATTAGAATAGTGCTAAGGAGTGTTGGTGTTACACTTCGACTATCTCGATGTAAATATCTTTTTTTTTCGGTGAAAAACAGTGGATATAAAAGACTGAAAAACTGCAACAATAAAATGTCATTACACATATTATACTTCTAGTTATGATATTGGGTACTAGAAATGGTTCAGAGAGCTTGACGCTCAAAATATAGAGCTGCTCACTGCGTCAATAGGTGGCGGATATGGAAGGCACACTCCTTACATGATAAGACACCTTCTGAGGGTTTTTCTGTCCTTTACAAATACTCCATCTTTTCGAGTGACAGTTTTCTGTCATGTGGTGCGTCTCATTTCCAGATTTGATTTAATGTTTATTAACATGTTTTCGCTGTGAATTTAGCATAAATACTGTTCAATGGATGTTAGGCAGTCACTCGATAAACCAAACTAATCAATTTTATTCGATATTTCCGGGATTACAATTTTAACAGTGAAAATTGCTTTGCGTCGAGTTTTTGGGTTATCATTGAATAATAAAGCAATACTAATTATATCACTAAAACGTTTAAACGACGATTTTTCCACATATCTTCTTTTTATTGTTCGTTCCCTGACAAAACTGAAGTTTAATTAACAAAAAATCACCGCTTAAGTAGTCTGTGATCTTTGGAAGGGTATCTTTAATTTAGGTTACACTTGGAATGCATATTTATTATATGTAATGACTCCTATACCACTGCACGGAATGTGATGAAACATTTATAGGTCCCTTTGCACATAGTGCCATTGTGCACCAAATATTTTACTTTTTGATCGGAATGATATTGGAGTTTTCAATACAAAAACGTGGACTTTTACTACTTTATAGAATTTGATGAAGCTTTCATTGAATCTTTGTCATAAAGTGCCACTGTGCACCTTATAACCAATCATGGACTTGCCATTCCTTAAATTAAGGAATCGAAGGTATCAAAAGTTTTCTAGTTTTTAAATTACGTTTTTCAGATCTACAACATATTTGGACAATCAGTAATATTATGTCACGGATATATAAAATCACCTTTATCTTGTAAAACATATAATCGTTACAAAAATCTTCCATTATGAAAGATGCATCCATTTGATTAATATTTAAAGAAAATGAAATCGATGAATATGCAGCTATTTTAAACATGATATATAGATTTAAAGATCGGTTTGAAAAATATTTCAAATTACACAGTGAATGTTTTTTTTTCTTCAAAAATTACTTGAATCAAATCGATAATATGTCATTGCTGTATCTCCAATGATTACACCACCAAATGGCCGCAAAGCTTCATTTTTACGCAGATCAATTGTGTAAGTAATAGCATTTATAACAGTAAACTACTAAATAAATCGTTGAATAATAGCGACATGACAATATTATAATATAAAAATCAATAGAGAACACTTTATTGTACTTCCTGTGACTTTTTAATGAGTTCAGTTTTAAGAAAAACGTCATTCTAATGATCAACTGCCGATAGCCGGTAATGGAATTGACACCATAAAATCTCAGAGCAAGAGGAACAATTAGACCTCCATTTCACGCGCACTATGATCATATACAACGAATAGAAAATAATCGTGTTACAAATGTTCAAATATTGATCATTACAGTAAAATTGACATTTTATGAATGCACACATTAACACATGGAAGACAAGATATTTATATTGTAGAACGTTTACACCTTTTTGATTCTTAAGATTTGGTCAAGTAGTGCAGAAATAAATCACGTATTCATAAGCAATTGTTCTCAGGCTAACAAATGCACTTCAATTATTACAAATATTTAAAATTTTTCAGGGCTTCTGTCCGCGCAGTAGGTGTGTCTTATAAAGAACCAATTTTATTTGGTCTAAAATGGATGCATGATATATCATTTGATGAAGGTTATAATATATAGTTTGTCAGATGGTTCAAAAATTGCAACCACACCTTAGAAAAGTGTTTAAAGTCATAATGACATCTAATGCGTCATTAATGTCCTAGAACAAAGTTTGGCATCGGGATATAACAATTAATGTTCTAGTACAAAAGTTAGCATCATGATGTAACAATTAATGTCCTTGTACTAAGTTTGGCATCGGCATGTAACAATAAATGTCCTAGTACAAAAGTTGGCATTGGGAGGTAACAATTAATGTCCTACTACAAAAGTTGCCATTGGGATGTAACAATTAATGTCCTAGTACAAAAGTTGCCATTGGGATGTAACAATTAATGTTCTAGTACAAAAGTTGTCATTGGGATGTAACAATCAATGTCCTAGTACAAAAGTTGGCATTGGGATGTAACAATTAATGTCCTAGTACAAAAGTTATCATCAGGATGTTACAATTAATGTCCTAGTACAAAGGTTAGCATCAGAATGTAACAATATAATATCCTAGTACTAAGTTTGGCATCGGAATGTAACAATTAATGTTCTAGTACAAATGTTGGCTTTGGGATGTAACAATAAATGTCCTAGTACAGAAGTTGGTATTGGGATGTAACAATTAATGTCCTAGTACACAAGTTGGCATTGGGATGTAACAATTAATTTCCTGGTTCAAAAGTTGTCATTGGGATGTAACAATTATTGTCCTAGTACAAAAGTTATCATCAGGATGTAACAATTAATGTCCTATTACAAAGGTTAGCATCAGGATGTAACAATATAATGTCCTAGTACTAAGTTTGACATCGGAATGTAACAATTAATGTTCTAGTACAAATGTTGGCATTGGGATGTAACAATAAATGTCCAAGAACAGAAGTTGGTATTGTGATGTAACAATTAATGTCCTAGTACAAAAGTTGGCAATGGGATGTAACAATTAATTTCCTAGTTCAAAAGTTGGCATTGGAATGTAACAATTAATGTTCCAATGCTACCTTTGGCATCGGAATGTAACAATGTACAAAAGTTGGCATTGGGATTTAACAATTATTGTCCTTTTACAAAAGTTGGCATTGGGATGTAATAATTAATTTCCGAGTTCTTAGTTTGGCATCGGAATGTAACAAATAATGTCCTAGTATTTAGTTTGGCATCGAAATGTAACAATAAATGTCCTTGTACTAAGTTTGGCATCGGAATGTAACAATTAATGTCCCTGTACTAAGTTTAGCATTGGGATGTAACAATTAATGTCCTAGTACTAAGTTTAGCATTGGGATGTAACAATTAATGTCTTAGTACTTAGTTTGGCATTGGGATGTAACAATTAATGTTCTGGTACAAAGTTTGGCATCGGAATGTTACAATTAATGTCCTAGTACTAGGTTTAGCATCGGAATGTAACAATTAATGTCCTAGTACTTAGTTTGGCATTTGGATGTAACAATTAATGTCCTAGTACTTAGTTTAGCATTGAGATGTAACAATTAATGTCCTAGTACTTAGTTTGGCATCGGAATTTAACAATTAATGTTCTAGTACAAAAGTTGCCATTGGAATGTAACAATTAATGTCCTAGTACAAACGTTGGCATTGGGATGAAACAATTAATGTCCTTGTAAAAAGTTTAGCATTGGGATGTAACAATTAATGTCCTAGTACTTAGTTTGGCATTGGGATGTAACAATTAATGTCCTTGTACAAAAGTTGGCATTGCATTGGGATGTAACAATTAATGTCCTAGTTCTTAGTTTGGCATTGGGATGTAACAATTAATGTCCTAGTACTTAGTTTGGCATCGGAACGTAACATTTAATGTCCTTGTACAAATGTTGGCATCGGATTGTAACAATTAATGTCCTAGTACTTAGTTTGACATTGGGATGTAACAATTACTGTTCTGGTACTTAGTTTGGCATCGGAATGTAACAATTAATGCCCTAGTACTTAGTTTGGCATCGGAATGTAACAATAAATGTCCTAGTACAAACGTTGGCATTGGGATGAAACAATTAATATCCTTGTACTTAGTTTGGCATCGGAATGTAACAATTAATGTCCTAGTACTAAAGTTGGCATTGGGATGTAACAATTATGTCCTAGTACTAAGTTTGGCATCGGAATGTAACAATTAATGCCCTAGTACTTAGTTTGGCATCGGAATGTAACAATTAATGCCCTAGTACTTAGTTTGGCATCGGAATGTAACAATTAATGCCCTAGTACAAAAGTTGGCATTGGGATGTAACAATTAATGTCCTAGTACTAAGTTTGGCATCGGAATGTAACAATTAATGCCCTAGTACAAAACTTGGCATTGGGATATAACAATTAATGCCCTAGTACTTAGTTTGGCATCGGAATGTAACAATTAATGCCCTAGTACAAAAGTTGGCATTGGGATGTAACAATTAATGTCCTAGTACTTAGATTGGCATCGGAATGTAACAATTAATGCCCTAGTACAAAAGTTGGCATTGGGATATAACAATTAATGTCCTAGTTCTAAGTTTGGCATCGGAATGTAGAAATTACTGTTCTAGTACTTAGTTTGGCATCGGAATGTAGCAATTAATGTCCTATTACAAATGTTGGCATTGGGATGTAACAATTAATGTCATAGTACAAAAGTTGGCATTGGGTTGTAACAATTTAATGTTCTAGTACAAAAGTTGGTATTGGGATGTAACAATTAATGTCCTAGTGCAACCATATGTCATCGGGATGTAACATTTAATGACCTGGAAAAATGTTTGTCATCAGGATGTTACAGTCTAAAACCAATGTCATGGCAACAACTGCTTACAAATTATACTGAATATTTTGCTCAGCAAATACCTCCTAAGCTCTCTAATCCTCCTAATAGCTCAATTGTTTTTTATGTTGTCAGTTTTTTAAACATATATACGTGTTTTAATCATGTCTAATACAGTAGGCCTTTATATTCAATTATTTTATAACTGAATTTAAGATGTGTGTTCTTTTTCAAAATGCGTTTTCTATTTTTATTTTTGTTATAAAATGTTATAAAAAAGATTTTCTTATGGTATATGTGCATACATGCCTTTAAATAATATTTAAATCAACTTTATTCAGTGTTAAGTTTACAAATATTGTTTTCATTATTTTTTTTCTCAAATTATGTATACTTATAATGTTAAAATTACTGTAATCACTACAACCATTTTACATTTGGAAGTTCGCGTTAAATGTTCATTTTTCTACAAAAGGAAACATTCTGATATCCTAAATCCACTTATAACGAAACTCTATTTGGGTACACAAATATAAATTTAAACAGAAACATGTGTCATGTGTTGCACAACACAGCATTTCCCGACCGCATTAACAAAGAACGCTATTAGTACGATACAAAACGTTATCATTAAAGATGGAAATACGATCTGTCACAGAAATATTTTCTTTTCAGCTTCATTAACCCTAACATTAGACAACTGATGGAAAGATGTGGGCACAATCGATATATGGATAAAATAATAATAGTATTTGTTGGATATTTCTTATCATTTTACGTGAATTTGATAATTTTAGCTTCTTTTGATAAATTTGCATCCTTAATCTCTAACCGAGACGGAAAACTATTCGTTGTTTGATGTATTGAGTCAATAGTATATTCTTGTCAGAGTAATTAATTATGATTTCTATAAGTTCTGTAATGATACTTCAACAAGTACCTTTTTAAAAATAAATTTGTAATAATGTTTTATGAGTAATTGTGTTTTCAAGTAAAAAGCAAAATACACCAAGACGTGGGGGAAGCATAGTAAATTAATGTTGAAAGGCAAAGTATAATATAAAATATTTAAAAGCTGACATAACAACAATAACCAAGAACAACTACTACTAAACACTACTAAAGATACCATTAACCACACTAATGCTTTGAAGAATTCGTGAGAACCACAAAAAGCAATACTGAAGATACCATTAACCCCACCAATGCTAGTGATCTTGAATGGGATGTGAAACTCAGTAGTTATCAATCAATTCATGATATCCACAGAAGGAACTTCCTGAGTGACGATTTGAGTCTAACTGTTATGAATCCATGTTGCAAAGATTTTTTTCTCAAAAATAAATTCCAGATAAAACGAACATGCCGTGTAAAAGCGTTTTGACTGAGATACATAACATTCGATTCATGCGATGATGTTTTTACTGACTCGTAATTACAAAGTTTTTGTCTTACAATTTGGATATCAGACGGTAATAATCTCAAGTTCAAGTTACAAGCTCCAAAAATAAAGCGAACGATCAATATTATATTTATATTAAAAGATTTAGGACACTTCATATCTTTTTTTTCGAAGAAGTCCTTTTATGAATAAGTCGGTCACTAAAAAAGGCGAATAGTAAGTATTAATTATAATGCTAATTGTCTAATTAAAACGCAGTCATTGTACATAAATTAAGAAGTCCAGCATTTTAAAAATATCAGACGCAGAATATTTTTTAGAACCAATATACTCTCAGTGTATTTTGTATATGTAGGATTGTAATTTAAACGGTAGAGAAGTAACATGTGCAAACGAAAAAAACATTGATTAAATTAAATCAAGGAGGTTTTTAGAAAGAGCATGGTATAGATAAATAAATGTTACTTAAATTCATCAACTTATCAAATTGTGCTTTACATAATTTGATGGAAAAAACATTACCGTATGCGTTATAACCAGAAGTTTCGTGAAAAAGTTTAAAAACAATTTGAACGAACAGAAATATTCTTTTTTAAAATCAAAGTTTCAACAAATGATTAAAGAGAGGCAACTCCAATTAATTTAAGAGTTTTAAAATGTTATGTTGCCGAAACGTTTAGATGCTGTTCAAGAAGCCTAACTAGATTGAAATAATGAACTTTTTGATAACGATAAATTGGCAGATACGTTGTATACGGCGTATGTGTACATTTCACAACATTTACATTTTGGATAGATTCGCTATCGGTTTTCAGATTTTTTAGACTGGTTACTCAAGTTACTCAAACGACGGTTTGTTTTACCTAGGTTTGTGTTATTTCTTCAAAGTTCTATGGTTGTTCATCCATATTGGAAATCCATTTTTCAAATACATTAAACATTTTCGCAAAATTATATAGATAGCATTACCTTGTACTGGAATTGATTCATATACTCCTATACATGAATATGAGGAACAGACATGAACTGCTTACTTGTTCTAAGAACCTAAGTGCAACAATGTCTTATTGAGTTCAGGTTACTCTTTGTGTTTTTGGTTTTATTGTATATGTTTGTCTGTAATCGTCCTTTACTTTCGGCTCTTGTTGTTAGGTCAGTTTCTTTTCTTTTTTCATATTCAGAACTATCCGAACATTGAAAATGGTTATTTGTAATTTATAAGACTATCAATTTCAAGAAATAGTAATCCATAATAATAAAATAAAATTTATTTAGTCAGCACATAAAATGACTAATCATACTCAGTAAAAAATGCACTTATCACGACTTGAACGACAGACTTTGATACATATTTTGATAGAATAGTTTTGATCACATGGGCAATTAATTTTTAAGGAGCTTAAGATTTTGTAGTAAATAACACGCAGATGACTAAAAATAACAGAATAACACACCTTTAAAGCTCCTTTCTAAATCAAATCTGTGTAGTTTATCAAAATGATCAATGTCACGTATATCCTTATCACATCACCTAATATATGCACTGAGCAAAAGCCATGAGACAAAACATTGTCAACTGGAATGACATTCACATTCATTTAACCCTCACAATCAGGAACTTGCCATAGAGTAGAACTGTTCACCTTCATCATCGGATTGAATTGAATTACACCTTGCCATTGACCAATGGTCATTTGCATCGTGAAATGCATCATCAGGACTACCTCCGGTCTTACGTCCTCCTATTCGACGGTACGGAATATTTGAGTCCACTTCATCACATTCATCTTCTTCTCGTGGTGATGCAAGTCCTGCAAGCCCACCGGGATTTTTGTTTGTTCTTCTTTTTCGCCCAGATACTGCCAATTTGCGCTCCAGACTGATTGATGTTTTAGAAATAATAGGAACATCACTGTTGGTTTTAGAAAGTTTTCTATGTCCATTTTTGTTGTCGCTTTCTTCCATCTCGTCTATTGTGACGCTTGTCCGACTGTCGCGACAGCTTGATAATCTTGTTAAATACTGACTCAGCCGTTGTTTGTTCTTCTTACTGACACGACGGAGTCTCCCGACGTCGTTTAGCTGTATTGGCATTTTTGGAGGTGTTGTGCGTTTCTTGGCAATTGTCTCTATCATGGCATTCTTAATGGCATCAATATTTGATAGAGTATTAAATTCCGTTAATTCCGACAATCTTTTAAATTGCTCGTGTGAATATTTAAAATTGAATGTAGAGTATGGCGTTGATTGGTCATCAAATATGTCAAAATTTGCGAAGGCAATTTCATCTGCTGATCTTGGTACACCTGTAATGGAAAGAAATTGTTTAGATTAAATAACTTATAAAATTACATCATTGCAAAAAAAAAATAATGCAAAATAAAAAAAATAAAATTCAAATTCAGTATGTAACTTCTTGGTCTAGTATCTTATTTGGTGTTTATCTTTCACATTAAGTAATCTATCATCTATATCAATCATTTTTCCCATTTATTTCCAGATTGTCTAAATATTATAAGAGATACTAGCCTATAACTAGATATAACAAACGCTTTTAGATAATTGTTACAATGAATTAACGCAAACTTTTTTAAACCTAAAGTGTAATCCAAAAAATATTTTCTTAGTAATAATTAATTTATTAAAAGTGTATGTGTTAATGAGTATTACACCTTTAAATGGAGCAGTCAAAGCACCATTATATGTAGGAACATATCAAGGAGGACTTTGTATGACACAAATTATGTTACCTCATTTAATAATTCATACCAGGTTTTTTGTAGTTTCGGAAGTCTATATTCACTAGCACAAAATGAAACACAATTGGACAATGAGGATCAGTTGGATGTTTAAATATATACAATTCTTTCATCCCTTCTCTGTCAAACTTAGTAACGTCTATTGGCGGAAATGGCAATTTGTTGAGTCGCGCCCATTTCTCGGCCAGCAAAATTTCCTATTAAAAAACAACAAATTATATCAGAAAATCTATTATCGTCACTTTATAATTTATATTATCACCCCTTTATTTCTTATCAAATAAATTTAGCATATGCTTCAACAGTAAAAGTGGACCGCTGTTTTTTGCAATCAGGACAAAAACATAAGAAGGTAAAATGTGATTTGACAAGAAGTTACTGGGTTGAAAAAAATGTAAGGACTAAATCCATTTTATAGCATTTTGGGTTTAGTATAGATATTTGACTTCAGCTTAAAGAGTTGATATATAATTGTGTAGCTGTGGTTTTCCATATCACCATATGCTGACAATCAAGGCTGCTAAAGCCCTGTGACCCAAATCAAAATCGCCGGAAGATAATGAACAAGGACAGGTAATAATATATAAATATTGCATAATTAAAAACAACTATACACACTTAATTGCTTCAATGACACTAATTATCAACTTAACTTCAAAGAATTTTATAACGAATGATCTCTCTTTACAAATACAAACGTAACGAACTAACCTTAAATGCTGGGGTTGAATCTCCTGGTCTGGCACTAAAATCGAATGACAAGATTATGTCAACTGCTCTCTGTGGTCTCAATACTAGCGGGTAAGGGGAATTAAATGTAAGTCCAGCATCCACCATATACAGATGCTTAACATTTGTGGGGTGCATTTCGTGAATGCCATCAAACTCATCTGAAAATTAGTTTTTATGTAATATTTATTTATCTGTTTTTCCATAACATTCAAATTTGAATTTACAGAATATAAAAAAAATCTTTGCTTTTACTATTATTAGTTAAATAGACGACTTACAGGTTTTTTCTTTATTACTATATAAATGTGTAATCAATGTATGGCCTTGCTTAATAATGGATTAGAATACAAACAGCTTACATTCCTGGTTAATATCTCTTTCTGAAACAGATGTATTGTGGAATATTCTTAGTTTAAACTGAAAACATACAAAAATTAAACATGCTTACCAGTCCCTCTATTCCCGTCTTCCGGACTAAATGGGGACAGTGGGAAGGTTTTCTGCAGTGAAAGCCCACGCATAAAATTATGAACTACACCAGCTCTCCCTGCTCGCGTATTTAAAACCTCAAAACGTTTGCTAAAAGGAAAAAATCAGTGACGGATTAAATATTTAAATAAAAACATTTTTAATCGGTTATTCATGTATTTTAAGTAATAAACGTTTAGGCACTAACATCTCTTAAATGATAGAATTTATTAAGAAATTCGAATAGTTGTGATAATGTTCCGAAAAAGCGATACTCTATTGGAAAATGTTTGTTAAGCTTATTAAACATATCGTATTGATCACAATTACTGACAATTTACGTCTGTGCATATTTTTAAATACACATTTGTATAAGTCCATCAGATATAAGTATTTAAATATTTGTTATCTAGTAGCAGGCTAAACATACTTTTCTAGCATGCTGCTCAGGAAATTTTGCCAATATCCTTTCTGTTTTGTTCTTCGTCTCGTAGGGGGTTTCTTAACATTTCCATTTTCTGGAGAAACGTTTGCTTCAGCGATATCAAACGTAAACTGTCGCGAACGTCTTGGTTTCGTTTCAACTTCCGTTTCATCTTCATCATCATCGTCACTGCTATCACTGCTTTCATCATCCTTGTTTTGTTCTATTTGTTTAACTTAAGTAAAAAGAAAGTTGCTTCAAATAAAATGTTTGCAAAGAAATGTTAACAAGCAGTAAAATGTATACAAGAAGTAAAATTACAATCATATTGAAAAATTGCGAATATTTTTAGAGCATTCTGTTATTTAATTATTTGAGTATTAGAAAATTATTGCTGCAAATTTAAAAGAAAATAATGCACTATTAAATTTTGTTGCTGGCTTATGACTATTTGCATAAACAGATGCTTACTCATTTCTTGTCTGATCATTTCCACAGGGTCAAGTCTTTTATTATCTTCAAGCAATCGTTTAAACAAAATACAGAACGCACTACCCCATATACCTGCAATTTTAATAATATATAGAAAACAACAAAATTAAACAACAAAGGTAGAGAAATGATAGAAAAATAATGTAATCAACTAAGTCAGCTACACAATTATACGTAGTCTTTAAATTTGAAAGCATAGTGCTACATTGGACACTTACAGTTTGTTGTGAATCTTATAATTAGTCAATAATATTTCTACACAGGACTATAATTAATTAAAACTTTACAAACATCTTTATCAGTAGAACAGAAAAATGTTAGTTTAAGTGAACGGTAAGACGTTTACCTTGAAGAAAATGTAACGGTTGTTCCTCATACTGTGTACATAATTTTCCCATGAAAAATTTACTGCCAAACAATTCTGTTTTCATAAATGTTCCATACTTTGGCATTCCTATTTCGTAAGGTGTAAATTCAACCCATTCTAAAACACAAATAGGAAAATGTATTTTTCTACAGAAAAGGTTCTGTTTATATGATACCAAGCAGAAAAATGAAGATGAAATCAAAAAACAGATGTAATGTCTTAAGTATTAAGCGATGAATTTAATGACAATTTTAGCGTCAGCTCACTTTAATATGATTTAATGTTTTTCTTAAATACTAGTAATCCACGAATTCGATACTTGTCAGGATAATGTTATACTGCAGGATTCGTTTTTGCAATCAATTGTAAATTACAAAACAGGGTGTAAGATAATTTTGAGAAGTTTCGCTTGGAACACAGAAAGGAAGGTAAATAATCGGCTAAGCAAATTTTAGTCTTTTACAACTCATTTGTGCAATAAGGATGTTAAATCCTAGTAATGGTGATCAAGTTAACTTTGACATACCCTGAAAACTCCTGGCATCTCTGTCCATTTTAACATTAACACAAGTCATTAATGGCAGAGGTGAAGCACCACCTTTTATTTTATCTTGTAAATCTGTTAACTTTGTATGTAACCTCTATAATAATAAAACAGTACATATTGTTACATATTTTGTTATCGAAATATATATGATTTTTAAATAAACAAAATGCAGTACTTATCGCTTAGAAGCGTCGCTTTTAATTATATTGGTATACAAGCGTGTTATCTTTCCTTTATTAGCCAAATAACTTTAACAGATAAAATGTATATAAGTTATATCTCTATAAAGAAATATATATGATTTAATATATACGTATGTTACGCACAACGCCTCAATTGTCATAATTAAAGTACAACATTAAACTAATGCTACCTACATCTTTCAACAGTGTTTCTCCGACCAAATGACCAAAGATATCAGTAAAACTAATTGGTTGTCCATTTTGGCGCTTCAGTAAAATTCGATCAATATAACGTTTAATGCTCATTGGAGTAAGTAGCCACAGCAGACTCGAATCTATGTTATTTTTCAGTTCTTCCTGCATTTCACCTGGGTTCATATGTGGCCAGTTTTTGTGAGAATACAGCGTTGAAACGTACCTTTGAATACAGAAATCAAGTTTTTTTTAAATTGTTGAAAATGACGCGTATTAATTTCTTTTTAATTTTACATGCATTTGTTTTGCATTAATCTTTCCATCAACACGACAAAAAAGTTACATACAATCACATTAACATCATACAAAATGACAATAAAGATGTTTCTTTTTGATTAAGAAATTGCTTACCTTAGGCAAGTACAGAACATAGAGGTAAGTGACTCAATTTTACATGTCAACTCATTTCATTGCAATGTAAAAAAAATATTATGTTGTGCATGTGTATTGTTGACAATTACATGTCACTTCTTTTGCCTTACTTGTAAAAAAGAATGTAGTTTAATCTTCTTACATGCATATTTAAGCTGCTTGAATTGTTAATGTGCCCGATGGAGGCTTTAAAGGATTTTTCTATTTAATTTTGCATATTAAAAGCAAGTGTTTCTTTCAACAGTGTTACAAAAGTAACGTACCAAGAAGAGCCAGACAATCCACCCATGAAGGTAACACAATCTAGTATTTTAGAATCTGCCAAGGCCTTGACAACACCGCTCATTCCTACCATTGCTCTGAATCCGCCACCAGAACCAATAACTGCAATTCTTGGTGTCTTTATAAACAAAATACAAAAAGTTGTGTGGTGTTACGTATTACTAAAATTTACATTTGTAGTATAAACCAACCAACAGATGCATTAAGTAATACCTTTAGTCATTGGAAATATAACACGATTTACAGATAAATGGTAGTTTCTACCAAGCAAATATTTCTACATTTAATACATATCATTTTGCAATTAAAACCAGAGAGAAAGTTTTTTTATTCAACAAAACCAATTAATTAAAAAAATTCTGTTGAATCACACACGTTTGGTATAGTAAATATTGTTACCTCTTCCTTCGTTTCTGGTGCTTTATCACCAAGAAGTTCTTCCATGGTATTTCTGGCCTTTTCCAATCTGTGTTCTATAAATTCCTTTTCTTCATCACATAAGCATAAACTATATCTCAATGTTGGATCTTGACTAAAACGAAACCAAATGAAACTTGAGAATTTTTTAAATATATATACACTGTATTTTTTCAGGCGTGTTGCTTGTCAAAACATTTCACGTAAGGGTAATTTCAATTATTAATCTGAAACATGTACTTATAGAAGAAATTTGGCAATATATGGTAATATAAAAATAAAAGAAAATTACTATTTAAAATAAAACAAAATTACTATGAAAAACTGTGCAGACGTGCACAACTAGAATTTATCAAAATAAAAATATGTTAACTTACAAGATGAATACCGGTAGTCTTCTTTGTTTACAAAAATGAAATAAATCTGCTCTTTTACACAAATTAGATTAACACAACATATGGTAGTGGTTGAAACTAAAAATCTTTTAAAACTACTTGAGGGTGTGGGATGGAAGTAGACTATTATTCTACACAAACACGTAAGACTTACTCAGAGTGTGCTTCAAACTCACATTCAACCTCTGACTTCTGAAATGAACAACAGTGGATTGTATTATGCTTCTAACGTGTGAAGACATTTGATTATTGAAGTCGCAAGTTACATTTACATTAATTAGTCAGTCTATCTGACAAAACATTTAGCTCAAACAAGTAAATCGTTATACGTCATCTCTTGGATTAAATGATGCTCTATCTAATATTGCAACTGGACTTGATAAATATCTTATTGAGTTGTAGAATGAGTCGCAATTTCATTGAAACAATCAATTCATTTCTAAGTTTTGTCAGGTAAATCACAAAACAAAGTTTGTGTGCAGGCATTTTATATTTTTATTTTTATGTGTGAGCTGTATTATACCGGCACAAACTACCTATCATATTTGATAACATAGATGAAACAACTGTATTTCATAAAATCCAAAATAATAGAAAAACATTTCTGTTACTGAAAATGGGAATCATAATATTCATAAATATTTCCAGTTTCCAAGACGTACCTCGTTAAAAAAGAATGTCTTCGTAACTGTACTTTTACTGTTTGTGACTTCTTTCAAGTCAAAGAAAACATCGCCAATAACTTGATCAAGATTTCCATAATTGGCTTCCATCAATGTTAGTTCTAAAGAATATACAAAACCATCGAGTAGATATAAGATCGAGATAGTATTGAAATTTAAAGAAACCTAAATATGAAACGAAGTGATACATCTATATTGAATGAACATAAACAAAACCTTTTTTTCTACAAAACGAAAAAAATCTTCCATCAATATTTCTAAAGCACATAAAAATTGATAGTACAATTAAAATTAAATCTGTTTCTTGTACATCCGATCCAGTAAACAATCACTAGTACTCACGTAAAACATTCGTTTCCTGATCATCGATTAGAAATGTGAATTCTTCATTCCATACTGGGTTAACCTCATTATCTATAGTTTTTGTTCGTCGTCGTCCCTCTGGTGATGTTTTTAAACGGAGAATGATGTATGGGTCTGGTGTATCTACTGCAAAATATTAATATATAAGTTATTATATCACTCAAAAATCAACTACATGGCGTAAGTAGTAAAATTGATTCTATTAAAAATTTCAGATATAGTAAACACTTGTTGTATCAATACACGACTTAGTGAATGAATTTATAGAATGGTTTGTTGTCTTAGTTAATTGGTCGATTCAATAAATATCGTATAGTTATAGCTTATTTTCATTAGGTGATCTATAGTCCAAAATTAAGACTCACAATTTACTGAAGTGTAAGGTGGGAAACGGTACTGGTTCACACTGTATGCATGATGTAACGAATAATCACCAGTAAATTCGTGTTCTGGTAGTGTTTTGTTTTTATGGATTCGGGTATAAATAGGTATATATACGGACCTGACTAGCAATACATATAATTAACGCGGGGTGTTGGCCAAATGGCAGCTAGACACGTTTTCCAAGTCATGTAATTTTTTCTCCCAATAACGAAAATCATCATTGTATTCATAGCACAATAAATGGACAACAACTTCGTGTCCTTTTCCCACAATTGTAGTAAAACTAAACCTAACAGTAAGCTGACAACAACACTACAGAAAGCTTCATACTTACACAATGCCACTAAAAAAGTCTTGAAGGAAAACATTTCGTAAGTATTGACCTTTATAAGTAATGGTAGAGTTAAAAATAGGACATCCTGTGAACATGTTAAGTATCACTTCACTTTTTTGTCTTTCTAGGTAAACTTAATAGTTTTAAATAACAAAAGAACAAAATTATAAATTTTATCATGGAGTAATCTTTTGTTCTCGGAAGAAGATAACTGATGAGCTATACTTCCCGTTAGACATTGAAATTGCTTACATCATTAGAAGACTGTCGACTTTGAATAGACCAGGTATATCAATTGTAACGAGGGGAGAAGCCATGTTCTTGATCAAATAGAGTCGTTGTGAGTAGTGGCGAATGAATGCCTCATAACTTATATGTGTTTTTTTACCTTAAATAGTAAAACTTACAGTAGTCCAGCCATCCATGTGTAATATTTCTTCCCCTGACAACTTTGACAGTTAGAATTATACATGGTCGTTGCTCTACCTGAAATAAATTTGTAGTAAATCCTTTTAGTAGAAACAACATGTCTTCTTTTAAATCTATCCACGTTATTGCACCAATACATTCCTTACATCTATCCACGTTATTGCACTAATACATTCCTTACATCTATCCACGTTATTGCACTAATACATTCCTTACATCTATCCACGTTATTGCACCAATACATTCCTTACATCTATCCACGTTATTGCACCAATACATTCCTTACATCTATCCACGTTATTGCACCAATACATTCCTTACATCTATCCACGTTATTGCACCAATACATTCCTTACATCTATCCACGTTATTGCACCAATACATTCCTTACATCTATCCACGTTATTGCACCAATACATTCCTTACATCTATCCACGTTATTGCACCAATACTATCCTTACTTCTATCCGCGTTATTGCACCAATACATTCCTTACATCTTGACCTTTCCAAATGCTTTTAGAATAGGGGCTGATGTTATAAAATATTTTTAAACATTTAAATTTATATTATGATTAAGAGGGTCAAAGATTTTTGTAATTTTCTGTTTTTAAATTGTAGTTTAAAGAGTTTGTAACTTTATTTAAAACAATCTGATAAACTGTTGTCGTCCCTTAACTACGGCTCTCACTCGGGATAAAAAGGGATAGGGGGTGGAATAAAATTAATTTTGTCTTACGGACGATGAAAGGCAGCTGGTAAGACGTGCCACCGAATTTTTGCTGTTAGAGAAATACATCTTTATTGTCAACATTTCCTGTAGTATCCTTTGTATATAGGAAATGTTGATAATAAAGATGTATATATCTAATAGCAACAAATTCAAGGGACTTGTGGTAAGTCTAGGCAGCTGGCCAGCTGGTGAATTGTCACGAGGAGAGATCCTGTGTAGCATTTTATTGGCTTGGTAATGCAGCAATGACAGTAGCATTTCATCTAAATACGGGTATTTATATAAAACACACATATGAATGCTTAAGCTTTCTTTTATTATATACACAAAGTATATGAACAATGCATCAAGTTTAAACTTCCTGCGGTTAATTTTAACAAACGTCGAATTACACGTTTGTATCAAGTTACAAAACATGGGTATCATTAAAAACAATTTGATCACAAGTTTTTATTAAATAAAAATACCAAAAAATATATATATATATATTTTGAACATTTACATGCAATTATAGTTACTGTATATTCTAATTCATTGTTTAAGAAATATATTATCAGTATCAGTGTTAACATCTCTGCCACTGTATCTTAACAACAGATTACTACCTCATTGTGTCTTCCGTTACAAATTCTTGCAGAGTACTGTCGCATTGTTAACATATTTCGATTGTTCTATACGTACATAGACACATGATAGATAGGACAAAAAGATATAATGTTAACAAAAGAAGCAAGCAGGACTTCCTAGTTCAAAAGAATAATCTTTGTTTTTTTTCAAAAATAAAGATGCAACAAAATATTATCACGTTTATAAATAAATAATACCAGAAGACAAGATAAAAAGCTATTATTTAATTTCTACAAAACAATCCCATAGAACTTTCTAGTTTAAAAGATTAATCTCTCATTATTATATTATAAATTTACATTTGTTAAGTTGTAGTTTAAATATGCTTTTTTGGAGACGGTGAACTTAATTTATCATTACAGCATTCAAAACTTATTATGTCAATGAACAAAATCGTGTGTCCGGGGGGTGGGCGGACGTGAAAGGGCATTATGACATTTCGCTACCTATAAAATTTCCTTTTAACCAAATATATTGTTCTGTCCCAGAATTCATAGTTTCACTTATCCTAGAAGGCGGAGTTTTACTGTTGGATTGGTTCTGATCCCCACCCCATTCAATGACCTAACGACATGTACAACACCGTCCTTTCTGTATTCCCTTTTTACTAGAATAATTCAGCTATTCTTCGTAGTTTTAGTAACAGTGTATAATTCTTATTATTTTGACTTAATTGATGAAGAGTTATATATCGGTATATTTTCCTTATTAAAACAGTTTAAAAAACTGTTTGAATAAAGAAAAAATTTACAGTCTGAGCAAAATTCTTTGAAGCAATATGGCTTTTAAACACTCGTAGTCAGATCATTCAATTAGAAGCCTTTTTCTATTATTTGTTTGTTTCTTGTTTGTTTTTTAAATGGTGTTTTTCGATACTTTGAGCAATATTTCATGGCGTCCATGTTTTATTGGGGGTAGAATGCCTGAGTACCCCCCAAAAAACTCACAAACCTTCGGTCGGACAATCCTTGTCAATTACGATTGGAGTAGAGTACACCCTGATCGCAGTCAGACTCGAACCTCAAGGTTTACGTTATCAATAGAATATGACTACCTTAACCACACGCTCACTGATGTCCCTATTAGCTCTATTACAAATTACCCAGAACCATATAATATTGCATATTAAACTTTAAACTGTTGTTTATTGACAGCAAAATATCAGAATTTTCTTAAATATAATATTTTGACACTTATGAAGTGAACTCAAGTAGCTGTAAATTGCTTATATCCGTTTAAATCCGAGGTTTAAATTACTCTCACATGACATACTAGACATACTAGTACACTAAAGCTACTGTGAACTTCTTTCTAAATTTCGTCGTAATAGTTTCAAGTTCATTGGGGTTTAAGGTTTACCTCTGTAAGGAATAAACGATGTGGACATTGCATTCATCAAATTCTGGGGATTAAACCCGCCTTTGCAAATTAACGATGGCCGGGGGATAATATCCGCGTTGGAATCATTACGGGAGGGATATTGACCGCCTTGGAAATAACATGGGGTGAATTTAGATTGACTATGGTAAATTGAACGGAAGGGATTATGTCCGGTCGTGGTTTCGTCCTATTTTAAGACGTATACGTTTAAAGAGTGCAGTGTTGTCTTTACAAAGACTGATTGCACTTATCCCTGCTATGCGTTTTATCGCTAAATGATTAAGATAAAAATATATTATAAATATATTAAATAATGAATATACAACTGATATGAAATGACCTAATTTGAATCCCTTTAAACGTTGAGATGATTTGCTGATTTATTTATGAAGACACATTTCATGGTTGGTAGTCATATGTTTACATTACAATCTCCCGTTAAGTATCTTAGTGATAAGGGGTAATATCAAAACAAGTGTGTCGAATACGCCGTTACTGTGAAACAAAACTGAAGTCGTTCTTCATTGAAAGAAGTAATTTCGACGGTTTTAATCAAATTGCTTATAACGACTAAAACCTTTAAGATTTAGAATTTAATTGTTGGGGAACTTGTCGCATGTTAATCCCCCTATTTTCCACAACACAAATTTAGAATGAATACACGAACACCCCCCCCCCCCACCACCACCACCACCACACACACCTCTTTCCATCTTTTTATAGCACGTTTACTCTTGTCCTCATTAGACGATAAAATCGTTTACGAAGCCAAAAATGCCTCCAATTTGACGAAAAAATATATTTAAAGGCGGCGTTCCTGAAGCTTCCTGTAAGATTATTTTCTCGCTTGTTAATCAATTGTAAAATACTAATTTTGTTTTTAAAATTTAAAACAGGGCATTTTAATTTTTCTTCTATATTACTCATATATGCAAAAGGGGAACCAAAGATTAATTTTTGAATGCGTTGTGAATAGATATTTTACTAGTAAATGCATCAGAATCAATCACCAGGAATTAAACAAAAATACTGTGTAAATCTGAACATGGAAACATATTTTTAACATCAATAAATAAAAATGTTATAATTCTTACCTCAAAAACTTGATATGGATCGAATCTGAAAAATAAATCAATATAAGATCAATTTACTACGTGGAAATATTGCACAGTAAAAGCAGAAACAAAAATAAATTTTACTAACTTCTTTTCGGTCCCTGTCTCAAGAACTTCCATCTTGAAATACCCAACAAAAATAACATAAGATTGTTGAAAAGATTATACTTTATATAGTGATATAGATTATAGCTTGTATAACATTAAACGTAACATGCTTCGTTGCTTTCTGAAAATAAAAAAAAATACTCAAAGGATACTACGTGTCAAAATTAAAATGGTGTATTTTAAAAAGAAATTAAAGTTCGCCATTGCATATTATATACCATCTGTTCAATTATCACCTCAATTAATGACAAGCAGTAATCTCAAAGTTAATTTGATTTTCTAAATTATGCCGTAAGCACAATCTAATAGAAACAGACCAATTTAATACTGTCGACATATTCAAAGAATTAAAACTTACATATAACAGGGATTTAACAAATAAATCGATCTATGTATATGTCGATTTTTTTTTTATGGCAAACACCTATATACACACATTTAAAATAATTTTGATAGATCAACTGAGTAAAAAATATGATAAAATGTAGGTAACAATGAAAATAATCGACGTAATCAGTGTAAAGAAAATTGTGCACATCAATTGTCGTTCGCTTTCTAAAACAGACAATTTTCTGATATATGATGGCGGACAGTTTTTTAAGGGAGGAGCCGTTGTAACCAAAATTAGCAATAGTTGTCAATTAAGGCTGGAGTTGATCACTTCCTGCTCGAAATCAAACTCGAACTCCCAACCTCAAGTGATTAGTAACTGCCTCTATAATAATTGACAATCGAGATTTTTATATGAAGATACTTGGTCTGTCTTTATCCAACTGAGATATATACATCAAGCACGCCAATGTACTTCTAATTGTTTATTGGGATAGTGTTTAACGCCACTTTTAGCAGGCGTTAATTTTTTATTGAGGGAGGAGTCCGTAGTACTCGAAAAAAAAACCACCATTGGTAGAAACAGTGTACGTATGATTAAATGTGTAGTCACATAAGTAAAGATTTACAACTTGTTTTTCCTGCTATTTTAAAAAATTAAAGCGGACAAAAGCAATTAAGAAACGATGCCGATAAATAGTGGTAATACAGTCGGTATTTGTGATCTTAACAAAAACAACAATGTTTGAGGCAAGGAAAGAAGTCAAGTAAATATTTTACGTCAATGTTTGATATTTATTATAAATACTGATAAAATAAGTTATGCTTGGACAAACATCAGTTCAAATAGTTAGCCAGTACGACAAGAAGTTTAAATATCTTCTATGAAAAAAGGCGAAGTGTCTTATTTAAGTAGCTCTTTTTCACTTAAAGACATCTAGTATATTCATGAATTTTTTAATAAACTCATTAAATATACCATAAATTTTAATTTATAAACAGTTCAAAAAGGCATTTGTAAAATATTTAGTGGAGTTTTGAGTCCGTTATGGAGTGGCGTCTTCATCTGGCTGATCCTTGTGGGTTTTTAAAATTTAAATTTACTGTTGTGGTTTCTTAAGTATAAATATAACAGTTCAAAACAAAAAGGCAAGGTAACACAACTCCTTATTCATCCAAAATAATATATCTTCTTTGGTGCGGGCCTGGGGCCCGAGTGGTAAATTTACTTTTGATCACCGATGTGCCATAAATGAGTTTGAGTGTTTGATCCCTAAAGCGGACAGGGTGTGCTCGACTCCAACCTGCATGGTTTCTTGCTGAAAAAGTGGGAGGTTTTCATCTGTTACTTGGCTTCCTTCCCAAAATAAAAACAAACCCTGGATTTCATGATACATATGTAAAACCAATCGAAGTAGAAACTTTCCATGGACACATCACATGACTTTTTGGGGGGTTTTATGGATTCATACCCTCATGACAGTTTAGATTTTAAACTGAAAAAAACGGACGACTATATCAATTATCAAAAACTATCTGAAGCAAAGTCCTTGAAAACAACACAAAATGATGATAAAACTAATTTAAACCTTTAAAAACACGAAGATGAAATAAAATGGAAATCCTTTATAAAATGCCTTCAAACGTTTTCTGCTTGGACGTGGGGGTTAATAATAAGGGCTAGTGGGGTTAAAGACGTTGCTATATTATTTTCAGTTACTTCAGTTTGAAGACTATTTAGACTAAAAGAGAATAAGGCAGATTCATTTTAAATTGGTAAAAGCTCCACTCCAGGTTTACAATATGCCCTTATAATATACCCCCTTATAATATGTAAAGACGTTTTATACGTACACCAAGATTATGTAAAATATCCTGATACCATACATGTGAAAATAAAATACATGATTTTATAGATAAACTTACGTAAATTTCAATTGTGGTAGACTGAAATATATTTACATAATAACTTAAAAACTAAAGTACAGGAAAACTACCATGAAACTTGAAACCTATTGAAATCTAAAGAGAAAAACCCGTTTAAATAACATCTTGACTGGAGGTGTACAAAACGACATCAATGTCGTCAATTCGAGAACACAGAACTAAATAAACATTTGACTAAAGGGAAATCACAATGAGTAATTTGTAACAGACATAAATATAAATAAAATGACATACATTTTACTTTAAGGTTATATTCTTTAAGAAGGAGTTTTTAAAAATCTCCCGGACGAAACGATACCATTAATGATGTACTATAATGAAAAACATTCAGCAGTTATATACTAGTATTGGGGATTTAGTTGTATTAAAACAATGTACTACGGCGGTATTAATAAATAATAGTAACAGTAGTGAAATTGAAGATGAATTACACTTTCTTTTAAGCTGTCCAGCTTATGATCAAGCCAGAATCAATTTTATCCACAAAATAAACAATGGTTTATTGAATCAAAAGATAAATAGGACTACTAAATATATCATGCCACTTAATATACTCAATATTTAATAATGAGTCAACCGTGATATTGAAAATACTTGCCAATCATATTAATGAATGTCTTTCATTAAGAAGCTCTACCTTGTCGTAATCACAGATTTCCTTTTTTACCATATTTGTATTACTTTTTCCTTCATTAGTATACCCACTGTCACTCTCATCATATATCTAGTCAGAATCTGTCATTTATAATCTTCCTTCGTGTTTTATGTAATTTGTGTTTAGTTATATCTACATGTATTATGTTATTTGTGTTTAGTTATATCTACATGTATTATGTTTGCTCCACTTTATGTCTGTTGCCATAACCATTTAATGTAAATGTGTTAGTGCTAATAAATTATGTTATGTTATGTTAAATAAAATTACTGAAATAATAATGAATAAAGTTTAAATACGTATTCAAAATCTAACAATAAAATATGTCAATGAGTTTTATTCTTTCCTCATAAATGAGGGAAGATTACACTTGTTCCTAAAAACACGAAAAATATAAAATATCTATTAACAAATTTAATTGGATACTTCCGTTCAAACCTTCCAAGTCTGCGCATCACAAACCTTTCCGTGACAAGGACGTTCTCTGGGTGACACAGAAATAGTGCTTTGGCCGAGCAAAGAAAAAAGTCAAAAGACGTAGTAACATGACTCTGAGTCCTTGTAGCATAAACATACAAATTCTTTCATACTGTGATTTTTTAACACTCTGCTGTATACTTACACTCTGGAAAATGACATTTTCTTTTCCTTGGATCTTGGAGATAACACGGGACCCTCAGATCTGTTGTTAACGCTGTAAGAATGCACCACCAGTTCTGGTTTTTTCCTAAAATACACAAAGTTATGTGTGTACAGTGTAATCCATATATGACCTTCTTACATGCTATAACAGTTAGGCAGTAAGCACATACGATGTACATATAACAACCGGAACTGTCTCCTTGTATTATTCATCACATTGACGACGTACTTTACCGAGGCTACACACACGTTATACTTAAACTATTGTATCGACTAAAAGTAAAATTCTTTACGTTACCTATTAAATGAATTTAACGAGTACTTAGAAACGGCCAATATACAGGTAAAATTTTGACAAACGTGAGCAATTTATATAAGAGGAACACAGATAAAAGGTGACCTGAATGACAGCACTGATTAACTGGTTACACACTTGTACACGGTTAACACCCTTGTGAATTTTTGTAGGTGTATGAATATTTTGGTTATTTACATATCACATCAAAAGTAAAAGTTGTTTTTAAAAGTTCAATAATAATGAGGCGGTTGCGTCAAATTTTAAAGTGTGGAGAACCTTGGTTCATAAAAAATGATGAATATATGTTCTCTGAAAAGCAGGCATAGATTTGTTATATTTGACTTTATTTATGTGAGTAACTTTGTGTTTTTCATACATTGTTTTTCTTTATTTGAATGTCCACATCTTCGCTGGCCAAGGATTACGATCATATACTCTTACGTAACGCTTGGCTAGCGAAGATGTAATGTCCATGGCCGTTCCTAGTTTGGCATGTCTTTCCAGTGAATTCTTTACTCATAATGCCCACAGTCCAGCTGAGAAAATACAATTTAGAATATTGCCTCACAAGTCGGGATATCTCGATTACAAATAAAGAAGTTCTTATGAACGGTTGGTTTAAGTATTAGTAGGACCATCGACTACCTGACGACCTATTATAAAACTGTCAACAAATAATACATTTTACTTGTTGTTTACTATGAGGCAATAATATGAGTTAATTTAAGTTAAAATTATACTTACTCTGGTTGCCATCCTTTCCAGTAGAAAGGGAAGGGGATATTATTCTTGATGTCTTTTCTGGTAAAAAAGAGAAAAATGGCGTCAAGAACTATATACTATATGCAGCAAGAATTTAGTCACAAATATAATCAAAACATTACTTTAATCAGGTAAGCAAACCTTGATGAATTCGTACAGAATTTATTAAGTATCAAGCTCAGAACTATTGCCCGGTTTCGACTATTGACTGGCTAGATCACAAATTCACTATTGTAACAATTTTCTGTTCGACCAGTCAATAGTTTTCATACTATTGCCTAACGACAAACTATTGAGAGGAAAGTTTCAAATTATTTTTATAGTGAGACTTAAAACTACTATGCTGATCATTTCTATTCAATTTTTTAGCAATTATGACAAACCATTTGTATCTGTTGCACTTTCGATATAGTAAAACACTTACTGACCGGATATTCGGGGAATTCGGGGCAAATATTTACACATTTGGGGAAAAACAAAACTTAACGTTTCACTTGGACCGATTCATTAAGAATACAATATTATGTCTTAAAAATACCAGTCAGAAGATGGAAAATGTTCCGAGCCTTAGGCCAATTTAACCTCGAGACTGGTATTTTTGACATAATATCCCTACAATTTAGTAATCCAGAATACATCCCATTGTGAGTTGATCAGTTTCATCGAATCGCATTAACAGCCGAAACGTCCGCCATTAGGTATTACGTGTTTCGTGGGTATTGGATAGATGAGGGTTATTATTAAATACCATGGGAGATTCAGATTCATATATCTAACATCGTTTCCAGCACAAAAGCAATTAATATCTATGCGCCATATTCAATTTTACATTGCATACAATCTCTTAAGTGTGTTTATAAAGGGTATGCGATGACTTTTGTCAATGCAATACCTAAAATAACGACTTATTTTGTATATTTTGGATATAATTGGCTTGAGTATGCTGTCCACTATCGTACTGACTACTATATTTATGTATATTTGTCTGTTTATACTTACAGGAGTGCCATTTTATGTGCCGCATTCGTTTGAATGACCAAACTATTGTCAGAGTATAATATTTATTGGTATGCATATTGGAATGCCCAAACGGCAATACCGAAGGGAAATTTCAGATATATTTTGCGCGAGTAACAATGTTAATTTTATTCATGAGGCTCAGCTATTATGTAATATAAGAATAAGTTTCTGTTTAAAATCCGGTTTATTGTAACAATACAATATGCAGATCTACTGATATTATTGTAATCTATCCATATAAACTATTTATCCTAAAAACGCGATTCATTCATTATCATACCATCCTGGAAGTCACATTTTAATTACAATTTATTCACCTATGTTCAGACCACAAAAACTCAGCGAGTTACACGATAGGAAATAATAGTTAAAAATGAGAAAACAGTGATATTACATTATAAATCTGTCCCGGTGTGTTGGAAATAATAAAAACCAACATATAATTTTTTTGTAGATTTAACTTATGTAACTTTGTTTTAGGAAGGGTCGCCTATGTTTTTTACTGATCCATATGATTTCTTGTATGTTTTTGTGAAATACTTTTCTGTATTGTTAGGGAACGACAATACAGGGGTACGACGGCTTATTCGTGCCAAACAATAAAAAGAAAAAAAATATTTCGTTTGTACGGTTTATTAAATCGTTTGTACGTTTATTAATCCGTTTGTACGGTTTATTAATCCGTTTGTACGGTTTATTAAATCGTTTGTACGGTTTATTAAATCGTTTGTTCGGTTCATTAAATCGTTTGTACGGTTTATTAATCCGTTTGTACGGTTTATTAAATCGTTTGTACGGTTTATTAAATCGTTTGTTCGGATTTATTAAATCGTTTGTACGGTTTATTAATCCGTTTGTACGGTTTATTAAATCGTTTGTACGGTTTATTAAATCGTTTGTACGGTTTATAAAATCGTTTGAACGGTTTATTAAATCGTTTGTACGGTTTATTATATCGTTTGTACGGTTTATTAAATCGTTTTCGTTAAATCGGGATCATTGGGATCATTCAACAGGATTAATAACGCAGCATATTTTAATGTAACTATTTGAAGATATAAAATAAACAAAACCGGCTAACTACACAATATAAATAATGTAATTTTTCTGCATTGAAATTCATTGTTAAGATAATGTATAAATAATTGCCTATGACAAGTTTTTATTACAATATAAATCTGCTTCAGTGAGCCACAATATGTTAGAAATCCACACTATTAATTTTCACAAGACATTAATCCAACAAACAAACAGTTTAAACACATAAATTGAGATTTCTTGTATTCTTAATTTGTTGGAGTTTCTTACTATTTGTTGCAAAAGAATTTTGGTAAAATTCTAATAAAACGAGCAAAAACAGTTTTATTTCTTTTGTAGTCTTTTCAAATAAAAACATCATTTCAAGACGATCTTCTCCTCACTGCTTCTCCCACTCGAGTAAACTTGATTTGTTTGCTTGATATCAATATTCGGCATTTCTTTAAATATTTATGACTGACCTTGCGAAAACCATGCGTTTATTGAATGTTTATTTGTTGAAATACTGAATACAAATACAAACATATTTTTGATTCGGTGTATTTAAATAACATAAGTTCTATTAAGGAGTGTATAAGTTAATCTGCTACTGCTACAGATCATTTTTCTACGGATTTTGCTTTAGTTTTTTGAAGAAATACAATAATAGCGGATGCATTCTTGTTTTGACGGATTTTCGACAGAGTTATCTTTCTTTAGGTGTTACCAATGATAATTGATTCATTGTAAATTGAGCAAACATACAGTTGATTTAAAATCGTATGCCACGAGAACACAATTGTTTTCGCCTATTTTGTTATTTTAATAAAAGTAATTTAAAAAAAATGCACCTTTGCTTTTGGCATGGCATTTGGTGGGCATAAAGTAAAATATTAGGAACAATAAATATATACTTTCAGAAACATTGAGCATGGCTAATTTGTTTTCAACCGTCCAACCCTACAATCTGTGATTAAGTCTGAGAGATTCTATAAACAGGTGATTCTTCCTTTTTTCACTGAACCACATTACTCCTAATCCACCATATTTTATCAAATGTTTAGTTTCAACTTTTTTCTTTAAAGACTCCTCTTTTACCTAAGCCTACAAATAACCACACCCGAATGCACAATAAATAATACTAGTAAAAATGCTAAGAAATACACCGTTTTTACTGGGAACTGTATTCGTTAAAGGTCATTAATTGTGGCGTCGTACCTTTTTCCAATTTGTCATTTCGTACAAAATGTTCATACTTATAATTTTTAGGTCGTAACGCTATAAAATCTAACATCCCTCATAGACCAAATGAACAAATGTAATTCAAACGTTATAAAATGTCTCGCGCCATAAAGTAAACATTAACAAGAAGTAGCTTATTAATTCAGTTTTAAATCATAAAAAATATATTTAGATCCAAGGAAAACGACCTTGTGATGTATTTTTAATAAGTTTGATGTGATAAAGTCGTAGAGTATCAGTACTAAACTGGTGCACAAAACACTCAAACATTTACATAATACATTTATAATATTTGTCAGTATAGCACCCCTTATTTAAATTACCGACTTGGTTGATTATTGCTAAAATAACAACGTTTTCTAAAGGAACCATAATATATTACAGACTTGGCCATTTCCACTTCTAAACTGATCTTTGAATATTTTTCTCTGTATATTTGTATGGCTCATTTGGTTTGTTAAACAAAATAAATATATAAATGTGATAGAATAATTACAACACGAAAAACACCGATGCTCAATAACCATATACATGTTCACGAACAACAATAACGGACGATGTTTAACGTTTCGTTGCAATACAGTATAAACTGCAATAGGTAAATATTGCAAAGCAAATGTACATGTAATTTACGATTACGCTTAACGTTATCTTCTTGTAATTAAAGCTATCTGTCCTCAGCTTCCTCACTTGTAATTAAAGCTATCTGTCCACAGCTACCTCACTTGTAATTAAAGCTATCTGTCTACAGCTACCTCACTTGTAATTAAAGCTATCTGTCCACAGCTACCTCAATTGTAATTAAAGCTATCTGTCCTCAGCTTCCTCAATTGTAATTAAAGCTATCTGTCCACAGCTACCTCAATTGTAATTAAAGCTATCTGTCCACAGCTACCTCACTTGTAATTAAAGCTATCTGTCCCCAGCTTCCTCACTTATATTTAAGCTATCTGTCCCCAGCTTCCTCAATTGTAATTAAAGCTATTTGTCCACAGCTTCCTCACTTGTAATTAAAGCTATCTGTCCACAGCGACCTCACTTGTAATTAAAGCTATCTGTCCACAGCTACCTCACTTGTAATTAAAGCTATCTGTCCACAGCTACCTCACTTGTAATTAAAGCTATCTGTCCACAGCTACCTCACTTGTAATTAAAGCTATCTGTCCACAGCTACCTCACTTGTAATTAAAGCTATCTGTATACAGCTACCTCACTCAGTGTAATTAAAGCTATCTGTCCCCAGCTTCCTCACTTGTAATTAAAGCTATCTGTCCTCAGCTTCCTCACTTGTAATTAAAGCTATCTGTCCCCAGCTTCCTCAATTGTAATTAAAGCTATCTGTCCACAGCTACCTCACTTGTAATTAAAGCTATCTGTCCACAGCTACCTCACTCAGTGTAATTAAAGCTATCTGTCCACAGCTTCCTCACTTGTAATTAAAGCTATCTGTCCCCAGCTTCCTCAATTGTAATTAAAACTATCTGTCCACAGCTACCTCACTTGTAATTAAAGCTATCTGTCCCCAGCTTCCTCAATTGTAATTAAAACTATCTGTCCACAGCTACCTCACTTGTAATTAAAGCTATCTGTCCACAGCTACCTCAATTGTAATTAAAGCTATCTGTCCCCAGCTTCCTCAATTGTAATTAAAGCTATCTGTCCACAGCTACCTCACTTGTAATTAAAGCTATCTGTCCACAGCTACCTCACTTGTAATTAAAGCTATCTGTCCACACTACCTCACTTGTAATTAAAGCTATCTGTCCACAGCTTCCTCACTTGTAATTAAAGCTATCTGTCCACAGCTACCTCACTTGTAATTAAAGCTATCTGTCCACAGCTACCTCACTTGTAATTAAAGCTATCTGTCCACAGCTACCTCACTTGTAATTAAAGCTATCTGTCCACAGCTACCTCACTTGTAATTAAAGCTATCTGTCCACAGCTACCTCACTTGTAATTAAAGCTATCTGTCCCCAGCTTCCTCAATTGTAATTAAAGCTATCTGTCCCCAGCTTCCTCAATTGTAATTAAAGCTATCTGTCCTCAGCTTCCTCACTCAGTGTAATTAAAGCTATCTGTCCACAGCTACCTCACTTGTAATTAAAGCTATCTGTCCACAGCTACCTCACTTGTAATTAAAGCTATCTGTCCACAGCTTCCTCACTTGTAATTAAAGCTATCTGTCCACAGCTACCTCACTTGTAATTAAAGCTATCTGTCCACAGCTACCTCACTTGTAATTAAAGCTATCTGTCCACAGCTACCTCACTTGTAATTAAAGCTATCTGTCCACAGCTTCCTCACTTGTAATTAAAGCTATCTGTCCACTGCTACCTCACTTGTAATTAAAGCTATCTGTCCACAGCTACCTCACTTGTAATTAAAGCTATCTGTCCACAGCTTCCTCACTTGTAATTAAAGCTATCCGTCCACAGCTACCTCACTTGTAATTAAAGGTATCTGTCCACAGCTACCTCACTTGTAATTAAAGCTATCTGTCCACAGCTACCTCACTTGTAATTAAAGCTATCTGTCCACAGCTTCCTCACTTGTAATTAAAGCTATCTGTCCACAGCTACCTCACTTGTAATTAAAGCTATCTGTCCACAGCTACCTCATTTGTAATTAAAGCTATCTGTCCACAGCTACCTCACTTGTAATTAAAGCTATCTGTCCACAGCTACCTCACTTGTAATTAAAGCTATCTGTCCACAGCTACCTCAATTGTAACTAAAGCTATCCGTCCACAGCTACCTCACTTGTAATTAAAGCTATCTGTCCACAGCTACCTCACTTGTAATTAAAGCTATCTGTCCACAGCTACCTCACTTGTAATTAAAGCTATCTGTCCACAGCTACCTCACTTGTAATTAAAGCTATCTGTCCACAGCTACCTCACTTGTAATTAAAGCTATCTGTCCACAGCTACCTCACTTGTAATTAAAGCTATCTGTCCACAGCTACCTCACTTGTAATTAAAGCTATCTATCCACAGCTTCCTCAGTTGTAATTAAAGCTATCTGTCCACAGCTTCCTCACTTGTAATTAAAGTTATCTGTCCTCAGCTTCCTCACTTGTAATTAAAGCTATCTGTCCTCAGCTTCCTCATTCAGTGTAATTAAAGCTATCTTTCCACAGCTACCTCACTTGTAATTAAAGCTATCTGTCCCCACCTTCCTCACTTGTAATTAAAGCTATCTGTCCCCAGCTACCTCACTTGTAATTAAAGCTATCTGTCCCCAGCTACCTCACTTGTAATTAAAGCTATCTGTCCACAGCTACCTCACTTGTAATTAAAGCTATCTGTCCACAGCTACCTCACTTGTAATTAAAGCTATCTGTCCACAGCTACCTCACTTGTAATTAAAGCTATCTGTCCCCAGCTTCCTCACTTGTAATTAAAGCTATCTGTCCCCAGCTTCCTCACTTGTAATTAAAGCTATCTGTCCACAGCTACCTCACTTGTAATTAAAGCTATCTGTCCCCAGCTTCCTCACTTGTAATTAAAGCTACCTGTCCACAGCTACCTCACTTGTAATTAAAGCTATCTGTCCACAGCTACCTCAATTGTAACTAAAGCTATCCGTCCACAGCTACCTCACTTGTAATTAAAGCTATCTGTCCACAGCTACCTCACTTGTAATTAAAGCTATCTGTCCACAGCTACCTCACTTGTAATTAAAGCTATCTGTCCACAGCTACCTCACTTGTAATTAAAGCTATCTGTCCCCAGCTTGCTCACTTGTAATTAAAGCTATCTGTCCTCAGCTACCTCACTTGTAATTAAAGCTATCTGTCCACAGCTACCTCACTTGTAATTAAAGCTATCTGTCCACAGCTACCTCACTTGTAATTAAAGCTATCTGTCCACATCTACCTCACTTGTAATTAAAGCTATCTGTCCCCAGCTTCCTCACTTGTAATTAAAGCTATCTGTCCACAGCTACCTCACTCAGTGTAATTAAAGCTATCTGTCCACAGCTTCCTCACTTGTAATTAAAGCTATCTGTCCACAGCTACCTCACTCAGTGTAATTAAAGCTATCTGTCCACAGCTACCTCACTTGTAATTAAAGCTATCTGTCCACAGCTACCTCACTTGTAATTAAAGCTATCTGTCCACAGCTACCTCACTTGTAATTAAAGCTATCTGTCCACAGCTACCTCACTTGTAATTAAAGCTATCTGTCCACAGCTACCTCACTCAGTGTAATTAAAGCTATCTGTCCACAGCTACCTCACTCAGTGTAATTAAAGCTATCTGTCCTCAGCTACCTCACTTGTAATTAAAGCTATCTGTCCACAGCTACCTCACTTGTAATTAAAGCTATCTGTCCACAGCTACCTCACTTGTAATTAAAGCTATCTGTCCACAGCTACCTCACTCAGTGTAATTAAAGCTATCTGTCCACAGCTTCCTCACTTGTAATTAAAGCTATCTGTCCACAGCTACCTCACTCAGTGTAATTAAAGCTATCTGTCCACAGCTACCTCACTTGTAATTAAAGCTATCTGTCCACAGCTACCTCACTTGTAATTAAAGCTATCTGTCCTCAGCTTCCTCACTTGTAATTAAAGCTATCTGTCCACAGCTACCTCACTTGTAATTAAAGCTATCTGTCCACAGCTACCTCACTTGTAATTAAAGCTATCTGTCCACAGCTACCTCACTTGTAATTAAAGCTATCTGTCCCCAGCTTCCTCAATTGTAATTAAAGCTATCTGTCCCCAGCTACCTCACTTGTAATTAAAGCTATCTGTCCCCAGCTACCTCACTTGTAATTAAAGCTATCTGTCCTCAGCTTCCTCACTTGTAATTAAAGCTATCTGTCCACAGCTTCCTCACTTGTAATTAAAGCAATCTGTCCACAGCTTCCTCACTTGTAATTAAAGCAATCTGTCCACAGCTTCCTCAATTGTAATTAAAGCTATCTGTCCACAGCTTCCTCACTTGTAATTAAAGCTATCTGTCCACAGCTTCCTCACTTGTAATTAAAGCAATCTGTCCACAGCTTCCTCAATTGTAATTAAAGCTATCTGTCCTCAGCTTCCTCACTTGTAATTAAAGCAATCTGTCCACAGCTTCCTCAATTGTAATTAAAGCTATCTGTCCTCAGCTTCCTCACTTGTAATTAAAGCTATCTGTCCACAGCTTCCTCAATTGTAATTAAAGCTATCTGTCCTCAGCTTCCTCACTTGTAATTAAAGCTATCTGTCCACAGCTTCCTCACTTGTAATTAAAGCAATCTGTCCACAGCTTCCTCACTTGTAATTAAAGCAATCTGTCCACAGCTTCCTCAATTGTAATTAAAGCAATCTGTCCACAGCTTCCTCACTTGTAATTAAAGCTATCTGTCCACAGCTTCCTCACTTGTAATTAAAGCAATCTGTCCACAGCTTCCTCAATTGTAATTAAAGCTATCTGTCCCCAGCTACCTCACTTGTAATTAAAGCAATCTGTCCACAGCTTCCTCAATTGTAATTAAAGCTATCTGTCCCCAGCTACCTCACTTGTAATTAAAGCTATCTGTCCCCAGCTACCTCACTTGTAATTAAAGCTATCTGTCCACAGCTACCTCACTTGTAATTAAAGCTATCTGTCCCCAGCTACCTCACTTGTAATTAAAGCTATCTGTCCCCAGCTTCCTCACTTGTAATTAAAGCTATCTGTCCCCAGCTACCTCACTTGTAATTAAAGCTATCTGTCCACAGCTTCCTCACTTGTAATTAAAGCTATCTGTCCCCAGCTACCTCACTTGTAATTAAAGCTATCTGTCCCCAGCTTCCTCACTTGTAATTAAAGCTATCTGTCCCCAGCTTCCTCACTTGTAATTAAAGCTATCTGTCCCCAGCTACCTCACTTGTAATTAAAGCTATCTGTCCACAGCTTCCTCAGTTGTAATTAAAGCTATCTGTCCCCAGCTTCCTCACTTGTAATTAAAGCTATCTGTCCCCAGCTTCCTCACTTGTAATTAAAGCTATCTGTCCCCAGCTTCCTCACTTGTAATTAAAGCTATCTGTCCCCAGCTACCTCACTTGTAATTAAAGCTATCTGTCCCCAGCTACCTCACTTGTAATTAAAGCTATCTGTCCACAGCTTCCTCACTTGTAATGAAAGCTATCTGTCCACAGCTACCTCACTTGTAATTAAAGCTATCTGTCCTCAGCTTCCTCACTTGTAATTAAAGCTATCTGTCCTCAGCTTCCTCACTTGTAATTAAAGCTATCTGTCCCCAGCTACCTCACTTGTAATTAAAGCTATCTGTCCTCAGCTTCCTCACTTGTAATTAAAGCTATCTGTCCTCAGCTTCCTCACTTGTAATTAAAGCTATCTGTCCCCAGCTACCTCACTTGTAATTAAAGCTATCTGTCCACAGCTACCTCACTTGTAATTAAAGCTATCTGTCCCCAGCTACCTCACTTGTAATTAAAGCTATCTGTCCCCAGCTACCTCACTTGTAATTAAAGCTATCTGTCCACAGCTACCTCACTTGTAATTAAAGCTATCTGTCCCCAGCTTCCTCAATTGTAATTAAAGCTACCTGTCCTCAGCTTCCTCACTTGTAATTAAAGCTATCTGTCCTCAGCTTCCTCACTTGTAATTAAAGCTATCTGTCCTCAGCTTCCTCAATTGTAATTAAAGCTATCTGTCCTCAGCTTCCTCACTTGTAATTAAAGCTATCTGTCCTCAGCTTCCTCACTTGTAATTAAAGCTATCTGTCCCCAGCTACCTCACTTGTAATTAAAGCTATCTGTCCACAGCTACCTCACTTGTAATTAAAGCTATCTGTCCCCAGCTACCTCACTTGTAATTAAAGCTATCTGTCCCCAGCTACCTCACTTGTAATTAAAGCTATCTGTCCACAGCTACCTCACTTGTAATTAAAGCTATCTGTCCACAGCTACCTCACTTGTAATTAAAGCTATCTGTCCACAGCTACCTCAATTGTAATTAAAGCTATCTGTCCACAGCTACCTCACTTGTAATTAAAGCTATCTGTCCTCAGCTTCCTCACTTGTAATTAAAGCTATCTGTCCACAGCTACCTCACTTGTAATTAAAGCTATCTGTCCACAGCTTCCTCAATTGTAATTAAAACTATCTGTCCACAGCTACCTCACTTGTAATTAAAGCTATCTGTCCACAGCTTCCTCACTTGTAATTAAAGCTATCTGTCCACAGCTTCCTCAATTGTAATTAAAGCTATCTGTCCCCAGCTTCCTCACTTGTAATTAAAGCTATCTGTCCCCAGCTTCCTCACTTGTAATTAAAGCTATCTGTCCACAGCTTCCTCACTCAGTGTAATCAAAGCTATCTGTCCACAGCTACCTCACTTGTAATTAAAGCTATCTGTCCACAGCTACCTCACTTGTAATTAAAGCTATCTGTCCACAGCTACCTCACTTGTAATTAAAGCTATCTGTCCACAGCTACCTCACTTGTAATTAAAGCTATCTGTCCACAGCTTCCTCACTCAGTGTAATTAAAGCTATCTGTCCACAGCTTCCTCACTCAGTGTAATTAAAGCTATCTGTCCACAGCTTCCTCACTCAGTGTAATCAAAGCTATCTGTCCACAGCTACCTCACTTGTAATTAAAGCTATCTGTCCACAGCTACCTCACTTGTAATTAAAGCTATCTGTCCACAGCTTCCTCACTTGTAATTAAAGCTATCTGTCCACAGCTTCCTCACTCAGTGTAATCAAAGCTATCTGTCCACAGCTACCTCACTTGTAATTAAAGCTATCTGTCCACAGCTACCTCACTTGTAATTAAAGCTATCTGTCCACAGCTACCTCACTTGTAATTAAAGCTATCTGTCCACAGCTACCTCACTTGTAATCAAAGCTATCTGTCCACAGCTACCTCACTTGTAATTAAAGCTATCTGTCCACAGCTACCTCACTTGTAATTAAAGCTATCTGTCCACAGCTTCCTCACTTGTAATTAAAGCTATCTGTCCACAGCTTCCTCACTCAGTGTAATCAAAGCTATCTGTCCACAGCTACCTCACTTGTAATTAAAGCTATCTGTCCACAGCTACCTCACTTGTAATTAAAGCTATCTGTCCACAGCTTCCTCACTTGTAATTAAAGCTATCTGTCCACAGCTTCCTCACTCAGTGTAATCAAAGCTATCTGTCCACAGCTACCTCACTTGTAATTAAAGCTATCTGTCCACAGCTACCTCACTTGTAATTAAAGCTATCTGTCCACAGCTTCCTCACTTGTAATTAAAGCTATCTGTCCACAGCTTCCTCACTCAGTGTAATCAAAGCTATCTGTCCACAGCTACCTCACTTGTAATTAAAGCTATCTGTCCACAGCTACCTCACTTGTAATTAAAGCTATCTGTCCACAGCTACCTCACTTGTAATTAAAGCTATCTGTCCACAGCTACCTCACTTGTAATTAAAGCTATCTGTCCACAGCTTCCTCACTCAGTGTAATTAAAGCTATCTGTCCACAGCTTCCTCACTCAGTGTAATTAAAGCTATCTGTCCACAGCTTCCTCACTCAGTGTAATCAAAGCTATCTGTCCACAGCTACCTCACTTGTAATTAAAGCTATCTGTCCACAGCTACCTCACTTGTAATTAAAGCTATCTGTCCACAGCTTCCTCACTCAGTGTAATTAAAGCTATCTGTCCACAGCTTCCTCACTCAGTGTAATTAAAGCTATCTGTCCACAGCTTCCTCACTCAGTGTAATCAAAGCTATCTGTCCACAGCTACCTCACTTGTAATTAAAGCTATCTGTCCACAGCTACCTCACTTGTAATTAAAGCTATCTGTCCACAGCTACCTCACTTGTAATTAAAGCTATCTGTCCCCAGCTTCCTCACTCAGTGTAATTAAAGCTATCTGTCCCCAGCTTCCTCATAGTTGTTTGTCCAGTATGTTATATATTTTGTTCAAATTAATTTTGTATGGGAGTTTTAATGTAAAATTTCAATTAGAATAATGCTACAACCTTTATGACCAATCCAAGTATGTCCATTTCCGCCTGGTTGGCCTGTAAAGCAGGTTTTCAACGCAGTTAGACTATATTGGTGTTCTTATAATGCCTAAAGGATATTTTATACAGCAAAAGAGCAATTATGCAAAGAAAGTAAATTTCTTGTAAGTTTTTTTAATAACTTTTAATAACTGATTGTTTATTTCTTTGTTATTTTGAATCGTGTTTAACGCTACTTTCAGCACTTTGTCAGCGATATCGTGGCATCAAGTTTTTATTGGGGAATAAAGCCGAAGAACTTTCAGTGGGAAAACTGTAAATCTTAGTCAATTAAGAATGGAGTTGAACACACACTACCCGCAGGTAGAGTCGAACTCGCAACCTCAGAGCTGACAGGCACGTGATCAATAGTAGATGACTAACTACCTTGACTTTTCGGCCATTAAGGCCCTAAAATACATATTGCAACAATTTACACAGAATTGTACCATTACAAAGCTAGCAAAACATTACAACACGAAAATTATACTTGTGAAATTAGTGTGAAAGTGTTTATCTTTAGTTATGTTAACTTTATATTTAAATGCTAATAATTTAAATAGCTCTTATTAATATTTTTAAAGAAACAAACAGGTTTTATCGGAAGAGGATTGCAAAAACTGAAAAATGAAAAGGAGTCATATGTAATCTTTTCACACGTATCTTTTTTACTGGGATATATTTTTATGTCATTCAAGTTGTTATACTGGTTGTGGTTAATAGTATTCCCTCGTTGTGGATACAAACACAAACACCATTCTACTACTACTACTACAGATACTAATTTTTACTAATGTTGTATAATTACGTGACTATATACAGTGCGTTATTCAAGTTTTTTCAAAGATTAAATCTCATAATGTGCGGTTTTTTTGAAAGATATATCAACATAACGATACACGACATAACTGTACAATTGTTTTATTCTTTGAGCTGTTGCATAAATAATTAATAATTTTAAAATCTGTTAAATCTTAATTCGTATCGCAAAACTACATAGTGATATGAGCCTGTAAAGCACTGTAGTTTTGCAGCCGATCCAATCGGCAGTAGTTAATACTATAATCAGATTTAGTTCTCCAAAGTCCAATAACATATTAAAATTATTTAAATGAACCTTTCATCTGTTCGTTTTCATTGAAATATATTTACAATTAAGTTTATGTTCCACTGCATATCATATATAATGGACTTACTATTGAAAAGTATATTACTAAGATTACTGATATATGTTGGTAGCGATATCATGAGAAATGCTACTATATAATAGCGACAATTTGCAATAACGCTGATTCTCAACACAAAACGTTATAATGAGAAGACACCGCGATAACACAAAAAAGTAAAGTACTAATAATCGTTTCTTATATAAAGCTTAACCGTTAAATTAATGAGCACAGAAACAATCACACAAATGATTGGCGTACACGTGTAACTTGAACCATAATTATATTACAATCATTATGAATATTCTTTACTATTGTTTTTAGGACCGATTAAATGTTACACGGTCTTACCCTCCGTGTTGTTCTATAATTTCTTTATCCATGCTCCATTCATCTCAATTACAATGTCCTACATAGATTGTATATTGATAACAGAGTATAGATATGTTATGTCAACCAAGAAGATCTAATGAGGTTAACATCGTTTTGCTTTCGGCAACTGCAATAACGATTTTTTTAAAGAATCAGCTAATTTAACAATTTAACCCAAAAAAATTCTTCCGGCGGATATCGTGTTATTCGTTTACTTTCCTTACTGTCTGACCTTATGAGTAACAGCACGAAAAGGAATATGTTTTACGATAATTGTCAACGTGACAAATGCAACAAACAAACGATATAAATACAATAAAATGTATTATATTTAACACTGATTAAATAGGTAACAAATTTCCTTACTTAATACTTTGTTCAAGAAAATGTAAAAATATTATGGACATGCTATCGTATAAAGACTATTATAAAGTTAAGATAACACATATTATTACTTAGATGAAATATACCTATGATACTATAGACAATACTACACGAAAGAATTTGTAGATTTCAGTTTTTTATAATCTACATACACTTAGTGAGCTAGAATATGTCATAACAGCTTTTAATACAATAGTTCTTAAGACAAATTATCAAGGATTTGTTCACACATTATAAACAAATCAATAAACGAATAAAACTTTTCATGTTCAAAATAAAAAAAAATAATGTAGTCAACCAAAAGATGCTTCATTCGAGTTTCCTATAAATACCTGTCCATAACGCTTGCAGTTGTCAATTCATACAATTTAATATCTGGATACATGACTTAAGGAAACTTTCAAACATATGTATATCACCCCACGCCCACTGAAGAAAAAACACAGTTACTTCAGGATCAATTTCGTTTAACTATATTATTCAATTGTATGCATTTATAAGTAGCAAGTACAATCTGCTTAAGGTAGTTTTGACGTAAAAAATATTTTTTGTAATATATAAATTACATTTTAGTTAGCTGGAATGATTTTTTAATATGACATGAAACCACAATTTAAGGCATATGCAGAGGAACATAGTCCAAACACACCTTTAGGAATGACTAATATCTATAACGCTTATAGCACTAATAGCTTTTACTAGACAATTGAATGATTACAAAATAGCTAACACATAGCGAGTTAATCCGTGTAGGATATTGCGGTTTAGTAACAGTTGCCATTTCAACGTATTTGCTAGAAAGCATTCCGCACCTAATTAAACATTGGCATTTAATTTTTGAATAAAAAAAGTACCATTGTGATAATGATTTTTTTCTGGTTTCAATTATTTTTGGGTATATTTCTTATATTTTATATAATAATAATTCATATTTCATTAGTCCTAATTGGACATTTAGCACATCTGGCGTAGTAAATTTTCCAACCTTAGTATCTCTGACGACTTTTATTTACAACCATCGAGTCGATGACCCGGCTAGCATACTGTTTGTCACTAGCCGATGAGTCTTATTTTTATGCTGATGTGAAATGTCTTTTCGTCATTGATATCATCAAAGTTTAATAAACGCTTTTTACATGGATATGTCTAAACTGTAACCCAAGACTTATTCTGCTTATAAATTAACAGTTTTCATACATGGATGTTTATTGACACTTCGACAAACGATATGTTATAATATATGGCAAAATTAAGTATGTAAAATGTTTTTAAAAATTATTACAAATCCCTCATTGTATCTTATTCAAAATAAATTAATTTAATTTTTTAAGGAATTATAAAGTATATAATCGTTTTAACATTTAAATGGAAGTTTTTGAAGACAATAAGATGCATTATATTTCAGATCATAGGTTTTAGCTATTCAAATATGATGGCAAAATGAATTGTATTTTTATTGTTTAACATGGACGCTGCACTCTTTTAGCAAAATAACAAGGTCACGTAAACAAACAAAAATCCCTTATTTATTACTTTTTAACACCAGAAAAAGGGGCGTCGTTTTTAAAGTCACATGGATATTCAAAGCCGAGCGACCTAAAACAAAATGGTGGCTTAAAATCTAAAGCAAAAGCTCTAAAATAAAGTAAGACAAGCAAGAAATTAGTCAACACATTGGCTTGCTTTAGGCAAAACAACGAGAGTGGTGTATGTTTAAACGTGGCCGAGAGGAAAGCATACCCCTACCTGCCTTCAACAAGTACGGTAATATATACTACTTGCATATGTCATTATTTCCTTTGTTACAACATATAAACGTATTTCCCAATATTTGTTAACAAATTCATATTTGTACATATGCTTATCGTATTCAGGATATTAATCGACACAAAATACTCTGCTTTTGTTATACTTTAAAAAGACACAATACATACAAAAAATGTAATGTTTTATTTGTGTCAACTAATAAAATGATATCCGAAAGTTATTTAATATGGGAAAACATGATAATTTGTCATTATTGTCCAATAAGAACTTAATATATGCTGACAAAAATTGTATAAAGAATTATAAATTTGTCATTATCTTAACCGCTGTTATAACAACGTAAATATTACTGACATGTTCTAAATAATTACCGCATAATTTCAAAAGCAAAATAGGAAAGCACTCTTGTATTAGGCAACCCGTTATCGACTGACAACATAAACAAGGAATAAATTACAACAATTATATTAACTTTTAATGCTTGCAAATCGTAGTACAACACGTCCTAGATAATGACCGTAATTTACATGCAAAGGAACACTCTTGGGTTATTTCACAAAGCAGTTTAGTAAAAAAAGTATAAAACTTTGTACCGTTGTAAAAGAAAGCCTATAAATCCAACATTTAAATGTGGAAAAAAACAAGAGAATTAAAACAGGTCTTAATAACACGTTTGTTTGCGTAGAGGAGGGGTGTAGTGTCTTTTATTATTTTATTAAAGTTAACTCTGTTTAAATTGATTTTTAGTATGCTGCTTACAAATTTATTGTTATTTGCTTCATTTAAATGACATCTAGAATTTAATGTTTTTACTCTCGGATGTTACTTTAACAAATTTTACTGAATCGTTAGTGAAATTTAATTTTTTGAATTACATGTTTTATGTATTAGTCTTTACATTTACTACATTCGATAATGTATCACAATTTAACATCTTATTCTTTAAATATTGTGAAAACAAATAATGGAAATAAAACAATACAGATTGTATAAAATATATATGTTTTATTTATAAAAACTCCGAGAAGTGTGGATGGATCTGGACACCGTTTTGAAAATGAAATAGGATAAGTCTACAAACTGAACGAAAAAGTATAACTAAGATGACCGAGAGAAACACGTTTTAATAAAAAGACCTGTAAAACAAGAGATAAACAACTTGGCCGTTGAAACCTATTTCATTATTGGAATGAAATAAAGGTTCTCTCTATTACTATAAAAATCAAACTTATTCTGCAATTCAACGGTTAAATCAAAACTATACTTACGCTCTATCATTGTATTGTTCCAGCATATTTTCTTACTGAATGTCAATCATTTCTTTAGTACCTTGTGATTAATTTTGAGGTAAGATTTTTTATTAAATCTAGTATGGTCGATTTAAATATATACAACTTAAAACGTAAGTATGCAATGCCAATGTTTTATGTGCACTAGATACTCGGACTAGTTTCGAAGCAACTATTCGGTGTTAGTCGGTACAATCAACAAAGTTGGAATGTTATAGTCGTTGGAAAAAAACAAAAGCTGTTTCTTGATTTAAATTTTAAAAATCGATCAGAAAAACATGCAATATTTGTCAAAAGATTGGTTAAATATGTCAATTGTAAGACAATCATTATTATTAGTAAAGTAAACGTTGCATAATGCAAATACGAATAACGCAAGATTTAACACAAATGTAAAATTGGAAAAAAAGCATAGAGTGAAGATAAACATTAAGTAATCTTGACACAAGTATCTACATAATGTAAGAGGATGGTATTATATGTGAGACACAGGAAGAACCATATTTGGCTGGCGGAAATTATCTATTGATCATTGTCCTTATTACAGTGTCAAAGATATCTTTTTCTAATTTTAAAATAGTTAATCGCGTTAATGAATGGTAACAACTTTTTAAAAATTATTTGCATTTATGAATGATTTTGTTTCATGATTCAAATTTGAATTCTCGCGCGCAACGCAAATCAGTACAGTTTATCCGTATCTGCTAATAGGCTGTCTTAGTCTGAAGCTTTTATCACTATTAAAAACATGAAGGTGACAGTTTAGAGAAAGATATTAAAAGCAAACCAGTCAAAATATACCAGCAGCAAAAGTTGGCAACGTGACACGTTATTTCGCTTTCTCTAAATAATGTACTTGCATTATTTGGACATAACAAATAAATGGTTTGAATTAGGATTTATAGTTGGACATTTACCTATAAATTTAAATGAAAATATATTGTTTATTGCTTTCCTTTATATGGTCTGATAGTAACGTTATACAATAATCAGAAAGGAGAGGATAGATTAAACAAACGCGTTTAAACTACACGTACACACCGTTCCTCATTAACCAGCTGTTGTTTACATGTTGATCACATTTAATCCAATTTTATTTGTATATTATGACTTAAGTCTTAAAATAGTAGGCAAATGTTTGGGTTATCAATGTGATTAATCTCTCTAAAGTTAGGTGTAAATACCTTAACAATTTCATTTAAATCGTTCAAACTTGTGTTCTTAAATACTTTTTCATGTATATACATATGAAAAATGTCATGAATGTGAATACGAATCGGAAGTTGAAACAGCTTATAACTTTTTTAACCTGAAGAAAATAATTTTTAAAACAAAAAGTAATTGACGTCACAACTGATATTAAGTTATATTCTTTTATGGTTAAATTAAATTATACAGCATAATGTCATCAAATTTTATTATCGTGAGCTTTAGTACTCAGTTATGTGCAGCAAAGTTTTTGTCGTTCATTTTTATATTACAGTGATAGCTGACAAAAACCCAATACCTTTTCCGAGGATTATCAGAGTAGTACGTAATAAAGGTAACAATCACAAGAAAAGCAAAATGATAGTTTTGCGAATACAAAATGTCTAAGAAGAACTATTTTAAACACAGTCAATTAAGTGTATTAAATACAGTAAACTCGGGCTATAACACAATACCTTATTACTACAAAATGATCCTGAAATTGGTACAGACATATAAAAAGAAATGGGTTAAACCAGGTTTTATGGCATGCTAAACCTCCCGATTCCTTTACTGTTGTGTGTGACTTGGTATGCTTATGAAAAAAGTTGTGTTTGGTCTTAAACCGCTTATTATAGGGCAAACGTACTAATACAGAAATTTATAGGTTAACAGTTAAATGTTTTGACAAAGCAAATTATAAAAACGTCCCATACTAAACATTGTATCGTAACCGATCGTATTTTAATATTTACTATGGGTTAAGTGCCATAAATGAGAACAATAATTGTCTAAATCGTGGACGATTCTTTTTGAAGATTAATGAACTGTAAAGAAATTGAAACCATTATGTACACGTATGTTTTATATGAAAGAATTCGCTCTAATACTATGCTGAATTTTATTTAAAAATTTGTAAGAAAATTTATTTAAAAATCAATATTGTAAAATAATTTAAATTTTAAAAATATAAATATAGCTAAATTAGTATGCATTAAACAAGTATGATCTGACGATGATGAGTAATGCTACCATTGAATGAAATTTTTATTAACGCCTACGTGTGGGAAAATTAAACGATAACGTTTTTATAAGGATGTATCACTTTTAGGATACTTAATGCAAACTATTTCCTATACGTTCAGCAAACATTTAAATGCAAATATGGATTTTAACAAAATTTGAAAACATGTAAATAATTAAACATAAAAGCGTTTTTGCGGTCATAGTAGCTGCCCTATGACAACGCATTTTAATAATATCATGCTTGAGTGAACAGCTATTTTGAATGAAAAACAAATTCGCTGATATTAACTATATATCTAAATGCAACCCGAAGACAAACAGCAAATGTGTATATATATCTAAACTATCAAGAAAGATAACTCCTGCCAAGCGTATGCAATATTTTGCATTAATCCATCTTAAACAATACTCGCTAAATAGCTTATTTTTGTCCAATTTTTTGTTTTGTAAAACCCGATATCAACCACACTCAAAAGACGGAAACCCTTATTTGCAACCCAAGGACCTGCTGAGCTCTCAGAATCAGTGTTCGTAACAAAGTAGTATTGAATAATGGTGATACATGTACTAAATGAGTTGTCAACTAAATGAAAACTCGACTCAAAAAACCGTTTATACCTTTTGATTACATTGTTTTTTAACGTCTACTACTATTCTAATATTTAATTATAAGTTGTAAATATGTTTGAAAATAACTTTTTGTTTTTATTTACAATAGCAAAATTTCGGGACATGCTGACGGCTTTGTTTCCAGTTGTCATTAATTAGATAATAACACTAAGCAGTCATGATAAATTTTACGCAGTGCAGAAAATATAATACAATAAATGAAATAAAACATTTAATAAACAACCCTTTAATGTTTGTATTCACAGGTAAACATAGTTAAAGGCAACCTTTAATAATTTAAATGCTTCGTTTGACTTTCTAAATTAATACATATATACACATCTATACAAAACATCAAATGTATACATAAAACAAGAATTATACATTAATAAACAGATATATGTACTTACACAGTAGGCGAAACCCCCATGCTGTTCATAAACTAAATCTTGACCGGTATTTTTAAAAACTACAGTTGTAAATCCCTTTACTAAGCCAATGGTCTATTTATGTTGTACTGACGCACCTCCTTATGACGTCATCAATTTTGTATATTGTAGATACAAAATCTGAATATTTACAGATTAAAATGTACAAAAAATCTACATGAATACTATGTCTCAACTTATGGTCCAAAAGTGAATAGGTATTATCTTATACGTTTGATTGCCCTGGAATGTCACAATATTAATTAAATATTTATTGTCTGTGTTGCTCGATCACCTAGGTGGACGATGAAAACACACAAGATGTTCGTGTATTGGTTTACGTCTACAATGGGAAGTTAATGAGTTACATTAGATAAAAGGAATTAAGTCACCTGGAGAAAGTGTATTTTTTTATGTTCGGAAACACATAATTAAATTCTTATAAAAATGCTTATTAATGCAAAGCTGTTAAATTTCATAAAAATGTTATTATAAAATAGTATACATTTAAGTAATTCATTGTCAGTGATCCATCATAAAAATAAAGCCAACCAACACATAAATAAACTAAAACAATACCTGTTTTTAGCACCTGTTCCTTATTTCCTTTTTTTAAATAATATAAATGTAACAACAGAACCAAATAAGTATTTCCCTTAATGGGGGATATATTGTTCAGCTTTTATTTTAAGTTATGTTTGGAACGTAGTGTCCTCCATTAAAAAGAGGGCACTTGTGTATGCAATAGGTACTTAAACAGCGTTAACCTTTAAGCTTCAAAGCAAAAATGCATTAACCTATTTGTCTTAACCTATTATCTTCATATTATATTTCCTCTTAGCAGATAGTTTTGTCCGACACATTTTTTTGTATAACGAGTCGTGGGATCCTCATGAAACTGCACAAACCTAGAATACCACATTTAATTGTTCACATCGAGTTTATATTTTTCAAAAAAGTGCAGTTCTCAGATCGCTGTGATTGCTACAGCGATTCAAATGGAAATTGTTACATACATACATACAGTTGGCTATCTGGAGCATTTTTACCAACGACCAATTTTGTAATGGCGGCCATTTTTCCAAATTCCAATTGAACGACTATTTTGTTTAGACGGGAGGGGACTTTTGTGACATGCTTGCAATAACAATCAGCACTAGTTAAAATTGTAGATAATAAATCTAAATATCAAACGATTAATAAGTAAGACACATTAAAAGGAATATTATGTTGCAAATTATGGTGCAAAAGTTTAAATAAAAGGTTTAATGCTGAATATCTTAATTTGACATGGAATGTCACAATATAAATAATAAAGTTTGTGTTGTACACACTATATCGCCTACCTTATTAGATGATAGAAGAAACAAGATGTTCGCGTATTAGTGTATTAGTCTATTTATACAATGTGAAATTAATGAGATATATATTATTAAAGTAATTGAGTCGAGCACCTTTTATTGGTATATATCAAGTCTTCTGACGAAATTGTTAGAAATAGTAGTCATATTTTTAGAACAAGTGGTTAAGAAATGATTAAAATGATTAATAATGCAAAACTGTGTTTGAAGTAAAAATTTTTTACGAATGCATGATATTCAGAGCATGGTTAACATTATGTAATTTCATTTCTTGTGATCCATCAAACGATGAAATGGTAAACACATTGCGCATTAAGATAACTTAATTAGAGGTAAAGGAAATACCAAAAGATAACAATGTTAAAACGAAATGTACAGATCATAAATATATTGAAACAATATCCGTTTTGATATAATTTAAATCTTAATGGTAATAATCAACACTGATGGTAACATAAATGTTCAAAAATGGAAACCTCGCACATAGTATTCCATATTGTTTTCATTATTAACTCCATCATAAAAGCTGGTATATCTAGTGTATTTAAAAGTTACGTTACAGAACTAGAACGTCATTTATTCAAGCATGGCATTAAAGAACGCATACTCACTTCTTTCTGTTGGAAATAAATGGTCACTCCTGGTTAAAAAATGTCTTTTGGGCAAGATTCGTTAAGCTGAATAAATCAATCGTTAAGCTGAATAAATCAACAATTATAAGAATACCTATTTTTAAACATTCATTAAATAACTTTTAAAATATGACAGTGGCGTGTTAGGCAACATGAATATTTGTTACTGTGAAAACGTCGAGTTATTAAAGCATGATGCTACTCGATTCTCTAAAAACCCACCATTTGCACCAATGCAATTAATACTAGCGAGTTGCAAAATTAAGTTATTAATACATGCATCATATGTCTGTTAATACCTTGTTTATTGGCTATTGCATCCTTTAGTTGACTTCCAAATGCAGTAACGAATCATTCTCACTATCAACATTTTAATCAGCCAGGGCAATCTCTTTTTTCATAAAAATCCGCATTCTACCATCATTCCAACAATAGTCAATAAAGTACTCCAACAAAAAACTGGACCAGAAAATTGTGCACTGCAATATCATATGGGTGGAATGACAAAATCCATAATATAGGTAACCTTTCTTTTCTTGTTGCACCAGTGTAAATTTGTTTTGTCTATTCACTCACAATCACAGGCCACAACGAAGTCATGGTCATATAAATATTAACTGCAATTATTTTCGACAATCACAGATTGTTCAAACTGTTAACAGACATGCAGATGAACAAGAACATCGTTCCTATCTTTTTTACTTTTCGCTAACAAAGGCATATATGCTATCAATATTGGTAATATCTTGTTACTTTCAAAATTCAAAAGTCCACCATACTTCAAAAACAAATTCGTTCCGACTATATATTATACCTATACTAACCCCATTGTAATTTTCAATTACAAACGTTTATTGCATTTACTGCTCTTCCCACAGTTCATATTCATATGTAGTCTTTCACGTGATAACTGGAGATCTAAACATGGTTGACAAAGAAAAACTTTTGTGGAAAGAACAAAAATACTGCGAACCTAAATCCATAAACTCGTTTAAGAAGGTATATGAGCACTAAAGTATCATCAGTCTTACGAAATCCTGATGCTAAAACTTGTACGCCATGCATGATAAAGGTACGTGCTAGCAGAAAATGCCTCTAACAACATAAGATTTGTATCTGCAGGAAACATTTTATAGTGTTTATTAACTGAATTAGGCATAGAGAGTTCACTTGGTAATCCTACCTACACTTCCGCTACGCATTCAAAAGAGCAGATTCTCGAAAATCACAAATCGGTGTTGGATTTGACTTATTCCTAGACATAACAATGAGTACCGCGACGCTTGTTTAATTATAGGCAGGCCTTGGTTACCTGTCAGGATCATCTGGGCTTTATTTAGTATTGGAATAATCCCTTTCTGTTTTGTACTTTCGGTTTCTGTTTCTGTTGTTTATTTTTGTCATTATCCGGATTTGTAAGTGTCCCTTGAATTTCGGCTCTTGTTGATCGGCCGATTGTTTTGCTACTTTTCTTCTCCATGCAATGGTTTCCATGTGTTGTAGTTATAGTCGAAGCACAAATAAAACAATGTCACTCTGACTTGAAAAGTTTACCATTGGTCATCTTGAAGGTTGACTTTAAAAAGTTCCCAGGAATCATTTTTTCATTGAGGACATTTTTCATCACATTGTTTCATTTGTGCCTTAACGATCACTACATATTTTCAAATGTCACTTATTGAAGTAGCACATAGCAACCATTTATTTTTGTAATCAAAGAAACATGGGCTGTCACAGTATAGTTTTTACTCGAAAACAGGTACTTTCGTGTTGGAATTGCACTTCTGGTTAGAAACTATTGTTTACAGATTCCTATCAACCCTAGTATTCACAGGGCCAATTGTGGACGGCGGCATCTGATTCAGAAGAACATGATCTTTCTTAAAATGTAATTTGAAACAAAACGGGGTAAGTTTACGAGCAATTTATTATAATAAAATACATTTTACATCATTTAATATGGAAAAGATCTTTATGCAGAAATATACTACAAAAAAGGAAGACCAACATCTTTGTTGTTCTGCTCACGTACATAACGCACTCCAAGGTTTTTTAATAGTACATTCATTATAGTGTGACTTGCAAACTTCAGTATAAGATACCACAAACTAACAAAGCACTACTGGCTAAAAGAATGACTGTAAATATCAGTTGAAGTCGTTTTCCTTCCGTCACTGACTGAGATGACTACAAATGACTGAAAAAATTCCTGTTAAAGACTGCAAACGTTGTTTTAGACAATAAATTTTACTTTGACAGTCATTTTATGTCTGTTACACACATTTTTTCGTTGATGCAGTCAAAATTTATCTGTTGCGACTGCGTTCCCGTTGTATCAGTCAAGAAATGTTTTTCACAGTTATTTTTTCAGTCGAAATTAGTAGTTTGTTACAACGACGTTACCGTTGCATCAGTCAAAAATTGTCTGTCACTCACAAATATTCGTCCGTTGTATCATTCAAAATGCGACTGTGACATCGCCATGTAATTATTATTTCATTTTTTTAACAACGGTCGATATATATTTTTTTTAATTTCTGTTCAGAATTTAAACAATAAAATTGCGTTTGTTTTCTCTTGTTTAAAAATATCTGTGTACGAATTTGCGTGCAAGCAAAAGTTAACGAGGTTATCGTTCCTACATCGTGCGTATTGTTCGTATATAGTTATATTAAATAATACGTAAAATCGGTCTAATTTGCTTCAATCGGCATGATTAATTGATCACTGGTTAATGACTTTTTTTCGTTCGGACCGTAAGTCAATACGGAGTCAGTGGCGTCTGCATTGGCCTTTTATCGATTCTCGGTCAGCTGTGTTGGCCCTTTAACCTACAGGTATCGGGACCTAGACAGTTAACCTTATATAGATATAATCAATTAGTAACAATAAAGTTTACTTTCTCCTGCTTGCATGTATGGTTTATCGTTCATTCTATCGTTCATCATAACTAACGCTTTTCTGTTTTCGTTAGCGAATTTTTATGGTGCATATGTTCGCACAGCGTTTGAGTTTAAAATTTTTTATTTGAAATCTTACAATTGTATATACATGTAACATATCACCATACAAATTAAAACACAAAGGGATTTGGAAACACAACGTTTTACAAAGGAAATTAAACATTAAATAACAAATTTCTTAATGTTACAGGGTGAAAATTATAAACTGTAACAAGGCCAGTAAACGTTACTGTAAAAGGTTTTAACATCACAAAATGATAGTTATCATGTCATATTTAAATAAAGGAATTCGACAATCAGACTTCTTTTAGTTTTTACTGGTTCGAGTACACCACGAACATTGTTCTTGGGCATATGTACACGAGTAATCAATACACTTCAAAGAAATACGCACATCCCGTATTGCCTTGAGTTTTGTAATTTACAAAATTACCAATAATTCTCTAGTTCATCTGGTTACATATAAACGCTTATTGGAATCTTAAATAGAGAACAGATTTTTAAAAGCGATACTAAGAACTGAAATAAAAAAGTATTTCGTATTTTTATTCAAGTATATTGTTGTGCACACGGTCTTTTATTTTCTGAAACAAATATTTAGCTTGCAATAAAATATTTTTTTAAACTTAAGATTATCGAATATATCAAATGTTTTATTTATTCAATCAAAAGTCCATGTGTGGTAATGAGATCGCATAAATAATTTTTAAGAATCAAAACTAAACGTTTCATATCTAATTTTTACCGAAATAGATAGACATGCTATTAAGTACACAAGACTCTTGAATCTAAGCACGACATAACGCTGTGTTCGACTTGGACCTTAATGGACACTGCCAAAAAGGTCAGAGTGTTCACGGGTTCTTCCGGTAGAAGTCCGAGTGTAATGGAATTCTCTTACTTATTATGTTTCTTGCTCGACTTGATATTGTAGGATTAAAAGCAAAAGGCGCACTTGATACATTTGAATACGGTATATAGTATACCGATCGGTGGGTCTTTCTGGGGCACTTTTCTCTGTAATAATATTGATGATCTCTATTGCTTGTCAATCACGGTTGACAATAAAAAAATACACATTTACAAATGAGTGTTTTCTGTGTAGAAAGTTTCACAATTATAAACGGCGTGGAAGGGGGTGGAGAAGGTATTTTAGAAGACATTACCAACAAATCCATTACTATAACTGTGTTTATCACATGTCAGACAATATCAATTCTATGTCTGGATGACCGCAGAAAAACACCAGATGGTGTCGCAGAATGTTTAATACACGTTCTTTGGTCAATAAGCCGAGATTACCTGATTAACTTAATTAACGTGTCATTCTTTAAAATGGACATGCACAATTTTATTGTGTACACTTAATTACTATATCCATTTAAACAAAACTACATGCAGATAAGAAAACAAACATGACTTCATTATTTTTTTTATATTTTAATTGAAATACCAGAAAAAAAGTAACTACCAAATATCAAAATTTAATGTATGTAAACTAAATGAAACACCAACAGTTTTAGGCATGATTAAAGAAATTGGCGATTTCATTACATTTATTTTTAAAACTTAGGCCGTTTTTGCAGAAACGTACAAAAGGCGAAAGTTATTATGTCTTTTTCACACATTCTAACATTTTAAACCTTATTAGAAATATATATATTTAAACATACATTTATCTGTAAAATTACTATTTGCATTACAATTTTTATCGTAATCCAAATGGAATTTTTGGTTAATTCCATTTTCATAACATAAATTGAAATTAGAAATATTAATCGACCGCTGTAAATAAACTAAAAATAATAATTACATGGCGTAGTGCCAATCGAATTTTGTTAGATACAACGGCAAAAATGACTGTGACAGACATTTTTTAATTGATTCAACGGAAAATCCGTTGTAACAGACAAATTTTGACTGCATCAACGGTAAAAATGTCTAAATGACAAAATAAAATAACTGTCACAGTAAAAATTATTGTCTGACACAACATTTACAGTCTTTAACAAACATTTTTGCAGTCATTTGCAGTCAATAAGTGACATTATAGAAACGACTGCAACAAGCATTTAAAATTATTTTTTTAGCCAGTAGTGAAGGCTATGCCACATATATTTGTATGATGTTTCATGTGTTTTGCTTAATGTTATTGTTTCAATATTTATTACAGCACACTTTAATTAAAATGAAACTTTGAAACTTGACTACGTATAACGATATAAACGTGTATTTAGAGTTTATCTAATTATTTTCAAGTTATCATTACAAATCATGTAAACATTTTAAAACACCAGAAATTTTTTAACTTAGTTTTTAAAATATTCATAAATGGTTTAAAATGAGGCCTTCAGTAAGAATCTTTATTATTTGGTGATACTTTTAATTGATTGAATACAAGTCTGCATTGTTTCTTTGTTTAGAACCTCTTCCATCAATCTTTTCTGCTTTAATGGCGTCCAGATTTTTTTAGGAGAAGTCGGCCTACCCGAAGAACACATCCAACCTTCGATAGAAATAATCTTAATCCTTATCAATAAAAACTGTAGCAAACCCAATACTAAGGGCAGGGTTTGCTCAACTGCAGTTGAGTATCCATGCTTCAAATAGTTCACTCTTTATATAAATTACATTTTACATCAAAATCACAACAACTTGCATGTTCATGTAAAATATAATTAACAATAAAATGTATGTTACCTTTTCTTAAAGTAGGAATTTTTAAACACTTACATACTTTTTATTGTTATCTATATTCTACATGAACATGCATGTTGTTGTGATTTTAATTTAAAATTTAATTTAAATAAAGATTGAACTTGTAAAGTTATATTTATTTGATGCATGGATGCTTATGCATCCTATATTTTTTTATATGAAAGATTTGACTACTTATTTTCTCATTTAAAATTATTTATGTGAACCCTTTATACGTTATTCTAGATCCTGCGATCGGTATTCAGATTTTTTAGACCGATCACTGGTGTTGACTGCTAAACTACTAAAGCAAGGGTTTGTGGCACCTAGATTGATGTTATCTCTCCAGAAGTTCTATGGTCGTCACCATGACTTAATTGATCGTTATGGAAAATCGCTGTCTTGAATACGATCTGACACTTTCGCTGAGTCATAGTAGTGATTCCTATTCCTGGATTTGACTTTTCTCTAGCCATGACAATGAGTAACTCGACGGGTGTCTAAATAGATGCAGGCATTGCTTACTCGTCCGGAGCACCCGAGTGCACCCATGGTTTTTATTGGGTTCGGGTTACTCTCTTTCTGTTTTTTTGTGTGTTTGGTTTTTGTGTTTCGTTTGTCTATATCAGGATTTGTAACTATCTCCTGACTTTTGGCTCTTGTTGTTCAGTCGGTTTACTTTGCTATTTTTCAATATGAAATCATTGTAAGAGGATGTAAAATAATCAAAATCAACATTTAACATTTGTCTGTGGTGTCAAAATATTCTTCTGTAAAAAAGATCTACTATTTGGAACATTTAAAAATTACATAAATTTGATATTTTGCATTTATTTTTCTTTTATTTATCTATACTGAACAAAAATGTTGCAGATCTGGATATTAGAAGTATATCTTCATCTAGGACATTTTAGGATTTATTAATTTGATTATTTTGTTAAATAAAAAAAATTAAATATTTAATCATTTTGATCAAAACTAAAATCATATGACTAAAATGTGTCGTCGTCTTGTGGATAATTAATTGGAAACATTTTATAAATCCAGTTAACAACTTATTTTATCAACTATATACTACTTATAAAGACTTTTTATTATTTTAAGAATAAAAACCTATAACAATAAAATAAAATGTATTAAGTATATAAAATAACATCACACACAATATAAAAATTGCACCTTTCATGCCTCTGCCGACAAACATAATTTTATTCGAACACATTTAAATTATCTGTTAAATTTATTGGTCTATAGTGTTTTTGTAATAAATTAATTCAAGATTTGTCTTCAATGACCGGGAATAATTCTTTAAAACAAGACAAAGTATCTCCCCGTTCCAGCAGTATTTCCTTAAATGTAGATCATTATCACACACGTATAATTGATGAGTTTACAAACACCCTTTTGGATCAAAGTTGTGTACGTTATCAAAATTATCAATGTTACGTTGGTCTGTTTACACCAAGATGCGTTGGCGGGGAACTAGGGAGAAAAGATTTGCTTTATTGTGGTTCCACCTTGTCTTATTTTAAAGTTAAGTTAAGGCCCTCCTTTTTTTAAACATTGGCTCCATGTCGACGGTTCCATCTCTGTCAGAATTTGTCGTGTTTTTGTCACTGAGAGAAATACTCTTAACAGTGTAAGTAAGCTGGAGTAAAATACTAGTACAAAAGAAAATATGACATATGAACTCATTTGCAGATTTTAAATTCAATAATGCTTTTGTTAAAATGACTATTTCCGAGATATAAACATGAAGAATAAGTATTTTGGCTGACATTAAAAAAAATCTAAAATCAGTCTGTTAAAATAGTTGTTATATTGCACTTAGATTAAATATATTATATCTGTTGATGTTATTTTTTAAATTCTATTTCTGATTCATTTATAATGAAATCCCTTATGTACATATATCAAAGAAACATTTATTCTGTCGTACAATTTTGAGACATTTAATTGTTATTCATTGAAATGGCCAACATGGACACTTGTGATTTAAAATGAAGCTTTATAAAGATACAAGTGCATTAATATCTAAATATACCTAGGCTTCATTTAACATAACGCCATGATTTTCACCGACTTCTCGCTGTTATATGACCTCTTCACCCTGTCAGGTTCAAAAAGAGAATTTTATCTACAAAAATCTCTCAGTGTTAGCCATGCACAACAATTTATACATGCACTTTGAGCAAAAACAAAGAGACGAGACGAACAACATGATAGGTTTTAAATGCACTGTCAACTGGAATAATATTCACATTTAGCAACAATAGCTATCAGGAACTTGCAACAGAGAAAAACTGTTCTTCATCATCCGATTGAATTGAATTACACTTTTTCATTGACCAAAATTTATGTGCATCTACTGGACTACCTCCGGCCTTACGTCCTCCTATTCGACGGTACTCAATATTCGCGTCCACTTCATCACATTCATCTTCTTCCATTGGTGATGGAAGTCCACTAAGGCGACCTTGATTTTGGTTATTTCTGCTTTTTCGTGCAGATACTGCCATTCTGCGCTGCAGGCTTGATTTTTTACAAATAATAGGAGCATCAGTTGTAGTTTTAGACAGTTTTTTATGCCCAATTTTGTTGTCGATTTCTTCCATTTCCTCGTCTATTATGACGCTTGTCCGACTGTCACGACAGCTTGATAATCTTTCTAAATACTGGCTTAGTCGTTGTTTGTTTTTCTTACTGACACGACGAAGTTTACCAATCTCATTAAGCTGTATTGGCATTTTTGGAGGTGTTGTTCTTTTCTTGGCAATTATCTCAATCATTGCATTCTTAATTGCATCAATATTTGATAATGTATTAAATTCAGTTAATTGCGATAACCTTTCAAATTGCTCGTGTGAATATTTAAAATTGAATGTAGAGTATGGCGTTGATTGGTCATCAAATATGTCAAAATTTGCGAAGGCATTTTCATCTGCTGATCTTGGTACACCTGTATTAGAAAAAACATGTTTAAATGTTATAAAATAACATTATAAAAACACACAATTGTACTTAAAATGTTGCTAGATGCTATTATAACAGAACTTTAATAGATATATCGTTGTTGGTCCGATATTTCTTTACATTAAGTAATGTATGACCAGATGTCTGGATAAAGATTTAGTAATGTATGAACAGCTGTTTGAATATTACAATAGATATTAGCCTTGCATTTGTATAATAAACACTTATTGTTCCATTTTTAAAAGTGAATTAATCTTATCTTTAAATTTAACTTGAATAGTGTTCCAAGAAATTGTTTCTATGTAATTATTAATATATACAAAAATTGTAAGCGTTAGTGTTGATTAAACGTTAAGTTAATTAATTGAATCAGTGAGAGTGACCTGCACATGTACAATAAAAGGGCGTTGGCTTCATAGTCCAGGCTAAAATTACTTTATAATAAACATGTGATTCATACCAGGTTTTTTGTAGTTTCTAAAGTCTATATTCACTAGTACAAAATGAAACACAATTGGACAATACGGATCATTTGGATGTTTAAATATATACAATTCTTTCATTCCTTCTCTGTCATACTTAGTAATATCTATTGGCGGGAATGGTAAATTGTTAAGTCGTGCCCATTTCTCGGCCAGCAAAATTTCCTATAAATAAAAGATCATTTCCAGTTTTAGACAATCTATCATTATACGTTTTATACAACTTTTTATTGTATAAAAACAGATATGCATGATTCTGTTTAAATAAATAAGAAACTTTTTCAATATGTGATGAGAGCATATAAAGTTAACATCGCTTGTGAAAACGTCAGCGTGTGCCCGTATATTGGAACAGTGAAAATTTCATACATCATAATAAGAATAGCTGATTTTTGACTGGTCAAAAGGTTAAAAAGATTAAAATTTATTCTTTTGACTTATTTGTGTTGTAAAGTTTTGTCCTGTATTAAATGAAGGTTTATATACTTCATAACAAGTTAAAATTCACATTTAAAACCACTTTCATAACTTTGGCAAAAAGCTTTGTGATGGCACAATGTATTTACTGATACTTTTGAATACTTTTTATGTACCAGTGATAAAAAATATCCGCCAACAACATCAAAGAGGAAATGTACAGATATACAAATCCCCGATAAAATGATTAAATAACAGATTTACAGAAGGATGGAATCGCCAATATTATCGATATTTCCACTTTCTCGGTTGTCAATATCCGATACCATTAACAGTTGAAATTTTTCAGGGAAATGTAACTCCTTACAAAACAAATCGTGAATTTCATCGATTAACAATATTTTGTCTCTGGGTTTAATAACACTACTAATTTCAAAACAATAGTACAACCTTAAAAAACGCAAATTTTAACACAAAACCCATACCAATATAAACAAAATTCGGAAACATTCTTCAAAACAAGTGCTTCCCAAATTTGCCGTAGCTAAACACAAATTGAGGCCATGTCAATATGCGTATTCTGAAAATTTATTTAACAGATTATTCATATAATAAAACAACTGATTACTTTAGATTTCAGTTAATATCACAATTTACCTTTGATGTCAGGTCTTTATTTCTGAAGTCAGTATATGTAATGAAAGCAAACGTTATTTCCAATCAGGGAAAACACGAAAGCGCCTTGATAAGATGTTAATAGGCCTCTTGCCACTAACAAACAAAACAACAGTCACTAAAGTTCAATGATAAGATATTAATAGGCCTCTTGTCACTAACAAACAAAACAACAGTCACTAAAGTTCAATGATAAGATGTTAATAGGCCTCTTGTCACTAACAAACAAAACAACAGTCACTAAAGTTCAATGATAAGATGTTAATAGGCCTCTTGTCACTAAAAAACAAAATAACAGTCACTAAAGTTCAATGATAAGATATTAATAGGCCTCTTGTCACTAACAAACAAAACAACAGTCACTAAAGTTCAATGATAAGATGTTAATAGGCCTCTTGTCACTAACAAACAAAACAACAGTCACTAAAGTTCAATGATAAGATATTAATAGGCCTCTTGTCACTAACAAACAAAACAACAGTCACTAAAGTTAATGATAAGATATTAATAGGCCTCTTGTCACTAACAAACAAAACAACAGTCACCAAAGTTCAATGATAAGATGTTAATAGGCCTCTTGCCACTAAAAAACAATTAACAGTCACTAAAGTTCAATGTTATTAAAAATAGTGAAAGGGACAGAGTTGTCAGTATTTAAGAGGAAGACGCACATATGTGATATTTTTATTGCACCCATGAAAGTAATTAAACAATTTATGTTTTAATAACGTTTAAATTTAGAGTTATGTATTTATATTTTCATTCCTACTTCTTAACGATGTGATAAATAAATTCGTCCCTTTCATACGAAGCCTTTTATCACCGTCGTAGTCCTCATGTGTCTTGGGATTATAATGAACAAAAAGCAAAACGTAACAAACTAACCTTAAACGCTGGTGTTGAATCTCCTGGTCTGGCACTAAAATCGAATGACAAGATAATGTCCACCGCTCTCTGTGGCCTCAACACTAGCGGGTAAGGTGAATTAAAGGTAAGTCCAGCATCCACCATATACAAATGCTTAACATTTGTGGGGTGCATTTCATGAATACCATCAAACTCATCTGGAAATATAATTTTTTATACAATATTTATGTCTCTGTCTTTGCAAGATTTATATTAAAATTTCACATACCAAATTTAAAATAAACAACTAACAAATTCTAAACAAATACACTAAATTAAAAGTATGAATGGGACATATTTAATGTTTATTAAATTATAAACGTATCATAAAGTATGACAATTCTTAATATGAGATTACACAACAAATTCCGATTTCAAAATAAACAAAACATTCTTAGGAAGCTTTTATTAGCTTTTTCCGAATCTTTTGCGTTTTATGTATATGTCTGCTTGTAACCTTATATGATATTATTGAAATAAATATGTTTAAACTAAAACATTCTTACCAGTCCCTCTATTACAATTCTCCGGAGTGAATGGGGACAGTGGGAAGGTTTTCTGAAGTGAAAGCCCACGCATAAAATTATGAACTACACCAGCTCTCCCTGCTCGGGTGTTTAAAACCTCAAAACGTTTGCTAAAATAGAAACAATTGTGGATCAGATTTTTAAAATAAAACAACTGATGTTCAACTAGACGAATTAAAATGCAAAACGATTCTTACACAAACTTCTTTGACTTTGTTCAAGGGTTTTAGAGAAAGTGTTCTTAACTGCAAAACTGTGTTAACCTTGGCTTTTAGCACTTTTTATGGAGTCGATTTGTATATTTTACGTTTTAAGGCACTAACACTTGTAAATGATAAAACTAATATGCTTGCAACAAAAAGCGGCACTGTGTTGCATGTAAAATAACAGTGTTTACACAATATCACTCTTAAATTTTTAAGTGATAACTTATACAGACATACATTGTTTAAAAGTCTTTGAACGTATCGTTTAAATCAAAATCATTGCAATTCACGTCTCAGTGTATTTTTAAATACCCATTTTCAGATTGTCAAATTGTATTTAAATATTTTTTATTTAGTCCAAGTCAAAACGTACCTTTCTAGCAAGCAACTGAGGAAATTTTGCCAATATCCTTTCTGTTTTGTTCTTCGTCTTGTAAAGGGTTTCTTATCGTGTACATTTTCTGTAGAACTACTTGTTTCAGATATATCAAACGTAAACTTTGGTTTTTGTTCAACTTCGTCGTCGCTATCGTCACTGCTGTCACTACTTGCATCATCCTTACATTGTTCGATTTGTTTCACTTAAATAAAAGAAAAGTTGATTCCAATTGAATATAATTTAAAGAAAAGTTAACAATAACAATCAGTAAACTGTAATCAAAAAGTGCAATGAAAAACACATTAAAATTTGAGAAGATTCTGAGAGTGAGATTTTCAGGTTTTCATTGACAAAGATGGAAAGAATGTGTACTTATTTTAGTATTAGTATTAGGCAATTATAGTGAGAAACCAAAGCAATATAATGCATAATTAAATTTTGCGAGTGACTTATGATTTGCATTTACAGATGCTTACTCATTTCCTGTCTGATCATTTCAACAGGGTCAAGTCTTTTATTGTCTTCCAACAATCGTTTAAACAAAATACAGAACGCACTGCCCCATATGCCTGAAATATAAATAATATATACAAAATGACATGTAAAAATCAATGCTGAAGATTTATGCAATAACTGACCAATCTACAACATAATATGTGATCTGTAAACTTTAATCAATAGGAGTTAAACAACAAGATTCATACAATGGAAACTTGAAATTTCTTGTAAATCTTGTTAATAGCTAAACATATTTCTACAATCTGTACTCGAAATAGCTATCGAAATGAGATATAACAAGTCCCGACTTTATCAAGATAACAGAAAAGTTATTTAAACCAATGTAGGTCAATTTGTTCAACTAAAGTTCTTTTTTAACAGACGTTTACCTTGAAGAAAATGTAACGGTTGTTCCTCATACTGTGTACATAATTTCCCCATGAAAAATTTACTGCCAAATAAATCGGTTTTCATAAATGTTCCATACTTTGGCAATCCTATTTCAAAAGGTGTAAATTCAACCCATTCTGAAACACAAATACATGTAGCAAACTTTTCTAATTATATCATAACATTATGAAAATTTAAAGCATAGTATCATGTCAAATGTGTGTGGAAGCTTAATTTTATTGATAAGGAGAATTGAATATACTTCAAAGTTTTAGCTCAAAGCGTGGAGCAGAAATTGCTTACACTTTCGGATAACCTGGACTCACTCCCAGTTTTAATGTAACTCTTGCTTCTCTATTTTTTTTTGTGTTGTGTGTTTGTTTTGTCGTTGCCCCGTGTTTCTTTAATCATGTTTTTGCTGTTGTTACGTATCGTTTCACTGATTATTCCTTATTACGTGTATTTATGATTCTCTTTTCCTATCACTAGTCATCTACATACATCGAAGCAAATTGAGCTAAGGTTTTAAAAGGCCACAAATATGTTAATATTTGTAAGCAGTTTAGGATGATAATTCGTTTATGAAAATGTGTAATACCTTGAAAACTCCTTTCATCCCTGTCCATTTTAACATTAACACAAGTCAATAATGGTAGAGGCGCAGCGCCGCCGTTAATTTTTTCTTGAAGATCCGTTAACTTTGTATCTAACCTCTATATTAATAAAATAAACAAGTCCTTTGGTTTTGTTATAAATACTAAAATAAAATACTGATCGCTTTAGAAACATCCCTTTTAATAATATTAGTATACATATGTGTAATCTTTCCTTTATAGGGATGGCAAACTTAAACCCCACTCAATACAATACCAGCAATACCTGATTAGTAATTTATTAAAATAACAGTTCTGTTACTAATTAAACATTAGTATAATATTTCTGTGTAAATTCTACAGTAAAAATTGTGTTGAAAGAGTTTTTGGTATGTGTACATAGATATTTATATATGTTAAGTCTCTACAACACCAAATAAATGGTTATACTTACATCTTTCAACAGTGTTTCCCCAACCAAATGACCAAAGATATCAGTAAAACTGATTGGTTGTCCATTTTGGCGCTTCAGTAAAATTCGATCAATATATCGTTTAATACTCATTGGGGTAAGTAGCCATAGCAAACTAGAATCTATGTTATGTTTCAGTTCTTCCTGCATATCACCTGGGTTCATACGTGGCCAGTCTTTGTGAGAATATAGTGTTGAAATGTACCTTTGAAATACAGAAATCAAAGGTTTTTTTAAATAAACAAGCAATGTTGACAAGAATGAGGACTAAATTCTGTCCAACTTTACATGTATTTAGGTTGTATCACTTCCTCCATCAACATTACAAGAACACGTGCACATATAATCAAAATTAAATGACAATAGATTATGGTATTGAGAACTTGCTTACCTTAGTACATGACATAACGATAAGTGACTCAATTTTTTTAATATATAAAAAAATTACAGTGTAACTTCCTTTCGTAATATTTAATAGTGCCCTTCTATAATGTCATGCAGATGTAATGATTTTTAAGTAGACAAAAATAGTTTTTCATTATTACAAAAACAGTTCTATTCAACAGTGTTACAAACGTGACCTACCAAGAAGAGCCAGACAATCCACCCATGAAAGTAACACAATCTAGTATTTTAGAATCTGCCAAGGCCTTGACAACACCGCTCATTCCAACCATAGCTCTAAATCCGCCACCAGAACCGATAACTGCAATTCTTGGTGTCTTGTTGATTATTAAACAACAAAAAGATTTAATTGTTATTAATATTTCGAAAATATCACTTGAAGTAAAATTAAACTTGTTTGTTTGTTTATTTGAATTTTTTTAGCTATATGATGACATCCAGTTTTTATTGGGGGTGAAGCCTGAGTATTCGGAGAAAACCCCGACCTTCGGTAGGAAAACTGGCAATCCTTGTCAATCAAGATTGAAGTCCAGTACACATTACCCACAGCAAGACTTGAACCCGCAATCTCAGTGTTGACAGACCATGTGATCAATAGTAGACGGACTACCTTAACCACGCAGAATCAAACTTAAATATTCCGTCATTGGTAACTATGGTTATCGGAAATATTAGACGACAAGTTGAACGAATACACAGACTTTTGAAACTAAAAGGAAAAATGACAGAATTTTAATATTTTGATCAAAACAACAAAAGAAACTGATTCTAGTTATGGAATTAACGTATGTGAAAATATTAAGGATTACCTCTTCTTTCGTTTCGGGTGCCTTATCACCAAGAAGTTCTACCATAGTCTGTCTGACTTTTTCCAATCTGTGCTCTATAAATTCCTTTTCCTCGTCACATAAACATAAACTATATCTTAATGTGGGATTATCACTGTAAGGAGACACAATGGAATATATGTAAATAAAGGTAATAACAAAATACAGAACACCCAGGAATCTGTCAAAAAGACAATCCATTAGTCCGAGCAACTGGCAAACTCCACAACCAACAACCAAAAATATAGTAGTAACAGCAATGATCCTGACATGGTACATGCAAAATTGTTCATAAGCAAAACGCAAATACCCCCTGTCACAAAAAAACAACATGTTACCTGTTATTGTCATTTGTTGTAAAAACACTGATGAAGCCTGTTGTCCAGCCAAATATTTGTGCAATTTTTAAAGAGTAAAACTTTGTTTTCGCTTTAATTATGTATCTAGATGTTGTTGTACAACCTTTTAAACGAATATAGTATTATTTTAGTATGTATAGTATCGTTATCTATCGTAACGATCCAACATACCGTACGCACAATTTTTGACTATTTCTTTTTGAATCCCGCTTATCAAAAATTTGACAGTATTAAAAATCTTATTCTAACAGTATTTGGCTTACTTTGTAAACGTGTATAAATATTTGATGTTAATCCTGTATTATATATGCTTCAGAAATCCGCTGGATAGATATATTATATGGTTTATATATTATATACATTGTTTGTTTTCGTTGCAAGGGGTATTGGCGTTTTGCTTGTCGAAGCGTTTCGCACATAGGTAATACTCGTAACAGATCCTGTTTATTAATTGATGATCTCCAAAATGTTTCCATTAGAGTAATTTTGCCCTTGTACGGTGATTACTAAATAACAAGAAATAACCTTTAATTATCTACGTCTGCATAAAAGTTTGACTTATCAAACGAATACAACAAAAATTCGATCCAAGACAGAAATGGCCGGATTAACAGGAAGTAGGTGAGCGACCGACCTGAAATCAAATCCCACGTTATGGGAGGCCATGCTGATGCTGCATACCAAATTTCAAGAGAATATGATAATAAGTTGCCGAGAGAACTGTTACAAAAAAAATTTCTTCTCCCGCCCGCCCAACATTGACCATACTATAACCCGGATTTTCACTCTGTGAAATCCGGCCAATAATCTTTCTTCAAAAATTTTTTGATACAAAAATAAAATAAATAGACCGTTGTATGGAAGAAGACTATTTTTCAGTAGTACAAAAACATGTCGAAGACTTACTCAAAGTGTGCTTCAAACTCACATTCTACTTCTGACTTCTGAAAGGAACAAGAAAGGATTGTATTATGCTGCTATTACTAAATATATGTGATTATCAATATCAAATCTTTATAACAAATCATTTATCGGAAACAAGTAAGTCGTTTAGAAAGTTATATGTCACAATTAAAGAAGATATAATCATATCGAATATCGGCTTAAAAACCTTAGTACCTTAATGTGAGGCAGAATCGCAATTTTACTGAAACAAGCACTTCATTTCGACACGGTTTATCAGTTAATTGACAAAACCATTTTTCATCTGGAATTGATAATTACATTATTTTTTAAAGAGTAGCTTTTCATATGGAATCAACACAGTTTGAACGTACTAAAGCCTACCAAACAGACTCTTAACATCATCTCTGATAACAAATACGAATATTTTTTTTCAAATAACTGCGATTTTCTTAATACCCTGAAATCATGAAAACATTTCTGTTTGAAATTTCTAAGCAGGACATCGTAACATAATACACATTTAATAGCCTTGACGTACCTCGTTGAAAAAGAATATCTTTGTGACAGCAGATTTGCTTTCCGTGACTTCTTTTAAGTCAAAGAATTTATCTCCAATAACTTGATCAAGATTTCCATAATTAGCTTCCATCAGTGTTAGTTCTGAAGAATATATAACCCGGCTTATTTCAAAGTAACAGATTTCAACGACATGACACATCTGTATTTTTTTACATAAACATAAAAAGTTTCTTTCAGCAATACTAACAAAAGATCTTCCAAAAATATTTCTGTCACATTTTTGTACAATTTAATAGAATAAACATGTAAATCTGTTTCTTGTACTTCGGACTAAAAAAGATAATTACTAGTACTTACGTAAAATATTCTTTTCGTGGTCATCAATAAAAAATGTGAATTCCTCATTCCATACTGGGTTGACCTCATTATCTATGGTTTTTGTTCGTCGTCTTCCCTCTGGTGATGTTTTTAAACGAAGAATTATGTATGGGTCTGGTGTATCTACTGCAAAACAATAAATAAGGGATTATGTCACTGAAGCAACAATCCCATACATGGCGTAAGTAATATGCCTTGATTCATGTTCTGAGATATTTAAAGTTATTATATCACAGAACAATCCCATACATGGTGTAAGTAGTACAATCGATTTATGCAAAAAGACTTTAAAATTTATATTTTCTACTAAATTTAGAAATTTAGATATATAGCAATGACTTGTTGGGTCAACAAAATAGGCTAGTGAGATGAAATAGCGAAATTTATTCAAAATAACAACGGTTTGTCTTGAAGGAGATACATAGTACAAAAATATATCATTGAAGTGGCAATATTTCGCTTGAGTTTATGCGAACCTCCAAAAGATGAATTATTGTTTATTATGAAACTTTGTCATCATTAGTTTACGTTATCTAAACTCACCTTAATTCTAAAAATATTTGAAATGCTTGCTAAGACATGTTATTTCTAATAGCTGTATGTTATCTAAACTCACTTTAATTCTCAAAAGTATTTGAAATGCTTGCTAAAATCATCAGTTATTTCTAATAATTGGTTAGTGGAACTAAACCAGAATCTAATATTTGTTATGAAAAACGTATTTAAATTCTAAGTAAGTGTACCAATAACTTTGTTTGATATTTATATGAGATTTATTTTCATTCTGTTTTTGTTATGTTTAACGCCGTTTTCAGCAATTTTTCAGCTTTATCATGGTATCCAGTTAGTATTGGGGAGAAGTCGGAGTATCTGAAGAAAATCCCCGAACGGTAGGAAACTTACAATCTGTTAATTAAAATTGGTATCGCGTCAACCCTGCCCACAGTGAGACTCGAACCCTCAACCTCAGTGCTGACATGCCCGTTATAAATAGTAGATGACTAACTACATCCACCATTCGTCCACCTTTATTCATTATAGTAGTTACTGTCATCGCTATTTATTCGATGCAATGAATAAGATGGTATTCAGGAAAGGTGATGTATTTTGCCCAGAATAAAAATGTCGCTATTTACTGACATTATTGCAGAGAAATGTGGCTCACCGTGTTGTCATGGTTAAATGAAATATAACCTATTTGTTAATTTTTTTGTATGTTTCCTTAGTTATGGATTTGGGTATTCATGAGAACATTGACGGACCTTGCACGCAATACACAAAATCAAACCGGTGTGACTGCATACTTCTAGCTAGACACATTTAAGTCCATATCTTTGACAGTTATATAATATTTTTCCTACCAATAATAAATAGCATCTAGCAGTTTCCTCACAGCATAAACTATAATAGACTATAACTAATATATCGCTTACACCATTTGTTGTTGGAATAAAAGCAATGATGCTGAAAATAACACTTCAGTATCTGTGACAGTCATGTAATATTTTTCCTACTAATAATAAATATATCACCATGCATTTTCTTTACAACTTATATACCATTCACTCCACTGTAATTGAAATTGACCTAACAGGAAGAATACATCATTGATATTACGTATTTGACCTTTATAAGTATATTTCCGTACCGTTAAAGATATCAATTAGGACATAATGTGAAAATGTAAAGTGCTACTTAACATATTTTTATTTTTTCTATGTAAAGTCGTAAGATTAAAAGAGCAAAAGGACATTATTATTAATTTTGTTATGCAGTAAACTTTGTTCCTTGCAAGAAGGCGCCGGATAAGCTATACTTCCTTTGCGTAAGAAGTCTGATAGGCAATAAACAATAACGTATCAGAGGACATTTTTCTTTGTTTTGACCTAAATATCTTTTGTACCGATCGCGATGGGAGAACACTTCTGCTTTGTAGATACCAAGATCAAAAGAGTCATTTCGAGTAGTAATCATTGGGGGAATATAACATTATTGCCTAATATACTAAAAAAAACAATTATGCGAACACAAGAGAATTCCTTTGTGATTTGTATAGATCAAGATACAACTTACATCGTGTAAAGCATTGTATAGTTGTGAGATAGAGAAAGTCTATAAGATCTGTGTAGAACTAGATTAACACATTGTTTGGTATATAAGGTTGTATAAGTTATGTAGCTACCCTTAAATATCACGTACATTTTGAGGAAAAAGTTTATGTGGTGATCGTGAGAAAGAAGTCTTAGATATCTTGAGATCTTGATACTACAAACATCGTTGAAAGAGTAAAACATGGATATAAACGACACACTTTTAATTGACTGTTAAGATAATAGGTATAGCAATCTATACTACTAAAATTAAAGACCCATTTTTTTAAGCGCGCATCACAAAACGCAGAGTAATAGCGCAGTATTAACCCATATAAGGTTACATGCAGTTAATGTTGCATATGCAAAATATTTAACTTTTATGTCGATTATTGCTTTAAATTATTTTGCAATTAACGATTATTACGTCCGAAAATTTTTATCGGATACGGTCCTCCTTTACATTTAAAAATTTATTTCCGGAGCAAGGAAATACCTGTGTGGGGTACATGTACAAAACAAAGGTATGCCTACCCAACTGGCAACTATTAAATTAGAAGGCATTTATTGCGAGGTAAATTTTGTAATCAGTGAAAGTCCTGAACACAGTGAAAACAAATTTCGTAGGACCTACCAGACATGTCTGGTGAAAATCGCTTCGATTCCAATCGTTTTCTTGGAGTGAGCCGGTTGAATTTAACGTGACGGAAGTCTATAGCTGCATTTCGTACTTCAATATGTATAAGGTTACATTCAATTAATGTTGCACATTAAAAATATTAATTTTGATATCGATAAAGTCGATTATTATTTAATCATTGCACGCTTTATAATGGGGTCTGTAATTTTAGTAATATAAATGCTAAACATTTTGGTAAATTTTTGAGGGACAACGAACCCAAATTTATGCAAAACAACCCTTCGCGGTCATACTATATTAATAAATAATTAATCATGATGTTTACAAGACAATGTCAATGTTTTTTCACATTATTTTATTCTGTAAATAATAAAAACTTACAGTAGTCCAGCCATCCATGTGTTATATTTCTTCCTCTTACAACTTTGACCGTAAGAATTATACAAGGTCGTTGTTCTACCTGAAATATTCATTGTACTTAAAAGAAATACGAAAAGATATTGCGGCAACTCCTTGCATTAATTGCGAGGAACAATATAAGCATTTGTTCAACGACTTTGCAAATCATTTCACCAATACATTACTTTAAAATTCTGCTATAGAATATGAGCCGATGTAAATAAAAATAAATAACAATTACATTTATTAATGGGGTCAACGATTTTTGTATTTTTTCGTTTTCAAGCATCAGTTTGATTAGTTTGTTACAGCATTTAGCTGATAGGATGCGATCGTTTGTAACCCACGGACGATTTTATCATTTTTCTCACATATGACGGAGTGGGGAATAATATATTAAATTTGGTTTACGGTCTATAAATGCGAATTATTAATGTTCTTGAGCAAAAATAATAGTAATTCGCTGAAATATGTTGTAGTCTATTTTCTCGGTAATGACAGTTGCATTTTACCTAATTACAGGTATTTATAAAATCCGAATCAGATTTCTTGTATAAGGAAACATAATTTTTCATGTATCTTCATAATGCATTACGTTAAAGCTTCCTGCAGTTATCAACAGTGAATTTTAACAAACATCGAACGATGTTTTTATCCAGGTTACAAAACCTGAGTATCAAGAGCCTATGATAACTAAGTTTTATTTAAACAGAGTTATCAAAAAATATTTTCAACATAACATTTACATATATTTATAGTTATTGTATTTTCCTATTAAATGTTTAACAAATATTATCAGTATCAGTTATAGCATCCTTGTTATTGTACCGTTTCCAAAAAGATTACTACCACAGACCTTCGATTCAAGAAATTCTTGCAAATATATTTTTTAAAATTAGAAAGGTAGCAATCTCTCAGTATTATGATTCGGGTACCTTTAACATCAGATAACTGGCGAATTGGTAGATAACATATTTCTATTTTTTGTATGCAGACATCAGAAAAAAAATTCAATAAAACAATCGAACAAGACTTCCTAGTTCAAAAGATAAACCTGATAATATTTTTTTTCAAATTTTGATTCAAAGCTGCAATTGATAAAACGAATGCTGGTTTTTCCATAGGCAGGATAACACGATCAACATTTATTTTCTACAAAATAATCGCATGGAGTTTCTAGTTTACTTTGAATAACCAACGCCTTTATTTTTAATATTTTGTACAATTACTGCAGTAGAGGAGGATGATTTAACTTTAACATTTTCTAAACAAAAGCTTTATAATCACAATAAACGAAATTTTGTTTAGACCAGGTATCCCGAAGAACGGCTTCGATAACCAATGGTAAAATCTGCATTACTATCCACTTTCAATAGTCCGAGCAGGGGCATTAAGATGCCATTTAGGACGTTAAAAACCCCATCAGTCAGGCAGCAACGAAGCATGTCAGACTGTTTTCACAACGAGTGAATACAAAATCTGCAGAAAAAGAGGAATTAATCCAGTATGTACGTTTCAGTTGTGGTACCGACAAAATACCACTCGGACATAATCTAATCCATTCAATAAATCATGAGCATTATCGTATTCTATAAAGAATTTAAATTAATAAATTATAATGTTAAAACTATCGAGTATTTGCCGTAATTGAACAAACAATTTGATTTTTTTAACGTATTCGCGATTATCACAAAAATGTCTATGTTTTGCTCAAAACGGTATACTTGTGCTTAATGCTATCATACAAAAAAACCAACTAAAGGTCATTACTTAAGCATTGCATTTCAGCTTCCCAACTTCAGAATGCTGAAGAAAATGCTATATGTAAATCCTATTTCACATAGTACAAATAACTTCTAGCGAATAAAACACTAAGACTTAGAGTTGATTTAACCATATATTATGAGCATTATTATAGTCATAAGTCGTGTGATATTTACTACAGTGCTCACACAACGATATGAATTGTTCACGAAGCAAAATATCTGTCCCCACCTGAAACATTAAATTTCAAGTCGACGATTCTTAAATCTTTAAATCTTTCTTAAAAGTTATAAGCTTTTTTTTTAATATGCTCTTTAATAATCTTTCCATCTTATCTCTATCTTGCACCATATATTAAAATGCAGGCAATAGATTTGTGTTTTTCACAAGTTTCCTACCGCTCGCAGGGAATTAGCACCGAGTTTGACATCAATAGGATATACGGCTAAAACACTTACCCTAATACAGGTATTTGGTATCCAACAATGATACGTAATGACAGAAGTTTCGGCTGTACACTGTTGTTAACATGAATTAAAGAAATTAATCAACTCAAAGTGGGATTCGATATTCGTTGTAATACCAGTCTAGAGAATAGTTTCTTCCCGCGCTTATAAGGCTCGATAAATTGTCCATCTCTTGACTTTTTGTTTATTAAATGTCCCTCCAAAGCATAATATATCTGCTGCATATGGTTTCGTACCGGTAGATAAATTAATTACTATTCCTTCAAAATACTAGTAAAATTATTGATAAAAAATCTAAATATAATAGCGTTTTCCCTGATATTAAATATATATGTGTACAGAGAACCTGTTTTTAATTATCTGTATAAATATACTATAAATTCTATTCCATGCATTAGTATTCATCACCCGAAAACAAATTATAGCATCAATAAAAAATTATTATTCTTACCTCAAAAACTTGATATGGATCGAATCTGCAAAATAAAGTTTCAAGTGTTAAAGTTACAACATAAAAATATTTTACCAAAAAAGCAGAAAAGTAATTCTAGTGCACAAACAAAAACATGTCTCCATTAATTGCTTAACTGACAAATTGTTTTTTTTTTAATTTTAAAGTTAATTTCATTTACTAAATTGTAGGCGAAATTAATGAAAAACAGACCATTTACAAACTTATGCATATAAAAAGCAGAACTAAACTGCATTTTAACAAAACCATTCTATATATTTATTTGCCTTCATGCTAGCTTTTCGTGCTAGATGTTACTATACCTATTTTAAATAGTTTATGTAAATCAGTTGAGTATAAATGTGATGATGATATTTAATAAAACAATGAATAGAATCGATTAAATTTTGATAGATTGATTGATTGGATGTTGTCTTTACGTACAGCGAGCAGTATTCAGCTATATTCAGTTTTCATACAATTTATCAGTTTGTGAACATGGACCAAAGGGCAAATACCACCAAAAAAGTATAGAATATGGGTAGGGGGGATTCAGCCTTTTGTAGCGGGTACAACTGCTCTACTCTTATCAAAATCTACAAAAGAGGTCTTTAACGTGCAAGAAGCTGGCACTCTGCAATCACGTTACCCATTGTTGTCCGCGGTCAGGCTTCCGTAATATGATCTAACAACCCCCAACAAGAGGGCACCAAATATCCGTCACGTTGGGACACTCTGTGCAGCTCTGTGGGTCGAGCACTGGGAATATTCACGGCATGGTGCCAGAAATGTCGATAAATAAGGTATAAGCATATAACACAAAATATCAGTAAAAGTATGCTTAACTATTAACTACTGAAATAAAGATTCATTTTTCTTCATGTGTTGGTCTTATTTTTTGTGTTTTGTTTTGAATGAGGTTAAACACCATTTTCTGCATTTTTCTGATATATGATGGTGTCCAGTTTTTATATAGGAAGGAAGCTGGAATACCCTGTGAAAACCGCAAATCTTTGGCAAGAAATCAAACACTACATGCCCAAAGACTTTAACTGGCAGCCGCACTGGGCAATAGTAAATAAGTAACCACCGCCTTTAAAATCGGCCATCGAGGCCCAACAGTCTTATGTATAAAAAATCGAACTAAACCTGTCTTAGTCCTCATTAATATCATCATGCATTCCAGTTTACAATGTATATATACATACAATTTAATGTGCTACTTTTTACAGATAAAATGGGACAAAAATAATTTCACATCAACAAAAGATGACAATACAATTGTCATGTGTAATCTCCGTGAAACACAACAATGTTTGAGGCAAGGAAAGAAGTCAAGTAAATATTGTACGTCAGTGGTTGGTATTTATTATGAATAATGATGAGAAATACGTTATGCTTGGAGAAACAACAATTAAAATATTCACCTAGTACAACAAAAAGATTATATTTCGTTTATGAAAAAGGCGAAGTGTCTTATTCAACTGGTTGTTCACGTAGATATCAAGTATATTCATATCAAATTATTTGATCCACAATTTAAATTTAGTATAAATTTACAATATGCCGTATTATGGCATTTGTTAAATCTGTAGTGAGTTTGGAGTTGTGAAGTGGGGTCTTTCCGGAAATCTGGAGTCCATGATTTATCTTACATATTGCTGAAAATAAAGCTTTAATACATGTTTACCAACAAACATGGTTGTTTGTCTTATTTTAATATTGCAGAGCTTTTGATACAAATTATTAGAATTAAATACATGCGATAGACGATTCCCAGACCTTATTTGGGTGGATTTAAGGATTAGTCCCTGGTAACCCGTAAGTTTTTTAAACAAACGACAATATCAATTACCAAAAACTAATGTTTTAAAGTGTATATAGCAAGTGCATTTATAACTAGTCTAGAATACCGTTTATTTTTACTGACCATTATTTGATCGATTAGATTATTGTGTAAAAATGACAATGTGCAGAAAGCATAGAGAAATTAGTCAACACAAAAATTAATTCACAAAGAAATTCCTTCACAAACTTGACTTGAACTGAGGACTTAAAATTTTAATAAGCGAATTGTAAAGATGTATTCCACATAGCGAAAAATAGTGACTTCATAATGTTTAGGAGAATATGTCAGAGTAGGAGTATTAAGCCCACTACAATTTTACAACATACCATAATAAAATAAAAAAGTAAACCATATATATATAAAGATATTTTAACGTACAGAAAGATTATTTAAATGTCCCAGTACCATAAAAGTGCAAATAAAATACGTGTGTGCACTGATAAACTTACGTATATTGCAATTGTGTTAAACTGAAATATATTACATTCAAATGGAAATACAGGACATTGGACACCTATGAAATCTATACATGTTATTAACGCAAGCAAATGCACCATTTAAATCTTACCTATAATAGAGATGAATACAATGATCTTGTAAACTGAGAAAACGTAAATGAATAAGCTCTATACTGCTGAGAGCTACAGCCAAACAACACATTTGCATTTTTATCATACAAATGGATACACCAATGACACAGCGTTTTTGAACTACTGTTATTTTTTTCTGGAAATTGTGTCTAAAACAGGACAAAATTTACTCAGATATATAGCATTAACCTTTTATATCGATGTACTGATCACCTGGCTATAAGAATAAACATGTGTTTTTAATATAACGATAATACGAATAAAATAATCATGATTACAGTTACAATTTAACAATGAAACATTTACTCCTTTCCTTGTAAATAAGAGAACATCACACTCAAACAAATAAAGTAAGTGAATTAAACTAGAAATACTTGAATACATTAATAATCACACACAAATGTAATTGGACACTTCCGTTCTAACCGACCAAGGTTTTTTCCGCGCATCACAAACCCTTCCGTGATTTGCTAGGTATACAGATTCCTCTCTGTAGGCAATACAGATAATACTGCCGTGGTCGATAGCCGGGCAAATAAAAAATTAAAATGACTTTGCAACATGACTTTGAAGCTTGTAGCATAACACTAGCTACCATATTGTGAAGTTTAAAACATTATACTATAGCGTTGTATACTTACACTCTGGAAAATGACATTTTCTTTTCCTTGGATCTTGGAGATAACACTGGACCATCAGGTCTGCTGTAAACGTTGAAAGAATGCACCACCCGTTCTGGTTTTTTCCTGGAATACACAAAATCACCGATATGTGTGTACAATGCTATTCATGTATAATCTTAATACATCGAATAAACAACTCGGCAGTAAGCGAATACAATGTACATGTAATCACCGGAACTGTATCTGTATTATTCATTCAGATTGACGAAGTTTATCGATTATACACTCAAACGGTATACTTAAACTACTGTATCGAGTTAAAGTAAACAATTTTTTTTACCTGTTCACTGAAATGAATTTGAACAAGTACTTAGAATGAACCAATATACAGGTAAAATTCTGACAAACGTTAAAAATATATATAAGACTACCAAAGATAAAGGATGACCTCTCGCTCAGTACTTTGTGATTGGTTACACTTCTTAACGGTTAACGTCATTAATTCTGTAGGTACATAAATTGTTTGTTACTTATTTATCACATTTAAACACTTAATTATTTTTTTTGAAAGGTTAAGAATAATAATAGGGCGATTGCGCAAACATTGCCAAAATAGGGTCGGAATACAAGAAAGGACATTTTATATATATTAGACGAAATACCGCTTCTTCAGATTTCCATTGTATTCATTCATGTAGGTTTGGTTGCTTTTAAATTCTAATTTATTTCTCTTCATTTTGACCCGACAACTCGGATATATATACTTCCATGTTAAATCAAGTCAGCGACAACCACAATGACATTAGCATACCTTTATAAAACGATATTCTGTTTGACACATAATATATATTACATGTTACATATTTTGAAAGATTTTTGCGTGTGAGGCAGTAGTATGAGTTAATTTAAGTAGAATAAAGTAAAATCATACTTACTCTGGTTTCCATCCTTTCCAATAGAATGGAAAAGGGATAATATTCTTCATGTCTTTTCTGGGAAAAAAAAGAAAAATGAAACGCAAAAAGTTAGATTCTATATGTTGAAAGAATCTGCACAAATCTTTACTTGACTACTTGATGAGACTGAAATCAACAAACTTTTCATACGCTAAGTTAGATTTCTATCAGAATAATACGTACTGTTTACGGAAATTCAATCGTTTCACGCAAGTACAAATGTTCTGCTCATCTCTAAATTCACCTCGTTTCAGCATGCTATATTTTTTATAAATCAGATGGACTAGTGTGGTGCAGGCAAAAGGATGCCACTGCGTCTCAAGATGTGAGTTCGAACCACTTTAGTAAAAACAACAATTTGAAAGTTTGATTTGATGTTAACAGAGTTGGGTTAATTTGTAGACATCTATATTTTTAAGGATTGTTTTCAGTTGTTGGTTTGATTATTGGATATAAACGACTTTGGGTCGATTTACGCTGAATAAACCGCGAAGCGGTTTATGTTGCAGCGTAAATCGACCCAAAGTCAATAATCTAACCAACAATTGAAAACCTACCTTATATTTTAAATTCCATAGTAAAAAGGAAATAACGAGAACAATATTTTACAAGTAATCAAATAATATTTGCAATTTACTGTTTTGAGTGTCTTCACTTGTTGTTTGCGGAAGAATTCATGTATAGTCAACATCATCAATACATCTTATTATGACGTCACAATCAGTCACGTGCTGAAATACCAAGTTAGGTTATACGAAATAACCAACTTTGCTCAGCTATGAGTATTTAAAAGAAATTAAAATATATATTTATATTTTTTATGCTGTATCGATATATTAGATATAAGGAATTAACGGATCCTTTTTGATAATGAACATTTTAAGACCATTACAATATATATCTAACGATGTCTCCAGCACGAAAAGCAATAAATTATCTGTATGCAATATCAAATGTCCTAAATAAAAGTTTTTTTGTTTTTCGGGGAAAAGGGAAACAGATGGGCGTTCCAAAGAAATACCTAACATACTTAATTTTATATAACTGATAAAATAATTGCATGAGTATGCAGTCTATTTACGTACTGGCTAATATCTTTAAGAATATAAATTGTTCTGCACTAACTACAAAAGTGTCATTTTATGTTCTGTATTCGTAAGAATAACAATAATGATGTGTATAGTAAATAGATATTTTTATGAACCCATCTAGAAATGGCGAAGGGGAATTTCACATATATCACATTCCAGCTGAATAAACTCGTGTGTTGCCTTGATGTCAACATTCGGCATTTTCTTGAAATAATCACGATTTGCAATGAGTAAACTATGTTGTTAAAACAAACTATAAATAGAATTGTATACATTATTCGTTTATTCTAACATCTTAAAGCTGCTACTGATCACTTTTATCTAGAATTTTCTTAGCATTTTGAAATGATATAATAATTGCTATAGAACAAATATGATATAGTCATTTCGATGAATGAAATCTAATATGTTAGTAAACAACTCACGGAAATATCTATTGTTCTTGTGCAATATTGTATTACTCTGGTTATTTTCTGTTTAGACCTGAATTAAAATTATATAAAATACAAACACCATACAAATGAAATTTGTTATAACTACCACTTAACTTCGCTATGTTACATTGTATTTTATTAACAAATTTTGTTTTCTTCTATCCAAGCGAACTTAATGCCTGCGGAATATTGATGCACGATTCGTGACTATACAATGAATTATTCAAGATTGTTTAATGTTTAAATCCCCAAATGTTAAATGTTCAGTTTTTTAAAAATATGACAATCCGACCATACAAGGCTTACTATATAATTGTTTTCAACAATATTATTCTTTCAAGCTTTAGTATTGAATGATCCATAATTTTGTAAATTTGTCAAATCTTAATTGTTGTCACCATAATAGATGTAAATTAGTGTAGTTTTTTGGCAATAGTAAATGTTAAGTATTATAATCTTTTTCTCCTATAATATACCTAAATGTACCTGTACAAAACTGAGAATTCGTTGCTTCTAAAAATACAAAATGATTAAGATCTATAGATTTCCGGTTTCCGTTTTTTAGTATATTGAATTATTCACAATGATAAATTATTTGTTCACATAAAAACCAAGCAATAAACAAATTTTTAGAGTTTAAAATAAATAAACTAGAGGTTCCCATGAGCATGTAATCGCTCCTCTGGAAAACAAATGACTTCAACTATATATATTTAAATATTTGCAATTTACAGTTTCGCTCTAGTTATTATAGCTTTTAAGTTACTGTGCAAAAACGAAACATTTCTAAAAAAATTTTGGTTAAGTACAATAACTCATATAAATTGCATTCAGACAATTTCTGAAAATTAAATGATGTGTAGTCCTTGTCCTTGAGGGTAATTAAGTTATTTACAGTTTTTCTTTAGGTGTTATTGACTAATTTATAACACAAAACTGATTGTTTGTTCAAATTCGTAATGAAAGGGCAATAACCCTATACAGATTCATCTTGCAATTTTGGACTAAGCAATTATTTGTAGGCCTTGCTTTGCTGATCATTTGTGTTAATTACAGTTTCAATCTAGCTATTATGGTATTTAAGTTACAGGGCAAACAATACAAGTTCCAACACAAATTTTTATTAAAAGGTTAGAACTCCTATGAGGAGTCATCTGATATTTTCAGACCAATTAATTTAATTGTAGGGCGTGTATTGCTGATCATATTTGCTATTTACAGTCGCACTTATGCTAATAGCTTTTAAGTTGTAGGACAAAAACGGAAAATTTCATTAAAAATTGTCATTTAAGGGAAATAACTCATATAAGGAGTAATCTGACAATTTCAGACCAATTAAGTGAATTGTAGAACTTTTACTACTGATCATTTTGCAATTATAGTTTCACTCTAGCTGTTCTAGTTTTTAAGTTACATGACAAAAACGGATGATTTCATAAAAAGTGGGTCATTTAAGAGCAATAACTCATATAAGGAATAACCTGTTGTTTGTTTGTTTGTTTGAATAGTGTTTAACGCCACTTTCATCAATTTTTCAGCTATATTATGGCGTCCAGTTTTTATTGGGAGAGGAAGACGGAGTACCCGGAGAAAACCCCCGACCTGCGGTAGGAAAACTGGCAATCCTTGTCCATTAAGATTGGAGTCGAGTACACCCTGGCTGCAGTGAGAATCGAATCTGCAATCTCAGTGTTGACAGAATATGTGATCAATATTAGACGAACTACCTTGACCACTCGGCCACCGAGGCCCAAGTAATAAACTGACAATGTCATACCAATGAAGTGAAGTGAATTGTAGGACTTTTATTGCTGATCATTTTTGCAATTTATAGTTTAACTCTAGCTGTTAAGGTTTAAGTTACAGGACACAAACCGAAAACTCATATAAGGATTCATCTGACAATTTCAGAGACAAATTAAGTGAAATTGTAGGACTTTTATTGCTGATCATTTTTGCTATTTACAGTTTCACTCTAGCTGTTATAGCTTATTTAAGTTACAGGACAAAAACGAACAAATTCATAAAGAAGTTGTCATTTAAGGGCAATAACTCATATAAGGAATCATCTCACAATTTCAGACCAACGAATTGAATTGTAGAACTTAAATTGTTATCATTTTTGCCATTTATAGTTTTGCTCTAGCTCTTATAGTTTTCAAGTTATATTGAAAATACCAATAATTTGGGCAAAAATCTTCATTAAATGACAATAACTCTTACAGGAAGCCATTACACAACTTTACGCTAATGGAAACTATTAAAGACCTTAATTCGCTGATCAATTTGAAGTAACGGTTTTCTCTATAGCTATTATAATTTTTTAGATATTGATCAAAAACGTGCGTTCCTTTTATTTAACAGCGGTCATCTTTATCCGGTGACCAACCCCTGGGAACAAATTTGCAACTAGGAAAAAGAATGATTGCACATGGCCAAGTTTGAAAATAAATTGACCGAGTGGTTTCAGAGGAGAAGATTTTTTTACAAGTTTACGACGGGCGACAGACGACTGACGCCAAGTGATGGCAAAAGCTCACGTGGACTTTCGGTCCAGGTGAGCTAAAAAGTAGTCCACTTAAGAGATGTTTCATACGATTTTCGTATAAATACCTGTCCATAAAGGTTCTTTATTGAATCTTGCAACTGTCAATTTCTGCCTTCTTTCTTGAAGATATCAATTCAAACAATTAAATATCTTGACATGAAAATTGAAATAGCCACACACCAACGAAAGATCATCGATTGCATCTAACCGTTTTAATTAGTTGTTTGCATATATAAGAAGCAAGTACAATCAGCTTAATATTGTTTTTACGTAAGAAACAATTTTTTTGTAATATGTGAATTACTTTTAAATGAAGTTTGGTTATAAAATGAAAACTTTGTTTACGTAAAGGCATAGGCAGCAGAACATATAACAAACAAAACTTTCCTTTTTTTGGAATGACAAATATTTATAAAGCTTTTTGCACTAATATCTTTTATAGACAATTGAATTTTTAAAAAAACAAATACCCTAGTTAATGCTTATTTTAGACTTAATCCGGTTTAACTGTTTCTAATTGATCGTATTTGCTACAAAGCATTCCACACCAATCAAATATTGGTATTTATTTTTTTAATAAAAACCAAACAAACATTAATTGTATCTATTATAATATTCTTTTTTTGTTGGTTTCAATTAATTTTATATATTTTTAATATTATTTGTTTATCAAGGGATATAGTATTAAATATATATTTCATTGGTCTAGCGCAGTAAATTTTACATGATGATTTTTTTTACAACCACTAGGTCGATGACCCTACTGGCGGACTGTTTATCCCCGAAGGATTTACCAGCCCAGTAGTCGATTTCACAAAAAGTCGTAAGTGTAAATCTATCGTTAGTACGAACGTCACAATAGATTTTTCTTTGATCTTCTAACACTTACGATAGATTTTACACTTTTTGTGAAATCGACTCCAGTATTCTAATTTCGATGCTGATGTGAAATTTTATTTTGTCATACATTGATAAAATCATATCATAATCATTTTTTTTTAATTTTCAGGTATTTATGCCCAGTGTTTAGGTTATTAAGCAAGTACTGAATGGCGGGCATAACTTATAAGACAAAACAATTACAAATTAATACAATGAGTGATAAAATTTGTTATTAGCATAGTTACTGATATAACTAATATTTGCTAAATTTATTATGTATTTATTACAGGCTGGAAATATCAACTATTTATTTTAACTTAAGCGTAAAAATCTTGAAATAACAAATGTTTTTTGTTACGTCATATTCTTAATATTATAACACCAGATAATATAAGTGTTTATCGATATTACCAACAAATACATAGATTGTATAAAACTAGATGAAGGTCTCGGAAGTTCAAACATTTAGACATTTTATAATAAAATAGAAAGATAAGTGTGAAACTTACACATGAAAGAGCATACAATTACGAACGTCTGCAAAAGACAAGAGCAATAACTCTTAATATAAACCTAATACGAAAGTCTGCAAAGGACAAGAGCAATAACTCTAAATATAAACCTAATGTATTTGCCGCAAACAAACACTAGTAACATTGTGTGTATCGTTGTATCAGATACGAGTTATAATTTCGCTCTATCAGACGAAAATGCTAGTAAATTGATTGATTAATATGATGTTTACATCTACGTTCAGCAAGCAGTATTTCAGCTATATTTAGGACAAGAACATATAAGCAAACACTAATGACACGGAAAAGGGATGGGATGGGACATAGGGAACAAAATTTTGAGTGCCACTGGAAAGTATGCCATATTACAAAACTACATTTCAGCATATTTTCTTACTGCCTATTTATTTCTCAATCCTTTAACGTCTGGAGATTAACTTTTTGTGGTACGATTTTGTATTAAATTAAATCCCTTATAGTCCATTTTAACATTAAATGCAGTCCCCATTAACTAAATACTCGCACTAGTTTTGAAGCTACCATTTGGTGCTAGTCCGTACGATCAACAAAGTTAGAATGTTATAGTCGAGTATAAAATAACAAGATGTCTTTATTTAAAGGAGAAGAAAATAATCCGAAAATATAGTTATATTTTAACAAAAGATTTGTAAGATATGTAAAATTTAAGACGATATTGATTTTTAAAAAGTCAACGTTGCATAAATCCAATACGAAGAAGAACAAATTTAATACAAATGAAAACGTGAAAATAAGGCATACAGATAAGAAAATATATTTAAGTATTCTTAACAGAATGTAAATGCTATATAATGTAAGATAGCAAAAGAACATGTTATTATATAAAAAAGATAATAAAAAATCCCGGACATCAAGAAAACTGACAAAAAGGCGATCCACAAGTCAAATTCTAAGAAACCGTCAACAACCATAAATATAGCAACAACAGCAATTGTTCTGACATAGTAAAGGCATCTCAAAATTAATAGTGGGAAAAACCATGTTTTATGGCATGCCAAACCTTCATCTTCCGTTACAGTATTGTCTCAGTGCGATGCAGGAGGAACCATACTTGGATGTCGTAAATTTTGCATTGATCAGCGTCTACATTAGAGCGTCCAAGTTATCATTTTGTCATTGCAAAAAAGTCCTAATTTTGAAAATTACATGAATTTAAAAATACACTATTTTTCAAGATTTAAGTGGGCAACGCAAATTCGTGTATACTACGAATAGCAACTATAGAACTCTGAATTGACGTCTCATCAACATGTTTGAACTTCCAAACATAGAAACATATAGAACAGGCGACGTTAAGTTTTAAATGAAATGAAACTTGTGCCACACCATTGTGTCAAAAATTAATCTTAAAACACAAATTTGATACTTGTTTATACTTTGCCGCTGTAAACGTCCATGCACCTTACTCAATCAGTATACTTTTGAATTGATGTTCATAGTCGTATACTTTTCTAACTTTTGAGTTAATTTTGCCTTAACTGAAATATACTTGTTAGAAAGGGGATTCTTGTTTACTCCTTCATTGTATACCAGCTGTTTCTATAGGTTTCTTTTTGTGTTAAGTTATTATTAATTCAGATAAATTTTACTTTCGGTTCATGTACAATGCAAGTAAACTAAACGGTGAATAAGAACAATAGGACAATGGCACAATCCTGATTAAAACAAAAAAACCAAGAATAAGAAGCCCCCCTCCCCTTGAACAGCCCTCCAAATCTTATGAAGTTTGCTGCTCCTGCTAGTCTGTCTTGTTCTATATTGTTTTTATATAACACTGCTTGTTATCACATATTTGCATTTTTTATATAAATTTATTATGACCTCTATCACGTATAGTGAAGACATGACATCATCCGCCAGTAAGAGTAGTCACGAAGTAAAAAGTAATTACTTTTACAGCGGCAATGTATAAAAATGTGTGTAAGTACAAGTAATGTTGGAAGTTGTCATCCATCAATCATCCCTATCTCTAGCTTCTTATACCTATACATTTAAACGTGACGTGAATGGGATTTACCACATATTAATGGTACATACCACATATTAATGGTACATACCACATATTAATGGTAAATACCACATATGAAACTTTTTCCATTGGATAATTTACCTTAACTATTTTTGAGCATAATTGGTTTGATCTTTCTTAGCAACAAGAGACTATACCTAGCGACGGGAGCTATATCAAATTTTCCGCGGATAGTATACTAAATGTTATTATTATATATAGAGATGAAATATCGAATTTTCCGAGTGACAGAAATCACGGATAATCACATGTGAAAATTATCGTTTATTTTCACTCTCGGGGTTTTTCCTTCCAAAATTCCAGTTGGTTTTGTACTATACAGATATTCATCCGCCGTTCATAAAATTTAGGATTAAGCATTAAAATTTTACGAAAACAATTTTGATCTATATAATAAATAGGATAATTAATTAGGCATCGTGAATATCCAAAATATGATCACTCGTGCCGCATAAAGCATCAGATTAAACTCGTGCGCTCGTTTACTCAGATGCGTTATGCGGCACTCGTGATCATATTTTGGATATTCACTCTGCCCAATTTAATTTCCGCGCTTTTCATGGGCTATTCAGCAATAATTATCTCCCTTTAAATTTTGTAACATGAGAGGTTTATGATGGCCAGCAGTAGCAACAGGTTGTGAAATGACATTAACCATAGTTTAATTGAGCTATATTCGAGTTATTATGCCTTCAGTATAGCATTATGTAATAAACTGATATGGACGTTTCCCTCGGGAAAGTATACCAATCAGACAACAACACTATAGAAAAACAATTCACTCTTCAGAAGTCCAATAGTCAGACGTGTGCATGCGAATAGATATTGATGTGTCAAAACGGCCAGAGTTCGAATCTCGAAAAATTTGAAAGTAAAAAAATGTAATTCTAACAGTGTTGGGATTAAATGTAGACGTATATAAATAATTTGTATTACCCCTGATTTGTATTACCCCTGTATTTCAGATGCTTCACAAATCCACTGGATAGATATAATATACTTACACGTCTGTATATATTTTACTTCTAGTGACTGTATTACAGGTAAATTTCTCATACCATTACTATGCATCTTCTTTTTTTCTCGGCCGTCAAAGATTGAAAGAAAAAGCTACATGACTGCAGGGCCGTAAATTGTGTTTGGATTAAGGGGAGGCAGTAAATGCTGAGCACATATTTGTGCAAAATCCTGCTATCTGGCAAATCCATGGGTGCTTTCCATTGGTTTTTATGATGGGGGTTTAGTGTATAAAACTCTGATTTTTGTTTACTGAGACACAATAAAAATGGCATTTGTAATTATAATTTGTTTTTATATTATCTCTTCCTCTTTCTCTCTCTTTCCTCTTTTTACTTTTATTCCATTTTATTTTATTTTTGTTCACAATTTTTTTTGCCAGTTTGCAATAGGAGGCAGTTGTCTACATGCCTACATATAATTTACGGCCCTTGACTGGAGCTATCATACTTTATATTATTATTATTATATTCATACGTATAGATTACAAAAATTCTATCGTCTCACGTCAGAACACATTTACCATGTCTATCTCTGGATACACCTCGGTTAAGGGGATGCAGGACACTTTCACTGAAAATAAGTTGTCAATATGTTTTCTTTATATTCGCGATATAGTTAATTTGTCTACACAATTTGGCATAATTCAAAATAAAAAAAAATAGAGGTTTCAGCTAATTTTCTAGATTTATTGATTGATTGGGGGAGTTTTTTACGTCCTACACCGACAACTGAATGCCCTTGGTCTGACGGTTATTTTCTAGGGGTTGAGCACTGAAATTTTAAATTGTCTGATAGATTATACAGAGAAGGTAATAAAAAAACCACTAAAATAAAAGACTAATAAATTCTGTCAAATTATGTTTTGTGAATTTTTTATGAAAGAAAAATAGGAATCTCTGTGTTAAATTTTTGTTCATCGGGAAATAACTAGTCAAAAAGTGCTAAACATAGTTTTTTTGGTCAAAATTTCTTCCCGTTCAAAAATTGTATAATAAATCGAGGTAATAATATAGGTATAAAACTATTATTATTATTTTTTCAATTTTATGGAAATTAAGAGTTAAATAAGGAAAGAAATTATTGTAAATTTACTATAAATCTGACATCTATTTTGAAATTTTCACACAAAATGGCGGATGGTGTCCTGCATCCCTTTAATTTAGAGGATTGATCTAGAGGGAAAACGCAGGCGAAAGCGTGTCCCCGTGTCTCCATGGTGTGAGTTAGAATCCCGCTGTGGGTAGGCAAATAAAAATTGACGGTATATTTATTCAAATATGCGTAGCCAAAATAAACTGACAGTATATTTATTTAAATATAATGCTAATACCGTTGGGTTTAATTTGTAGGTATATATGAGTTAACAAATGTTGTACAACAACGTCTTGATACAAAATTCCCAACACCCTGTATGAGTGTTTTTCACAATAAACATCATAAATCCATTAAGTATTTTTCGGCATTAACTTGTTGTTCTGAGGCTCTTGGTAATTTGTAGTTATTATTCTTGTTACTACTTCCAGCATTTGATAATGTATACATTTATGTTTAATAGTTGGATATGTTATGCTTGCATTGTATCTTAGTCCGTACACTGGATTTGGACGGTGAAGAAGGTGGAAGTTCAGCGAAAGACGTAGCAAAAAGTTCTGTTTATAAATAAAAACAGTCGAAGTATACTCTGGTAAAACTTGGAACAATAACATTATGCTTGTTTTATTCGGATATATATTGCGTTAAAGAAATGAAAATAGAATTTAAAGTTGGACATTACCCAATAAATTAAATGAAAATCTTTATTGTTTAGTGCTTTGCGTCATATTATCTGATAGAAACGAGAAAGTAAGGAGCCGAAAGATTAAACACACACCTATAAAACATAAATACAAATTGTACAAACCATGCAGCTGTTGCTCACAAGTTGATCCCATTTAATCCAATTTTAGTGGTATATTATGACTTAAGTCTGCACAAATACTTTTTAATGTATTTACATATGAAACATGTCAGTAATGTGAATTCTGAATTCGATTTGAAGGTACAATAGCTAATAACACTGTTTTTAGAATTAAAAGTACTTTTACAGACACAAAAGGTCATGGTTTGCAATAAGTTTTACTCTTTCATATAAAACGAAATATATATTTATTGAAGTTATGAATTAGTTGGCCGTTAGCTTTGTCGTCAATTATTTTAGATTACAGTAAAAGCTGACACAAACCCAGTACCGTTTCCGAGGATTATCAGACTAATTTGTCATTGAAGCAAGTTTTCAGCAATATCATGGCGTCCAATTTTTTTATTGGCGAAGGAAGCTGGAGTACGAGAAAACAAAACCCGATATTAGTTTGGAAAACTGACAACCCTTGTCAATTGGAGTCTAGCGCAACTTCCCGACAGTGAGACTCGAACCCGCAATCTCGGTGTTGACAGGCCACGTGATCAACTGAGTGGACGAACTACTAACCACTCGGTCACCAAGGCCGCAAGACTTAAGTTTACAATCACACGAAAAGCAAACCTTGCAATAACGAATACACAATGTCGAAGAATAAACATTTTGAACGCCACGATTAACGCTAATTTAATGTAATTTAATTAAATAATAATGTTTTTACACTAAAAATAGTTCCTAGTGCATTAACAACCGTGTACTAGCTCTAAGTTCTTTGAAAACTTAATAAAAACAGTTACTGGTAATTAGGCCGAAGTTTACTGCCTTACAGTCGTTATAATCCGAAGTTAGTTTTGTGATTTGTCAGATTAACAAAAAAAAGTGAGGGTACGATTATTCGTTCTAACTGGTAATATGAGATTTGTAGATTGACAGTAAATGTTTTGAGCAACGGAACAATAAAAACGAAACCTTATAAACACGATGCGTATTTAAGTGACAATAAAATATTTAGTTCGTGGATAGGCCGGTTTAAATAAGTTACAGCGGCGAAGGACTTTTTATAATTTATTATGGAAGTGTGATAAGATTTTTTAAAATAACTTACTCCACCCTCCGATAAATATTGTACAGTCCTTAAATTAATACCTTTAAACGGTCAAATGCCAACAAAATAAATGCATAAACAGTTAACAATTCTCAAAAAAAATTATAAGAACTTGATGTCAAGCGCTCAACACCACTCGGCCAAATGTGCTATATATACAAATGGCTTCATGAACCAAGACGAATCTAGAGATAGACATAGTACACGTGTCTAGCGTGTGAAGCTAGCATGTTCGTAACCAATACGTATTAATCTGACAGTATTTTTTTCTTGTAAATATTATATTGAATGACAAAATTACTTGTAATATAATCTAAAATATGAGAAATAGTTTTGTCAATCTATATATTATTTACAAAAATACATATTTAGATTACTTATACATTGTACGTATTGGTTTTATATAAGAATGCATAGAACTTGTTGATCGGAAGATGATGAGTACTGCTAACATTTTGAAGGAACGCCTTGGGTGTGGGAAATCAAACGATACACTATTGTTGAGGATATATCCCATTAATAAATGAAACGTAATATTACCGATACCTTCAGCAAATATATAACAGCAAATAAGGGTTTTAACAAAATCTGAGAACATGTATATATTTGAACATAAAAGCGTTTTTGACGTCATAGTATCATTTTCAATAATACATAATCCGATAGCGTGTTTGGCGGTAATTTAATTTCACTGACAATTAGATGCAACCGGAAGAGAAATCGGAACTGGAAATAAAGCGGACGCAGCTTAAAATGAAGGGTTAAGAATACAATCCTTAAACAAGTGCCAATCTTACAGTTCACTTATTATGTATTGATTCGTCATTAACAATACTTGATAAATGGATTAGGGAATATTTATATCCAATTTTTGCCTCGTAACCCCCAACCCCCCCGCCACCACCAACCCCCAAACCCCTGATAACTCGACCAATTACATATTTGGTAGTAATATGAACATTTTTGCATATTTGATATGACCGGAAGTAATGGAGCGATATCAGCCTTCGGGTCTAATATCGATATTAGCCCCCGTGGCTGATATCGGTTTTTAGCTTCCGCTTTAATTTTGCACTTTCGCTTTTATGTCAACATAGCAGACGAACTTCAAAAAAACAAAATGACGGATGACAGGTACATTTTGAAAACCTCTGAAATATTTTATAATGTCTTCTCTGACTTTCTTTGCAAACAGACAGGTTATAATGATATGGGTGGATTTTTCTCTTTCTGTGATAAGAAATGTGTTTATTCGGATTACTGTTTCATTATATATAAACCTTTATCACTCTCACTTCTAGAAATTTATCATACCCGTATTCAATACAACTCTTAAGCTGTATGATGTTTAAATGTTTATACAAATATAGCTTCATTAACCTGAGTGAATGGTAGACATAGACATAGTACTTTTGTACTGGCGTGTGACGATGTAATTTTCGTAACCAATATGTATTAATATGACAGTATTCTAAATTCAGCATTTTTGTATATATTATATAGGATGAGAAAGTCACTTGCAGTAAGTAAATTATATACCAACGTCTAAGTATTGTGACAACCATAAAATATATTATCCAGCGGATTTCTGAAACATCAAAAACACAAGGTTAACATCAAATATTTATATATACGTCTACAAATTAAGCCCAACACTGTTAGAATTACATTTTTGACACTGTCAATTTTTGCTTACCCTCATCTGGATTCGAATTGGCACCGTCGTGACACTGTGGCACCAATTCGCCTGCACTATGTCGAGAGGTCTATACCCCTCGGCCAAATCCACTATATAAAAATATAGCTTCCTTAACCGTGGTGAATCTTAGACATCGACACAGTTCATGTGTACTAGCGTGTGACAATAGAAATTTCGTAACTAATACGTATTTATATGACAGTATTCTAATTCAGAATTTGTGTATATATGATATAGGATGACAAAGTTACTAGTCATACAGTCACATTAAGTAAATTATATACAAACGTCTAGGTATTGTGACAACCATATAATATATCTATCCAGCGGATTTCTGAAGCATCAAAAACACAAGGTTAACATCAAATATATATATATATACGTTTACAAATTAAGCCCAACACTGTTAGAATTAGATTTTTAACACTGTCAAATTTTTGCTTACCATCAGCGAGGTCTATATAGCATATATTCTAATTTAGGTTCTTGTGTAGAACGTACAGTATTCATTTATGATTGTTATTTTGTATCGTAATATGTTTAAATTTCGGATACGTAAATTAGGCGGACCCATTCTTATACGAACGGACCTTAATTATAGAAACCCGGACCAGAATGTTAATTTTACTTATCCGACCGGATACGTAAATTAGGGAATTATTATTATGCGACACCGGCTTTGTTTCCACACTTATCAAACATGTTCATGACAAACTTGAGGCAGTGCATTAAATCAAAATTAAATAAATGAATTTAAGCATTTAATAGGTATAAATTTGCAACATTTTAATATTTGAATAATGCCTTAGCTTATCTTTATTAATACATATTGGTATATTTATAAATAAATTTCAAAAAATATTTTTTAAACATAACCAAAAATATGTACTTACACAGTCGGCGAAACTCCCATGCTGTTCATAAACTAAATCTTCACCGACTATCTGAACATTATGACTGTAAAACAATTCACGAAGTAAACGTTCCACTTATGTAGTATACACACCTCCTTATGACGTTCTCATTTTCCGTTTTTAATTATGTATATTAAATTGAATATAAAGGGATTAAAATATTCAAAAAAATTAAGATAACTATTCTGTCGCAACTAATGATGCAGAAGTAAATAGTTATATTTAATAATGCCATGGCATATTGCAACATTAACAATATAGTTTGTGTTTTACAGTCACCTTGACAGACGATACAAAGTACATATTTTTGTGTATTAGTTTATTCATACATTGGGAAATTAATGAGTTACATAAAATAAAAGTAACATAATTTCGCCCAGGGCTGTTTATGTGTGGATATCAAGTCGTGTAAAGAAGTTGTTAGAATTTGAAATAAAATGTTTCTTATGTTCAACTATTTAAAAAAAAAAGATTAATTTAAGGTCACGAAAAACTAAATGCTAACAATTTGTAACGTCTTTCCTGTAGTCATATGATGAAATAAATTGCGCAACGGGGAAGTCCAGGAGATTAAAATGGTAAAACATGGAAAAAAAAGGAAACCCATAAATGATTTGAAAAATGTCTGCTAATGTTTCATATATTCTGTTCTTATAATAATAAACAAATTAGTAAATCCCAACAATAAAACATTGAAAACTTGTTACATAGTATTCCTTCACCTATACATACTATGAAAACGGGGAACTTTAAACAGTTGGATGCTGTCCGACTCATTAAACGCCTACCAATGATATAACTCCGACTCATTGAACGCCTACCATTGGTATAACTCCGACTCATTAAACGCCTTCCAATGATATAACTCCGACTCATTAAACGCCTACCAATGATATAACTCCGACTCATTAAACGCCTACCAATGATATAACTCCGACTCATTGAACGCCTACCATTGGTATAACTCCGACTCATTAAACGCCTTCCAATGATATAACTCCGACTCATTAAACGCCTACCAATGATATAACTCCGACTCATTAAACGCCTACCAATGGTATAACTCCGACTCATTAAACGCTTAACAATGGTATAACTCTGACTCATTAAACGCCTACCATGGTATAACTCCGACTCATTAAACGCCTACCAATGGTATAACTCCGACTCATTAAACGCCTACCAATGATAAAACTCCGACTCATTAAACGCCTACCAATGGTATAACTACGACTCATTAAACGCCTACCAATGGTATAACTCCGACTCATTAAACGCCTACCAATGGTATAACTCCGACTCATTAAACGCCTACCAATGGTATAACTCCAACTTATTAAACGCCTACCAATGGTATAACTCCGACTCATTAAACGCCTACCAATGGTATAACTCCGACTCATTAAACGCCTACCAATGGTATAACTCCGACTCATTAAACGCCTACCAATGGTATAACTCCGACTTATTAAACGCCTACCAATGGTATAACTCCGACTCATTAAACGCCTACAATGGTATAACGTGGTGATTCGTATTATAACTTTTGCTGTTGCTCCATGCAAAGCTTCACGTAGTGTTGACTACTTGGAAAGTTCTGTCCATTAGATCTGAAACTTCTTATATTTCACATATTTAAGTATATCATGGTTAGAATGGTTGCTTATTGCATGGGTCTTAGCTCATGTGCAATCACACACAAACAAAAGTCTCAAATTCCTCTCCTGGAACCTCGGTGGTTAAGGGACTTAGTCATTTACTATGAATCACATGCCTGTCAACACTGAGCTTGCGGTTTCCACTCTAACAGCGGGCAGGGTGTGCTCGACTTTTATCTTAATGGACAAGGATAGGCGGGATTTCTATGTATTTCGGCTTCCTCTCCTAATAAAAACTGGACGCAATACAGCTTAAAAGTTGCTGAAAGTGCCGTTTAGTACCATTTAAACAAGCAAACAATCAGTTATTCTTCGCCTCGGCAAGGTACACTTTTTGCACTTATAGTTTTCACGTGTTCTGAACAAATAATTATAAAGATGTAGCATATATTGCAATGCATACTCCGACTCATTAAACGCTTAACAATGGTATAACTCTGACTCATTAAACGCCTACCAATGGTATAACTCCGACTCATTAAACGCCTACCAATGGTATAACTCCGACTCATTAAACGCCTACCAATGATAAAACTCCGACTCATTGAACGCCTACCAATGGTATAACTCCGACTCATTAAACGCCTACCAATGGTATAACGTCCGTATTCGTCAGTCGTCGTCGTTTTCTTTTAAAATCTTCTTCTCCAAAACCACTGAACAGATATTGCTTTGAAACTTTGCACATATCATAAGTAAAATGTCCACCACCAAATTCGCACAAATCATGGCCTCAGACCAACTAACATGGCCACCTCGGCAAAGAATAGAAAAAGGGGGTCAGAATATAGCTTTTGCCTTAGTTCAAAAAGTATAATAGATACAGGAAAACCGAAGAAACATTCCTTCAGCATCAAAAGCTCTACAAAACACTTCGAAGTTGTATGACTGACTCCTTGTAGGATTTATTGCCCTTTAATTGTCAAAATTTATGATTTTGGCATTTTTGCTTTCAAATCTTGAAAAATATTAGAACTAGAGAAAAAAGTTAGCATTGCTTAATTGCTCTGCTCTATGAGAGCTACAAAAGTGACTTAGGGTCAATATTGTCTGATAAACTGTTTAGAAGTTATTCTCCTTGAGCATTTTTAAATGATTTTTAATTGATTTTGAAAAATCTCCTCTTAAATCAATGAAAGGACTGCTTTGAAACATTGCACACGTCATCTTTAGGATGTCCTCTACCCAAATTGTGGAAATCATGACAGCTGACTATACCAACATGGCTACCTAGGCTTTAAATAATAGTAGAAAAAAGGGAGGGGGTCAAGATAGTTTTTGGCTGATAGTTAAAAAAGATAACAGATACAGCAAAATTGAAGTGAACATCCTTCCTATGCATAAAAAATCCTCCTTATAGAAGTTATTTCCTTTAAAAGGTCAAAATTAATGATTTTTGCAGAAGTGTTGGACAATTCCTTATAGGAAAGAAAAGCTTGATAAATTAGAGTTGCTTTATTCAGGTGCAGGTTAGCGATGCAGGCTCTTGGGAGCCTCTTGTTATTTAAAATTAAGTTCTATGAATGCATAAAGCACAATTATATTGTCATATGTTCTTTATTCTTTTTTAGATCCAGAAAAACTGTAAAAACAAAAGCACGCAATTCATTGGTATAGTTCCTGTGGACCCATGGGGACTAGACAGTGGAAAGTGTATGTACGAAATTAAAAAAAAATTAACCGTACTTTGTTATTTTCAAGTGCGATTTTGTAATACATGGTTAATTGAGACCGTTCATCAAGACGTATGGACAGTTAATGATGACCTCGATAATTATTAACTTGTAGCATTAATTGATTATAATATAATCAGCATAAAGAAGAAAATTAAAATAAATAAATAATGCAAAATAATCTTTTTTGGGGTGTTACTATAGGTGAAAACCAAGGGACGGGAGTACCTCCTTTCTCGATGAAATCTTGTTCAATGAAGCTTTTTTAATTCCTTCTCCATCTTATTTCCAGTGAAATGGCATCCTTCTATGCTTTTGTGCTACAGGTAGCACATGTATTTTCACATAAAGTAAAAAAAAAATTTTTTAACCTGTTTTCGGGTCAAATATATGGTTTAGTATCATAATAATACCATGCTTTTAAGACAATGGATATCGTAGGAGGGCACCATTTTCCTTCAATAAAATATGTATCCGTTTCAACTTTGTCTTTTTTAACTCTTAAATCTTACTTTCCTTGCGAGGCTGTCCTCCTGCATAGGAATAGCTGGATGTTTTCCTTAGCTCCGTAAGATTTTTTTAAATACATTCTTTCGTCGAGAATATTGGTTGATGAACAACTCTCTATTAAGAAGTTGCAAATCTATTATTGATAACCACATTTGCTATCGGTCCATTCTCATTGACTTCGCCTACAAGTTCTACATTTTGCCTGAGCGGGAAGTAAATGCAATTGTCTTCGCTAATTCTACTTTTTGCTTTCTTTTACTTTTGCAGGTTTCATTCTGGCTCTGCATAACTTTTGAAATGGTTTGGTTTTTGGCTATGGTGGCAAATTTCTCTTGTCTTTCTTTGTGCATGTCAAGGCAGTTGTTGCTTTTTATTGGTATTCTTAGTGCTTTAAGTACTTTGATATTTTGATTTGTACTTTTTATTGCTATACATTCTCACCCTCTAGACATGTTAACTTTCCATGGTAAATTCTTAAGAGTCGGCAAGTTCTTGGGCTCTCACGATTGTCAAAATATCATTTAAGTTTTTGTCTTGTTTTCGCAGAGTTCTTCGTCTGTTTGATCGACAGTTCTGAATGCTTCGTGTGATAATTTCTTTTAAATCTCCAAATTCACAGTTCTTTGCAAGTTTTCGTAACTCTGAAACAAATTTGTCAAGGGATTGGCCTTCTAATTGTTTGTATACTCCAAATTTGTATATCTCTATTTGTGTGTTTTTTTATGGGTAAGTAGTCTGTTTAAACTTTCTTTGTAGCTTTATCAGTGGTTTCAGCTTCACCTTTTTCTGCATCATATGTCAGAGACCCTTTCCCCCGCGTAATGAAGGAGTAGGGCGCGTTTTCGTGGTGCATCGTAGATTCCGAGACCCACAAATAGATTGTCTAGCCTTTCTACACATTTTTGACTGCGTGGGCCTACACTAGGAACGCAAAACGTGGCGATTCATTCAATTTTCACATTAGTGTGGAATTTCAACCAATGCCAAGGAACATGTAACAGGTTGGAATATTCAATAGGATAACTATCTAGTACACTTTTTACTTGACCATAGAACAGTCTAACAGACAACTATCTAGTCCACTCTTTACTTGAGCATAGAAAAGTCTGACAGACAACTATCTAGTCCACTCTACTTGAGCATAGAACAGTCTGACTGACAACTATCTAGTCCACTCATTACTTAAGCATAGAACAGTCTGACAGATAACTATCTAGTCCATTCTTTACTTGAGCATAGAACAGTCTGACAGACAACTATCTAGTCCACTCAGTACTTGAGCATAGAACAGTCTGAAAGACAACTATCTAGTCCACTCATTACTTGATCATAGAACAGTCTGACAACTATCTAGTCCACTCTTGAGCATAGAACAGTCTGACAACAATCTAGTCCACTCTTTATTTGAGCATAGAACAGTCTGACAGACAACTATCTAGTTCACTCATTATTTGAGCATAAAACAGTCTGAAGACAACTATCTAGTCCCACACGTTACTTGAGCATAGAACAGTCTGACAGACAACTATCTAGTCCACTCTTTACTTGAGCATAGAACAGTCTGACAGACAACTATCTAGTCCACTCATTACTTGAGCATAGAACAGTCTGACAGACAGCTATCTAGTCCATTATTACTTGAGCATAGAAAAGTGACATAACTTTCTAGTCCACTCTTTACTTGAGCATAGAACAGTCTGACATACAACTATCTAGTCCACTCATTACTTGAGCATAGAACAGTCGGACAGAAAACTTTCTAGTCCACTCTTTAGTTGAGCATATAACAGTCCGACAGACAACTATCTAGTCCACTCTTTACTTGAGCATAGAACAAACTGACAGACAACTATCTAGTCCACTCTTTACTTGAGCATTGAACAGTCTGACAGACAACTATCTAGTCCACTCAGTACTTGAGCATAGAACAGTCTGAAAGACAACTATCTAGTCCACTCATTACTTGATCATAGAACAGTCTGACAACTATCTAGTCCACTCTTGAGCATAGAACAGTCTGACAACAATCTAGTCCACTCTTTATTTGAGCATAGAACAGTCTGACAGACAACTATCTAGTTCACTCATTATTTGAGCATAAAACAGTCTGAAGACAACTATCTAGTCCCACACGTTACTTGAGCATAGAACAGTCTGACAGACAACTATCTAGTCCACTCTTTACTTGAGCATAGAACAGTCTGACAGACAACTATCTAGTCCACTCATTACTTGAGCATAGAACAGTCTGACAGACAGCTATCTAGTCCATTATTACTTGAGCATAGAAAAGTGACATAACTTTCTAGTCCACTCTTTACTTGAGCATAGAACAGTCTGACATACAACTATCTAGTCCACTCATTACTTGAGCATAGAACAGTCGGACAGAAAACTTTCTAGTCCACTCTTTAGTTGAGCATATAACAGTCCGACAGACAACTATCTAGTCCACTCTTTACTTGAGCATAGAACAAACTGACAGACAACTATCTAGTCCACTCTTTACTTGAGCATTGAACAGTCTGACAGACAACTATCTAGTCCACTCTTTACTTGAGCATTGAACAGTCTGACAGACAACTATCTAGTCCACTCTTTACTTGAGCATTATTTCGCATAGAATAAAGTCTTCCCATAACCAGGCCTGGTATAGTCATTATGACAACAATTCAGAACTTACCTGGGCCAGCAATTATTCTGATATGTGATCAACAGTTGATGTCTAGCTACCTAAAGCTCTCAGCCCTCCTTAAATATTTACAATGATAGTGATGAAAACCATGGTAATTTTAAGGTAACAAATGCCATGATATAGCTGTAAAAAATTCCGAAAGTGGCATTAAACAACATTCAAACTAAAAATCAATGTGACCCTGGAATAATGAGACACAAATATCTAGTCCACCCATTACACAGGCCTAAATAGTCATGTAGAGAACTACACCGTCCACCTATAACATAGACCTTAATAGTCAGACAACTATATAGTCCACCCATTACACAGGCCTAAATAGTCAGGTAGAGAACTACACCGTCCACCTATAACATAGACCTTAATAGTCAGACAACTATAAAGTCCACCCATTACACAGGCCTAAATAGTCAGGTAGAGAACTACACCGTCCACCTATAACATAGACCTTAATAGTCAGGCTGACAACTATATAGTCCACTTATTACACAGGCCTAAATAGTCAGGTAGAGAACTACACCGTCCACCTATAACATAGACCTTAATAGTCAGGCTGACAACTATATAGTCCACCCATTACACAGGCCTCAAAAGTCAGGTAGGGAACTACACCGTCCACCTATAACATAGACCTTAATAGTCAGGCTGACAACTATATAGTCCACTAATTACACAGGCCTAAATAGTCAGGTAGAGAACTACACCGTCCACCTAAAACATAGACCTTAATAGTCAGGCTGACAACTATGTAGTCCACTTATTACACATGCCTAAATAGTCAGGTAGAGAACTACACCGTCCACCTATAACATAGACCTTAATAGTCAGGCTGACAACTATATAGTCCACTTATTACACAGGCCTAAATAGTCAGGTAGAGAACTACACCGTCCACCTATAACATAGACCTTAATAGTCAGGCTGACAACTATATAGTCCACCCATTACACAGGCCTAAATAGTCAGGTAGAGAACTACACCGTCCACCTATAACATAGACCTTAATAGTCAGACAACTATATAGTCCACCCATTACACAGGCCTAAATAGTCAGTGACAACTATATAGTCCACCCATTACACAGGCCTAAATAGTCAGGTAGAGAACTACACCGTCCACCTATAACATAGACCTTAATAGTCAGACAACTATATAGTCCACCCATTACACAGGCCTAACTAGTCAGGTAGAGAACTACACCGTCCACCTATAACATAGACCTTAATAGTCAGACAACTATATAGTCCACCCATTACACAGGCCTAAATAGTCAGTGACAACTATATAGTCCACCCATTACACAGGCCTAAATAGTCAGGTAGAGAACTACACCATCCACCTATAACATAGACCTTAATAGTCAGACAACTATATAGTCCACCCATTACACAGGCCTAAATAGTCAGGTAGAGAACTACACCGTCCACCTATAACATATACCTTAATAGTCAGGCTGACAACTATATAGTCCACCCATTACACAGGCCTAAATAGTCAGGTAGAGAACTACACCATCCACCTATAACATAGACCTTAATAGTCAGGCTGACAACTATATAGTCCACCCATTACACAGGCCTAAATAGTCAGGTAGAGAACTACACCGTCCACCTATAACATAGACCTTAATAGTCAGACAACTATATAGTCCACCCATTACACAGGCCTAAATAGTCAGGTAGAGAACTACACCGTCCACCTATAACATAGACCTTAATAGTCAGGCTGACAACTATATAGTCCACTTATTACACAGGCCTAAATATTCAGGCAGACAAGTATATAGTCCACCCATTACACACACCTCAATTGTCAGACAGACAACTATATAGTGCACTCATTACACAGGCCTACATAGTCAAACAACTATATAGTCCACTCATTACATAGACCTAAATATTCAGGCAGACAAGTAAGGCCTTAATAGTCAGACTGACAACTATATAGTCCAACCATTTCACAAGCCTAAATAGTCAGACAGACAACTATATAGTCTACCCATTACACAGGCCTCAATGGTCAGACAGACAACTGTATAGTCCACCCATTACATAGACCTAAATAGTCAGACAACTGTATACTCCACCCATTACATAAATCTTAATAGTCAGACAGACAACTTTATAGTCTTCCCATTACACAGGCCTAAATAGGCAGACAGACAACTGTATAGTCTACCCATTACACAGGCCTAAATAGGCAGACAGACAACTATATAGTCCACCCATTACATAGACCTAAATAGTCAGACAACTATATAGTCTACCCATTACACAAGCCTTAATAGTCAGACAACTATATAGTCCACCCATTACACAGGCCTTAATAGTCAGCCAACTATATAGTCTACCCATTACACAGGCCTAAATAGTCGGACAACTATATAGTCCACCCATTACACAAGCCTTAATAGTCAGAAAGACAACTATATAGTCCACCCATTACGCAGGCCCAAATAGTCAGAGAGACAACTGTATAGTCCACCCATTACATAGACCTAAATAGTCAGAAAGACAACTATATAGACCACCCATTACACAGGCCTAAATTGTCAGACAGACAACTATTTAGTCCACTCATTAAACAGGCTTAAATAAGCAGACAACTATATAGTCTACCCATTACACAGGCATAAATAGTCAGACAGACAACTGTATAGACCACCCATTACAGAGGCCTTAATAGCCAGACAGACAACTATATAGTCCAGCTATTACACGGGCCTAAATAGTCAGACAGACGATTGATGCCTTCAGATTTTAACGCAAGCGCTGACGTTATTTCCGGCAAATAAAAAATTCCAATTTTAATCAGTTAATTTTTTTTACTGCAGTAGCATTAGAATGGAGATGACTGTATGGTATTTGAGAATTTGCCGGCATCAATTCGTGATTTTATGGTCCGAAATATCCGTTTACTGGCTCCGCTTACGCGTCGCCAATAAACTCAATTTCTGCCCATCAAATCACCAATAGATGCAGGCAAATCTTCAAATACAATACAGTTATCTCCTAAGTCTACCCATTACACAGGCAAAAATAGTCAGACAGACAACTGTATAGACCACCCATTACAGAGGCCTTAATAGCCAGACAGACAACTATATAGCCAAGCTATTACACGGGCCTAAATAGTCAGACAGACAATTATATAGTCTACCCATTACAAGGCCGAAATAGTCAGACAGACAACTGTATAGTCTACCCATTAAACCGGCCTAAATAGTCAGACAGACAACTATATAGTCTACCCATTACACAGGCCTAAATAGCCAGACAGACAACTATATAGTCTACCCATTACACAGGCCTAAATAGTCAGACAACTATATAGTCTACCCATTACACAGGCCTCAATTGTCAGACAGACAACTATATAGTCTACCCATTACACAGGCCTAAATAGTCAGACAGACAACTGTATAGTCTACCCATTCCACAGGCCTAATTAGGCAGATTGACAACTATGTAGTCTACCTATTATACAGGCCTAAATAGACAGACAACTATATAGTCCACCCATTACACAGGCCTAAATAGACAGACAACTATATAGTCCACCCATTACACAAGCCTTAATAGTCAGAAAGACAACTATATAGTCCACCCATTACACAGGCCTAAATAGACAGACATCTGTATAGACCACCCATTACACAGGCCTAAATAGTCAGACAGACAACTATATAGTCTACCCATTACACAGGCCTAAATAGTCAGACAGACAACTATATAGTCCACCCATTACATAGGCCTAAATAGACAGACAACTATGTAGTCTACCCATTACACAGGCCTAAATAGAGAGACAACTGTATAGACCACCCATTACACAGGCCTAAATAGTCAGACAGACAACTGTATAGACCACCCATTACACAGGCCTAAATAGTCAGACAGACAACTGTATAGTCCACCCATTACACAGGCCTAAATAGACAGACAACTATGTAGTCTACCCATTACACAGGCCTAAATAGACAGACAACTGTATAGACCACCCATTACACAGGCCTAAATAGTCATACAACTATATAGTCCACTCATTACATAAACCTAAATATTCAGGCAGACAAGTATATAGTCCACCCATTACACAGGCCTTAATAGTCAGACAGACAACTATATAGTCCACCCATTACACAAGCCTAAATAGGCAGACAGACAACTATATAGTCTACCCATTACACAGGCCTCAATAGTCAGACAGACAACTGTATAGTCCACCCATTACATAGACCTAAATAGTCAGACAGACAACTGTATAGTCCACATCAATTGGTGACTTGATGGTCCGAAATATCCGTTTACTGGCTCCGCTTATGCGTCACCAATAAACTCAATTTCTGACCATCAAATCAGCAATAGATGCAGGCAAATCTTCAAATACAATACAGTCATCTCCCAAGTCTACCTATTACACAGGCCTAAATAGTCAGACAGACAACTGTATAGACCACCCATTACACAGGCCTTAAAAGCCAGACAGACAACTATATAGTCCAGCTATTACACAGGCCTAAATAGTCAGACAGACAACTATATAGTCTACCCATTACACAGGCCTAAATAGACAGACAACTGTATAGACCACCCAATACACAGGCCTAAATATAGTCATACAGACAGCTATATAGTCATACAGACAGCTATCTGTCCACTCATTACACAGGCCTAAATAGTCGGAAAACTATATAGTCTACTCATTACATAGACCTAAATATTCAGGCAGACAAGTATATATTACACCCCTTACACAGGCCTAAATTGTCAGACGGACAACTATATAGTCCACCCATTACACAGGCCTTAATAGTCAGACAGACAATTGTATAGTCCACCCATTACATAGACCTAAATCGTCAAACAGACAACTATATAGTCTACCCATTACACAGGCCTAAATAGGCAGACAGACAACTATATAGTCTACCCATTACACAGGCCTCAATTGTCAGACAGACAACTGTATAGTCCACCCATTACATAGACCTAAATAGTCAGACAGACAACTGTATAGTCCACCCATTACACAGACCTAAATAGTCAGACAGACAACTATATAGACCACCCATTACACAGGCCTAAATAGTCAGACAGACAACTATATAGTCTACCCATTACACAGGCCTAAATAGGCAGACAACTATATAGTCCACTCATTACATAGACCTAAATAGTCAGAAAGACAACTATATAGACCACCCATTACACAGGCCTAAATAGTCAGACAAACAACTATATAGTCTACCCATTACACCGGCCTAAATAGACAGACAGCCAACTATATAGTCTACCCATTACACGGGCCTTAATAGTCAGACAGACAACTATATAGTCCACCCATTACACAGGCCTTAATAGTCAGACAGACAACTATATAGTCCACCCATTACACAGGCATTAATAGTCAGACAGACAACTATATAGTCTACCCATTACACAGGCCTAAATAGTCAGACAGACAACTATATAGTCCACCCATTACAGAGGCCTAAATAGTCAGACAGACAACTGTATAGTCCACCCATTACACAGGCCTTAATAGTCAGACAACTATATAGTCTACCCATTACACAGGCCTAAATAGGCAGACAACTGTATAATCCACCCATTACACGGGCCTAAATAGGCAGACAACTGTATAATCCACCCATTACGCAGGCCTAAATAGTCAGACAGACAACTGTATAGTCTACCCATTACACAGGCCTAAATAGTCAGACAGACAACTATATAGTCCACCCATTACACAAAGCCCTAAATAATCAGACAACTATATAGTCCACCCATTACATAGACCTAAATAGTCAGACAGACAACTATATAGTCCACCCATTACACAGGCCTAAATAGACGGACAGACTATATAGTCCACCCATTACATAGACATAAATAGTCAGGCAGACAACTATATAGTCTACCCAAAGACTATGGCCTAAATAGACAGACAACTATATAGTCCACTCATTACACAGGCCTAAATAGTCAGACAGACAACTGTATAGTCTACCCATTACAATAGACCTAAATAGTCAGACAGATAACTGTATAGTCCACCCATTAAACAGGCCTAAATAGACAGACAACTATGTAGTCTACCCATTACACAGGCCTAAATAGTCAGACAACTATGTAGTCCACACATTACACATGCCTAAATAGTCAGACAGACAACTATATAGCCACCCATTACACAGGCCTAAATAGTCAGACAGACAACTGTATAGTCCACCCATTACACAGGCCTAAATAGTCAGACAGACAACTATATAGTCCACCCATTACACAGGCCTAAATAGTCAGACAGACAACTATATAGCCACCCATTACACAGGCCTAAATAGTCAGACAGACAACTGTATAGTCTACCCATTACACAGGCCTCAATTGTCAGACAGACAACTGTACAGTCCACCCATTACAAAGGCTTAATAATCTGACAACTATATAGTCCACCCATTACACAGGCCTAAATAGTCAGACAGACAACTATATAGCCACCCATTACACAGGCCTCAATTGTCAGACAGATAACTGTATAGTCCACCCATTACACAGGCCTAAATAGTCAGACAGACAACTGTATAGCCACCCATTACACAGGCCTAAATAGTCAGACAGACAACTATATAGCCACCCATTACACAGGCCTAAATAGTCAGACAGACAACTATATAGTCCACCCATTACACAGGCCTAAATAGTCAGACAGACAACTGTATAGTCCACCCATTACACAGGCCTAAATAGTCAGACAGACAACTATATAGTCCACCCATTACACAGGCCTAAATAGTCAGACAGACAACTGTATAGTCTACCCATTACACAGGCCTCAATTGTCAGACAGACAACTGTATAGTCCACCCATTACACAGGCCTAAATAGTCAGACAGACAACTATATAGTCCACCCATTACACAGGCCTAAATAGTCAGACAGACAACTATATAGTCCACCAATTACAAAGGCTTAATAATCTGACAACTATATAGTCCACCCATTACACAGGCCTAAATAGTCAGACAGACAATTATATAGTCCACCCATTACACAGGCCTAAATAGTCAGACAGACAACTATATAGCCACCCATTACACAGGCCTAAATAGTCAGACAGACAACTATATAGCCACCCATTACACAGGCCTAAATAGTCAGACAGACAACTATATAGTCGACCCATTACACAGGCCTAAATAGTCAGACAGACAACTATATAGCCACCCATTACACAGGCCTCAATTGTTAGACAGACAACTGTATAGTCCACCCATTACACAGGCCTAAATAGTCAGACAGACAACTATATAGTCCACCCATTACACAGGCCTAAATAGTCAGACAGACAACTATATAGCCACCCATTACACAGGCCTAAATAGTCAGACAGACAACTATATAGTCCACCCATTACACAGGCCTAAATAGTCAGACAGACAACTATATAGCCACCCATTACACAGGCCTCAATTGTTAGACAGACAACTGTATAGTCCACCCATTACACAGGCCTAAATAGTCAGACAGACAACTATATAGTCCACCCATTACACAGGCCTAAATAGTCAGACAGACAACTATATAGCCACCCATTACACAGGCCTAAATAGTCAGACAGACAACTATATAGTCCACCCATTACAAAGGCTTAATAATCTGACAACTATATAGTCCACCCATTACACAGGCCTACATAGTCAGACAGACAACTGTATATTCTACCCATTACACAGGCCTAAATAGTCAGACAGACAACTATATAGTCCACCCATTACACAGGCCTAAATAGTCAGACAGACAACTATATAGCCACCCATTACACAGGCCTAAATAGTCAGACAGACAACTGTATAGTCTACCCATTACACAGGCCTCAATTGTCAGACAGACAACTGTATAGTCCACCCATTACACAGGCCTAAATAGTCAGACAGACAACTGTATAGTCCACCCATTACACAGGCCTAAATAGTCAGACAGACAACTGTATAGTCTACCCATTACACAGGCCTCAATTGTCAGACAGACAACTATATAGCCACCCATTACACAGGCCTAAATAGTCAGACAGACAACTGTATAGTCTACCCATTACACAGGCCTCAATTGTCAGACAGACAACAATATAGTCCACCCATTACACAGGCCTAAATAGTCAGACAGACAACTATATAGTCCACCCATTACACAGGCCTTAATAGTCAGACAGACAACTATATAGTCCACCCATTACACAGGCATTAATAGTCAGACAGACAACTATATAGTCTACCCATTACACAGGCCTAAATAGTCAGACAGACAACTATATAGTCCACCCATTACAGAGGCCTAAATAGTCAGACAGACAACTGTATAGTCCACCCATTACACAGGCCTCAATAGTCGGACAACTATATAGTCTACCCATTACACAGGCCTAAATAGGCAGACAACTGTATAATCCACCCATTACACGGGCCTAAATAGGCAGACAACTGTATAATCCACCCATTACGCAGGCCTAAATAGTCAGACAGACAACTGTATAGTCTACCCATTACACAGGCCTAAATAGTCAGACAGACAACTATATAGTCCACCCATTACACAAAGCCCTAAATAATCAGACAACTATATAGTCCACCCATTACATAGACCTAAATAGTCAGACAGACAACTATATAGTCCACCCATTACACAGGCCTAAATAGTCAGACAGACTATATAGTCCACCCATTACATAGACATAAATAGTCAGGCAGACAACTATATAGTCTACCCATAAACTATGGCCTAAATAGACAGACAACTATATAGTCCACTCATTACACAGGCCTAAATAGTCAGACAGACAACTGTATAGTCTACCCATTACATAGACCTAAATAGTCAGACAGATAACTGTATAGTCCACCCATTAAACAGGCCTTAATAGTCAGACAGACAACTATATAGTCCACCCATTACACAAGCCTAAATAGGCAGACAGACAACTATATAGTCTACCCATTACACAGGCCTCAATAGTCAGACAGACAACTGTATAGTCCACCCATTACATACACCTAAATAGTCAGACAGACAACTGTATAGTCCACATCAATTGGTGACTTGATGGTCCGAAATATCCGTTTACTGGCTCCGCTTATGCGTCACCAATAAACTCAATTTCTGACCATCAAATCAGCAATAGATGCAGGCAAATCTTCAAATACAATACAGTCATCTCCCAAGTCTACCTATTACACAGGCATAAATAGTCAGACAGACAACTGTATAGACCACCCATTACACAGGCCTTAAAAGCCAGACAGACAACTATATAGTCCAGCTATTACACAGGCCTAAATAGTCAGACAGACAACTATATAGTCTACCCATTACACAGGCCTAAATAGACAGACAACTGTATAGACCACCCAATACACAGGCCTAAATATAGTCATACAGACAGCTATATAGTCATACAGACAGCTATCTGTCCACTCATTACACAGGCCTAAATATTCGGAAAACTATATAGTCTACTCATTACATAGACCTAAATATTCAGGCAGACAAGTATATATTACACCCCTTACACAGGCCTAAATAGACAGACATCTGTATAGACCACCCATTACACAGGCCTAAATAGTCAGACAGACAACTATATAGTCTACCCATTACACAGGCCTAAATGGTCAGCCAGACAACTATATAGTCCACCCATTACACAGGCCTAAATAGACAGACAACTATGTAGTCTACCCATTACACAGGCCTAAATAGAGAGACAACTGTATAGACCACCCATTACACAGGCCTAAATAGTCAGACAGACAACTGTATAGACCACCCATTACACAGGCCTAAATAGTCAGACAGACAACTGTATAGTCTACCCATTACACAGGCCTAAATAGACAGACAACTATGTAGTCTACCCATTACACAGGCCTAAATAGACAGACAACTGTATAGACCACCCATTACACAGGCCTAAATAGTCATACAACTATATAGTCCACTCATTACATAGACCTAAATATTCAGGCAGACAAGTATATAGTCCACCCATTACACAGGCCTTAATAGTCAGACAGACAACTATAAAGTCCAACCGTTACACAGGCCTTAATAGTCAGAAAGACAACTATATAGTCCACCCATTACACATGCCTAAATAGGCAGACAGACAACTATATAGTCTACCCATTACACAGGCCTCAATAGTCAGACAGACAACTGTATAGTCCACCCATTACATAGACCTAAATAGTCAGACAGACAACTGTATAGTCCACATCAATTGGTGACTTGATGGTCCGAAATATCCGTTTACTGGCTCCGCTTATGCGTCACCAATAAACTCAATTTCTGACCATCAAATCAGCAATAGATGCAGGCAAATCTTCAAATACAATACAGTCATCTCCCAAGTATACCTATTACACAGGCATAAATAGTCAGACAGACAACTGTATAGACCACCCAATACACAGGCCTAAATATAGTCATACAGACAGCTATATAGTCATACAGACAGCTATCTGTCCACTCATTACACAGGCCTAAATATTCGGAAAACTATATAGTCTACTCATTACATAGACCTAAATATTCAGGCAGACAAGTATATATTACACCCCTTACACAGGCCTAAATAGACAGACATCTGTATAGACCACCCATTACACAGGCCTAAATAGTCAGACAGACAACTATATAGTCTACCCATTACACAGGCCTAAATGGTCAGCCAGACAACTATATAGTCCACCCATTACACAGGCCTAAATAGACAGACAACTATGTAGTCTACCCATTACACAGGCCTAAATAGAGAGACAACTGTATAGACCACCCATTACACAGGCCTAAATAGTCAGACAGACAACTGTATAGACCACCCATTACACAGGCCTAAATAGTCAGACAGACAACTGTATAGTCTACCCATTACACAGGCCTAAATAGACAGACAACTATGTAGTCTACCCATTACACAGGCCTAAATAGACAGACAACTGTATAGACCACCCATTACACAGGCCTAAATAGTCATACAACTATATAGTCCACTCATTACATAGACCTAAATATTCAGGCAGACAAGTATATAGTCCACCCATTACACAGGCCTTAATAGTCAGACAGACAACTATAAAGTCCAACCGTTACACAGGCCTTAATAGTCAGAAAGACAACTATATAGTCCACCCATTACACATGCCTAAATAGGCAGACAGACAACTATATAGTCTACCCATTACACAGGCCTCAATAGTCAGACAGACAACTGTATAGTCCACCCATTACATAGACCTAAATAGTCAGACAGACAACTGTATAGTCCACATCAATTGGTGACTTGATGGTCCGAAATATCCGTTTACTGGCTCCGCTTATGCGTCACCAATAAACTCAATTTCTGACCATCAAATCAGCAATAGATGCAGGCAAATCTTCAAATACAATACAGTCATCTCCCAAGTATACCTATTACACAGGCATAAATAGTCAGACAGACAACTGTATAGACCACCCATTACACAGGCCTTAAAAGCCAGACAGACAACTATATAGTCCAGCTATTACACAGGCCTAAATAGTCAGACAGACAACTATATAGTCTACCCATTACACAGGCCTAAATAGACAGACAACTGTATAGACCACCCAATACACAGGCCTAAATATAGTCATACAGACAGCTATATAGTCATACAGACAGCTATCTGCCCACTCATTACACAGGCCTAAATAGTCGGAAAACTATATAGTCTACTCATTACATAGACCTAAATATTCAGGCAGACAAGTATATATTACACCCCTTACACAGACCTAAATTGTCAGATGGACAACTATATAGTCCACCCATTACACAGGCCTTAATAGTCAGACAGACAATTGTATAGTCCACCCATTACATAGACCTAAATCGTCAAACAGACAACTATATAGTCTACCCATTACACAGGCCTAAATAGGCAGACAGACAACTATATAGTCTACCCATTACACAGGCCTCAATTGTCAGACAGACAACTGTATAGTCCACCCATTACATAGACCTAAATAGTCAGACAGACAACTGTATAGTCCACCCATTACATAGACCTAAATAGTCAGACAGACAACTATATAGACCACCCATTACACAGGCCTAAATAGTCAGACAGACAACTATATAGTCTACCCATTACACAGGCCTAAATAGGCAGACAACTATATAGTCCACTCATTACATAGACCTAAATAGTCAGAAAGACAACTATATAGACCACCCACTACACAGGCCTAAATAGTCAGACAGACAACTATTTAGTCCACTCATTACACATGCCTAAATAGTCAGACAAACAACTATATAGTCTACCCATTACACCGGCCTAAATAGACAGACAGCCAACTATATAGTCTACCCATTACACGGGCCTTAATAGTCAGACAGACAACTATATAGTCCACCCATTACACAGGCCTTAATAGTCAGACAGACAACTATATAGTCCACCCATTACACAGGCATTAATAGTCAGACAGACAACTATATAGTCTACCCATTACACAGGCCTAAATAGTCAGACAGACAACTATATAGTCCACCCATTACAGAGGCCTAAATAGTCAGACAGACAACTGTATAGTCCACCCATTACACAGGCCTTAATAGTCAGACAACTATATAGTCTACCCATTACACAGGCCTAAATAGGCAGACAACTGTTTAATCCACCCATTACACGGGCCTAAATAGGCAGACAACTGTATAATCCACCCATTACGCAGGCCTAAATAGTCAGACAGACAACTGTATAGTCTACCCATTACACAGGCCTAAATAGTCAGACAGACAACTATATAGTCCACCCATTACACAAAGCCCTAAATAATCAGACAACTATATAGTCCACCCATTACATAGACCTAAATAGTGAGACAGACAACTATATAGTCCACCCATTACACAGGCCTAAATAGTCAGACAGACTATATAGTCCACCCATTACATAGACATAAATAGTCAGGCAGACAACTATATAGTCTACCCATAGACTATGGCCTAAATAGACAGACAACTATATAGTCCACTCATTACACAGGCCTAAATAGTCAGACAGACAACTGTATAGTCTACCCATTACAATAGACCTAAATAGTCAGACAGATAACTGTATAGTCCACCCATTAAACAGGCCTAAATAGACAGACAACTATGTAGTCTACCCATTACACAGGCCTAAATAGTCAGACAACTATGTAGTCCACACATTACACATGCCTAAATAGTCAGACAGACAACTATATAGCCACCCATTACACAGGCCTAAATAGTCAGACAGACAACTGTATAGTCCACCCATTACACAGGCCTAAATAGTCAGACAGACAACTATAAAGTCCACCCATTACACAGGCCTAAATAGTCAGACAGACAACTATATAGCCACCCAGCACACAGGCCTAAATAGTCAGACAGACAACTGTATAGTCTACCCATTACACAGGCCTCAATTGTCAGACAGACAACTGTATAGTCCACCCATTACAAAGGCTTAATAATCTGACAACTATATAGTCCACCCATTACACAGGCCTAAATAGTCAGACAGACAACTATATAGCCACCCATTACACAGGCCTCAATTGTCAGACAGATAACTGTATAGTCCACCCATTACACAGGCCTAAATAGTCAGACAGACAACTGTATAGCCATCCATTACACAGGCCTAAATAGTCAGACAGACAACTATATAGCCACCCATTACACAGGCCTAAATAGTCAGACAGACAACTATATAGTCCACCCATTACACAGGCCTAAATAGTCAGACAGACAACTGTATAGTCCACCCATTACACAGGCCTAAATAGTCAGACAGACAACTATATAGTCCACCCATTACACAGGCCTAAATAGTCAGACAGACAACTGTATAGTCTACCCATTACACAGGCCTCAATTGTCAGACAGACAACTGTATAGTCCACCCATTACACAGGCCTAAATAGTCAGACAGACAACTATATACTCCACCCATTACACAGGCCTAAATAGTCAGACAGACAACTATATAGTCCACCCATTACAAAGGCTTAATAATCTGACAACTATATAGTCCACCCATTACACAGGCCTAAATAGTCAGACAGACAACTATATAGTCCACCCATTACACAGGCCTAAATAGTCAGACAGACAACTATATAGCCACCCATTACACAGGCCTAAATAGTCAGACAGACAACTATATAGCCACCCATTACACAGGCCTAAATAGTCAGACAGACAACTATATAGTCGACCCATTACACAGGCCTAAATAGTCAGACAGACAACTATATAGCCACCCATTACACAGGCCTCAATTGTTAGACAGACAACTGTATAGTCCACCCATTACACAGGCCTAAATAGTCAGACAGACAACTATATAGTCCACCCATTACACAGGCCTAAATAGTCAGACAGACAACTATATAGCCACCCATTACACAGGCCTAAATAATCAGACAGACAACTATATAGTCCACCCATTACACAGGCCTAAATAGTCAGACAGACAACTATATAGCCACCCATTACACAGGCCTCAATTGTTAGACAGACAACTGTATAGTCCACCCATTACACAGGCCTAAATAGTCAGACAGACAACTATATAGTCAACCCATTACACAGGCCTAAATAGTCAGACAGACAACTATATAGCCACCCATTACACAGGCCTAAATAGTCAGACAGACAACTATATAGTCCACCCATTACAAAGGCTTAATAATCTGACAACTATATAGTCCACCCATTACACAGGCCTAAATAGTCAGACAGACAACTGTATATTCTACCCATTACACAGGCCTAAATAGTCAGACAGACAACTATATAGTCCACCCATTACACAGGCCTAAATAGTCAGACAGACAACTATATAGCCACCCATTACACAGGCCTAAATAGTCAGACAGACAACTGTATAGTCTACCCATTACACAGGCCTCAATTGTCAGACAGACAACTGTATAGTCCACCCATTACACAGGCCTAAATAGTCAGACAGACAACTGTATAGTCCACCCATTACACAGGCCTAAATAGTCAGACAGACAACTGTATAGTCTACCCATTACACAGGCCTCAATTGTCAGACAGACAACTATATAGCCAACCATTACACAGGCCTAAATAGTCAGACAGACAACTGTATAGTCTACCCATTACACAGGCCTCAATTGTCAGACAGACAACAATATAGTCCACCCATTACACAGGCCTAAATAGTCAGACAGACAACTATATAGTCCACCCATTACACAGGCCTTAATAGTCAGACAGACAACTATATAGTCCACCCATTACACAGGCATTAATAGTCAGACAGACAACTATATAGTCTACCCATTACACAGGCCTAAATAGTCAGACAGACAACTATATAGTCCACCCATTACAGAGGCCTAAATAGTCAGACAGACAACTGTATAGTCCACCCATTACACAGGCCTTAATAGTCGGACAACTATATAGTCTACCCATTACACAGGCCTAAATAGGCAGACAACTGTATAATCCACCCATTACACGGGCCTAAATAGGCAGACAACTGTATAATCCACCCATTACGCAGGCCTAAATAGTCAGACAGACAACTGTATAGTCTACCCATTACACAGGCCTAAATAGTCAGACAGACAACTATATAGTCCACCCATTACACAAAGCCCTAAATAATCAGACAACTATATAGTCCACCCATTACATAGACCTAAATAGTCAGACAGACAACTATATAGTCCACCCATTACACATGCCTAAATAGTGATACAGACTATATAGTCCACCCATTACATAGACATAAATAGTCAGGCAGACAACTATATAGTCTACCCATAGAATATGGCCTAAATAGACAGACAACTATATAGTCCACTCATTACACAGGCCTAAATAGTCAAACAGACAACTGTATAGTGTACCCATTACATAGACCTAAATAGTCAGACAGATAGCTGTATAGTCCACCCATTAAACAGGCCTAAATAGACAGACAACTATATAGCCACCCATTACACAGGCCTAAATAGTCAGACAGACAACTGTATAGTCCACCCATTACACAGGCCTAAATAGTCAGACAGACAACTATATAGTCCACCCATTACACAGGCCTAAATAGTCAGACAGACAACTATATAGCCACCCATTACACAGGCCTAAATAGTCAGACAGAACACTGTATAGTCTACCCATTACACAGGCCTCAATTGTCAGACAGACAACTGTATAGTCCACCCATTACAAAGGCTTAATAATCTGACAACTATATAGTCCACCCATTACACAGGCCTAAATAGTCAGACAGACAACTATATAGCCACCCATTACACAGGCCTCAATTGTCAGACAGACAACTGTATAGTCCACCCATTACACAGGCCTAAATAGTCAGACAGACAACTGTATAGCCACCCATTACACAGGCCTAAATAGTCAGACAGACAACTATATAGCCACCCATTACACAGGCCTAAATAGTCGGACAGACAACTATATAGTCCACCCATTACACAGGCCTAAATAGTCAGACAGACAACTGTATAGTCCACCCATTACACAGGCCTAAATAGTCAGACAGACAACTATATAGTCCACCCATTACACAGGCCTAAATAGTCAGACAGACAACTGTATAGTCTACCCATTACACAGGCCTAAATAGTCAGACAGACAACTATATAGTCCACCCATTACAAAGGCTTAATAATCTGACAACTATATAGTCCACCCATTACACAGGCCTAAATAGTCAGACAGACAACTGTATAGTCTACCCATTACACAGGCCTAAATAGTCAGACAGACAACTATATAGTCCACCCATTACACAGGCCTAAATAGTCAGACAGACAACTATATAGCCACCCATTACACAGGCCTAAATAGTCAGACAGACAACTGTATAGTCTACCCATTACACAGGCCTCAATTGTCAGAGAGACAACTGTATAGTCCACCCATTACACAGGCCTAAATAGTCAGACAGACAACTGTATAGTCCACCCATTACACAGGCCTAAATAGTCAGACAGACAACTGTATAGTCTACCCATTACACAGGCCTCAATTGTCAGACAGACAACTATATAGCCACCCATTACACAGGCCTAAATAGTCAGACAGACAACTGTATAGTCTACCCATTACACAGGCCTCAATTGTCAGACAGACAACAATATAGTCCACCCATTACACAGGCCTAAATAGTCAGACAGACAACTATATAGTCCACCCATTACACAGGCCTTAATAGTCAGACAGACAACTATATAGTCCACCCATTACACAGGCATTAATAGTCAGACAGACAACTATATAGTCTACCCATTACACAGGCCTAAATAGTCAGACAGACAACTATATAGTCCACCCATTGCAGAGGCCTAAATAGTCAGACAGACAACTGTATAGTCCACCCATTACACAGGCCTTAATAGTCAGACAACTATATAGTCTACCCATTACACAGGCCTAAATAGGCAGACAACTGTATAATCCACCCATTACACGGGCCTAAATAGGCAGACAACTGTATAATCCACCCATTACGCAGGCCTAAATAGTCAGACAGACAACTGTATAGTCTACCCATTACACAGGCCTAAATAGTCAGACAGACAACTATATAGTCCACCCATTACACAAAGCCCTAAATAATCAGACAACTATATAGTCCACCCATTACATAGACCTAAATAGTCAGACAGACAACTATATAGTCCACCCATTACACAGGCCTAAATAGTCAGACAGACTATATAGTCCACCCATTACATAGACATAAATAGTCAGGCAGACAACTATATAGTCTACCCATAGACTATGGCCTAAATAGACAGACAACTATATAGTCCACACATTACACAGGCCTAAATAGTCAGACAGACAACTATATAGTCTACCCATTACACAGGCCTAAATAGTCAGACAGATAACTGTATAGTCCACCCATTAAACAGGCCTAAATAGACAGACAACTATGTAGTCTACCCATTACACAGGCCTAAATAGTCAGACAACTATGTAGTCCACTCATTACACATGCCTAAATAGTCAGACAGACAACTATATAGCCACCCATTACACAGGCCTAAATAGTCAGACAGACAACTGTATAGTCCACCCATTACAAAGGCTTAATAATCTGACAACTATATAGTCCACCCATTACACAGGCCTAAATAGTCAGACAGACAACTATATAGCCACCCATTACACAGGCCTCAATTGTCAGACAGACAACTGTATAATCCACCCATTACGCAGGCCTAAATAGTCAGACAGACAACTGTATAGTCTACCCATTACACAGGCCTAAATAGTCAGACAGACAACTATATAGTCCACCCATTACACAAAGCCCTAAATAATCAGACAACTATATAGTCCACCCATTACATAGACCTAAATAGTCAGACAGACAACTATATAGTCCACCCATTACACAGGCCTAAATAGTCAGACAGACTATATAGTCCACCCATTACATAGACATAAATAGTCAGGCAGACAACTATATAGTCTACCCATAGACTATGGCCTAAATAGACAGACAACTATATAGTCCACACATTACACAGGCCTAAATAGTCAGACAGACAACTGTATAGTCCACCCATTACACAGGCCTAAATAGTCAGACAGATAACTGTATAGTCCACCCATTAAACAGGCCTAAATAGACAGACAACTATGTAGTCTACCCATTACACAGGCCTAAATAGTCAGACAACTATGTAGTCCACTCATTACACATGCCTAAATAGTCAGACAGACAACTATATAGCCACCCATTACACAGGCCTAAATAGTCAGACAGACAACTGTATAGTCCACCCATTACAAAGGCTTAATAATCTGACAACTATATAGTCCACCCATTACACAGGCCTAAATAGTCAGACAGACAACTATATAGCCACCCATTACACAGGCCTCAATTGTCAGACAGACAACTGTATAGTCCACCCATTACACAGGCCTAAATAGTCAGACAGACAACTGTATAGCCACCCATTACACAGGCCTAAATAGTCAGACAGACAACTATATAGCCACCCATTACACAGGCCTAAATAGTCAGACAGACAACTATATAGTCCACCCATTACACGGGCCTAAATAGTCAGACAGACAACTGTATAGTCCACCCATTACACAGGCCTAAATAGTCAGACAGACAACTATATAGTCCACCCATTACACAGGCCTAAATAGTCAGACAGACAACTGTATAGTCTACCCATTACACAGGCCTCAATTTTCAGACAGACAACTGTATAGTCCACCCATTACACAGGCCTAAATAGTCAGACAGACAACTATATAGTCCACCCATTACACAGGCCTAAATAGTCAGACAGACAACTATATAGTCCACCCATTACAAAGGCTTAATAATCTGACAACTATATAGTCCACCCATTACACAGGCCTAAATAGTCAGACAGACAACTATATAGCCACCCATTACACAGGCCTCAATTGTCAGACAGACAACTATATAGTCCACCCATTACACAGGCCTAAATAGTCAGACAGACAACTATATAGCCACCCATTACACAGGTCTCAATTGTTAGACAGACAACTGTATAGTCCACCCATTACACAGGCCTAAATAGTCAGACAGACAACTATATAGTCCACCCATTACACAGGCCTAAATAGTCAGACAGACAACTATATAGTCCACCCATTACACAGGCCTAAATAGTCAGACAGACAACTATATAGTCCACCCATTACACAGGCCTAAATAGTCAGACAGACAACTATATAGCCACCCATTACACAGGCCTCAATTGTCAGACAGACAACTGTATAGTCTACCCATTACACAGGCCTCAATTGTCAGACAGACAACTATATAGCCACCCATTACACAGGCCTAAATAGTCAGACAGACAACTGTATAGTCTACCCATTACACAGGCCTCAATTGTCAGACAGACAACTATATAGTCCACCCATTACACAGGCCTAAATAGTCAGACAGACAACTATATAGCCACCCATTACACAGGCCTCAATTGTCAGACAGACAACTGTATAGTCCACCCATTACACAGGCCTAAATAGTCAGACAGACAACTATATAGTCCACCCATTACACAGGCCTAAATAGTCAGACAGACAACTATATAGTCTACCCATTACACAGGCCTAAATAGTCAGACAGACAACTATATAGTCCACCCATTACAAAGGCTTAATAATCTGACAACTATATAGTCCACCCATTACACAGGCCTAAATAGTCAGACAGACAACTATATAGTCCACCCATTACAAAGGCTTAATAATCTGACAACTATATAGTCCACCCATTACACAGGCCTAAATAGTCAGACAGACAACTATATAGTCCACCCATTACAAAGGCTTAATAATCTGACAACTATATAGTCCACCCATTACACAGGCCTAAATAGTCAGACAGACAACTGTATAGTGTACCCATTACACAGGCCTCAATTGTCAGACAGACAACTATATAGCCACCCATTACACAGGCCTAAATAGTCAGACAGACAACTGTATAGTCTACCCATTACACAGGCCTCAATTGTCAGACAGACAACTGTATAGTCCACCCATTACACAGGCCTAAATAGTCAGACAGACAACTACATAGCCACCCATTACACAGGCCTCAATTGTCAGACAGACAACTGTATAGTCCACCCATTACACAGGCCTAAATAGTCAGACAGACAACTATATAGTCCACCCATTACACAGGCCTAAATAGTCAGACAGACAACTATATAGTCCACCCATTACACAGGCCTAAATAGTCAGACAGACAACTATATAGTCCACCCATTACAAAGGCTTAATAATCTGACAACTATATAGTCCACCCATTACACAGGCCTAAATAGTCAGACAGACAACTATATAGTCCACCCATTACAAAGGCTTAATAATCTGACAACTATATAGTCCACCCATTACACAGGCCTAAATAGTCAGACAGACAACTGTATAGTCTACCCATTACACAGGCCTCAATTGTCAGACAGACAACTATATAGTCCACCCATTACACAGGCCTAAATAGTCAGACAGACAACTGTATAGTCTACCCATTACACAGGCCTCAATTGTCAGACAGACAACTGTATAGTCCACCCATTACACAGGCCTAAATAGTCAGACAGACAACTATATAGCCACCCATTACACAGGCCTCAATTGTCAGACAGACAACTGTATAGTCCACCCATTACACAGGCCTAAATAGTCAGACAGACAACTATATAGTCCACCCATTACACAGGCCTAAATAGTCAGACAGACAACTATATAGTCTACCCATTACACAGGCCTAAATAGTCAGACAGACAACTATATAGTCCACCCATTACAAAGGCTTAATAATCTGACAACTATATAGTCCACCCATTACACAGGCCTAAATAGTCAGACAGACAACTATATAGTCCACCCATTACACAGGCCTAAATAGTCAGACAGACAACTATATAGCCACCCATTACACAGGCCTAAATAGTCAGACAGACAACTATATAGTCCACCCATTACACAGGCCTAAATAGTCAGACAGACAACTATATAGTCTACCCATTACACAGGCCTAAATAGTCAGACAGACAACTATATAGTCCACCCATTACAAAGGCTTAATAATCTGACAACTATATAGTCCACCCATTAAACAGGCCTAAATAGACAGACAACTATGTAGTCTACCCATTACACAGGCCTAAATAGTCAGACAACTATTTAGTCCATTCATTACACATGCCTAAATAGTCAGACAGACAACTATATAGCCACCCATTACACAGGCCTAAATAGTCAGACAGACAACTGTATAGTCCACCCATTACACAGGCCTAAATAGTCAGACAGACAACTATAAAGTCCACCCATTACACAGGCCTAAATAGTCAGACAGACAACTATATAGCCACCCATTACACAGGCCTAAATAGTCAGACAGAAAACTGTATAGTCTACCCATTACACAGGCCTCAATTGTCAGACAGACAACTATATAGCCACCCATTACACAGGCCTAAATAGTCAGGCAGACAACTACATAGTCTACCCATAGACTATGGCCTAAATAGACAGACAACTATATAGTCCACTCATTACACAGGCCTAAATAGTCAGACAGACAACTGTATAGTCTACCCATTACAATAGACCTAAATAGTCAGACAGATAACTGTATAGTCCACCCATTAAACAGGCCTAAATAGACAGACAACTATGTAGTCTACCCATTACACAGGCCTAAATAGTCAGACAACTATGTAGTCCACACATTACACATGCCTAAATAGTCAGACAGACAACTATATAGCCACCCATTACACAGGCCTAAATAGTCAGACAGACAACTGTATAGTCCACCCATTACACAGGCCTAAATAGTCAGACAGACAACTATATAGTCCACCCATTACACAGGCCTAAATAGTCAGACAGACAACTATATAGCCACCCAGTACACAGGCCTAAATAGTCAGACAGACAACTGTATAGTCTACCCATTACACAGGCCTCAATTGTCAGACAGACAACTGTATAGTCCACCCATTACAAAGGCTTAATAATCTGACAACTATATAGTCCACCATTACACAGGCCTAAATAGTCAGACAGACAACTATATAGCCACCCATTACACAGGCCTCAATTGTCAGACAGATAACTGTATAGTCCACCCATTACACAGGCCTAAATAGTCAGACAGACAACTGTATAGCCACCCATTACACAGGCCTAAATAGTCAGACAGACAACTATATAGCCACCCATTACACAGGCCTAAATAGTCAGACAGACAACTATATAGTCCACCCATTACACAGGCCTAAATAGTCAGACAGACAACTGTATAGTCCACCCATTACACAGGCCTAAATAGTCAGACAGACAACTATATAGTCCACCCATTACACAGGCCTAAATAGTCAGACAGACAACTGTATAGTCTACCCATTACACAGGCCTCAATTGTCAGACAGACAACTGTATAGTCCACCCATTACACAGGCCTAAATAGTCAGACAGACAACTATATAGTCCATCCATTACACAGGCCTAAATAGTCAGACAGACAACTATATAGTCCACCCATTACAAAGGCTTAATAATCTGACAACTATATAGTCCACCCATTACACAGGCCTAAATAGTAAGACAGACAACTATATAGTCCACCCATTACACAGGCCTAAATAGTCAGACAGACAACTATATAGCCACCCATTACACAGGCCTAAATAGTCAGACAGACAACTATATAGCCACCCATTACACAGGCCTAAATAGTCAGACAGACAACTATATAGTCGACCCATTACACAGGCCTAAATAGTCAGACAGACAACTATATAGCCACCCATTACACAGGCCTCAATTGTTAGACAGACAACTGTATAGTCCACCCATTACACAGGCCTAAATAGTCAGACAGACAACTATATAGTCCACCCATTACACAGGCCTAAATAGTCAGACAGACAACTATATAGCCACCCATTACACAGGCCTAAATAGTCAGACAGACAACTATATAGTCCACCCATTACACAGGCCTAAATAGTCAGACAGACAACTATATAGCCACCCATTACACAGGCCTCAATTGTTAGACAGACAACTGTATAGTCCACCCATTACACAGGCCTAAATAGTCAGACAGACAACTATATAGTCCACCCATTACACAGGCCTAAATAGTCAGACAGACAACTATATAGCCACCCATTACACAGGCCTAAATAGTCAGACAGACAACTATATAGTGCACCCATTACAAAGGCTTAATAATCTGACAACTATATAGTCCACCCATTACACAGGCCTAAATAGTCAGACAGACAACTGTATATTCTACCCATTACACAGGCCTAAATAGTCAGACAGACAACTATATAGTCCACCCATTACACAGGCCTAAATAGTCAGACAGACAACTATATAGCCACCCATTACACAGGCCTAAATAGTCAGACAGACAACTGTATAGTCTACCCATTACACAGGCCTCAATTGTCAGACAGACAACTGTATAGTCCACCCATTACACAGGCCTAAATAGTCAGACAGACAACTGTATAGTCCACCCATTACACAGGCCTAAATAGTCAGACAGACAACTGTATAGTCTACCCATTACACAGGCCTCAATTGTCAGACAGACAACTATATAGCCAACCATTACACAGGCCTAAATAGTCAGACAGACAACTGTATAGTCTACCCATTACACAGGCCTCAATTGTCAGACAGACAACAATATAGTCCACCCATTACACAGGCCTAAATAGTCAGACAGACAACTATATAGTCCACCCATTACACAAGCCTTAATAGTCAGACAGACAACTATATAGTCCACCCATTACACAGGCATTAATAGTCAGACAGACAACTATATAGTCTACCCATTACACAGGCCTAAATAGTCAGACAGACAACTATATAGTCCACCCATTACAGAGGCCTAAATAGTCAGACAGACAACTGTATAGTCCACCCATTACACAGGCCTTAATAGTCGGACAACTATATAGTCTACCCATTACACAGGCCTAAATAGGCAGACAACTGTATAATCCAACAATTACACGGGTCTAAATAGGCAGACAACTGTATAATCCACCCATTACGCAGGCCTAAATAGTCAGACAGACAACTGTATAGTTTACCCATTACACAGGCCTAAATAGTCAGACAGACAACTATATAGTCCACCCATTACACAAAGCCCTAAATAATCAGACAACTATATAGTCCACCCATTACATAGACCTAAATAGTCAGACAGACAACTATATAGTCCACCCATTACACAGGCCTAAATAGTCAGACAGACTATATAGTCCACCCATTACATAGACATAAATAGTCAGGCAGACAACTATATAGTCTACCCATAGACTATGGCCTAAATAGACAGACAACTATATAGTCCACTCATTACACAGGCCTAAATAGACAAACAGACAACTGTATAGTGTACCCATTACATAGACCTAAATAGTCAGACAGATAACTGTATAGTCCACCCATTAAACAGGCCTAAATAGACAGACAACTATGTAGTCTACCCATTACACAGGCCTAAATAGTCAGACAACTATGTAGTCCACTCATTACACATGCCTAAATAGTCAGACAGACAACTATATAGCCACCCATTACACAGGCCTAAATAGTCAGACAGACAACTGTATAGTCCACCCATTACAAAGGCCTAAATAGTCAGACAGACAACTATATAGTCCACCCATTACACAGGCCTAAATAGTCAGACAGACAACTATATAGCCACCCATTACACAGGCCTAAATAGTCAGACAGAAAACTGTATAGTCTACCCATTACACAGGCCTCAATTGTCAGACAGACAACTGTATAGTCCACCCATTACAAAGGCTTAATAATCTGACAACTATATAGTCCACCCATTACACAGGCCTAAATAGTCAGACAGACAACTGTATAGTCTACCCATTACACAGGCCTCAATTGTCAGACAGACAACTATATAGCCACCCATTACACAGGCCTAAATAGTCAGACAGACAACTGTATAGTCTACCCATTACACAGGCTTCAATTGTCAGACAGACAACAATATAGTCCACCCATTACACAGGCCTAAATAGTCAGACGACAACTATATAGTCCACCCATTACACAGGCCTTAATAGTCAGACAGACAACTATATAGTCCACCCATTACACAGGCATTAATAGTCAGACAGACAACTATATAGTCTACCCATTACACAGGCCTAAATAGTCAGACAGACAACTATATAGTCCACCCATTGCAGAGGCCTAAATAGTCAGACAGACAACTGTATAGTCCACCCATTACACGGGCCTTAATAGTCAGACAACTATATAGTCTACCCATTACACAGGCCTAAATAGGCAGACAACTGTATAATCCACCCATTACACGGGCCTAAATAGGCAGACAACTGTATAATCCACCCATTACGCAGGCCTAAATAGTCAGACAGACAACTGTATAGTCTACCCATTACACAGGCCTAAATAGTCAGACAGACAACTATATAGTCCACCCATTACACAAAGCCCTAAATAATCAGACAACTATATAGTCCACCCATTACATAGACCTAAATAGTCAGACAGACAACTATATAGTCCACCCATTACACAGGCCTAAATAGTCAGACAGACTATATAGTCCACCCATTACATAGACATAAATAGTCAGGCAGACAACTATATAGTCTACCCATAGACTATGGCCTAAATAGACAGACAACTATATAGTCCACACATTACACAGGCCTAAATAGTCAGACAGACAACTGTATAGTCTACCTATTACATAGACCTAAATAGTCAGACAGATAACTGTATAGTCCACCCATTAAACAGGCCTAAATAGACAGACAACTATGTAGTCTACCCATTACACAGGCCTAAATAGTCAGACAACTATGTAGTCCACTCATTACACATGCCTAAATAGTCAGACAGACAACTATATAGCCACCCATTACACAGGCCTAAATAGTCAGACAGACAACTGTATAGCCACCCATTACACAGGCCTAAATAGTCAGACAGACAACTATATAGCCACCCATTACACAGGCCTAAATAGTCAGACAGACAACTATATAGTCCACCCATTACACGGGCCTAAATAGTCAGACAGACAACTGTATAGTCCACCCATTACACAGGCCTAAATAGTCAGACAGACAACTATATAGTCCACCCATTACACAGGCCTAAATAGTCAGACAGACAACTGTATAGTCTACCCATTACACAGGCCTCAATTGTCAGACAGACAACTGTATAGTCCACCCATTACACAGGCCTAAATAGTCAGACAGACAACTATATAGTCCACCCATTACACAGGCCTAAATAGTCAGACAGACAACTATATAGTCCACCCATTACAAAGGCTTAATAATCTGACAACTATATAGTCCACCCATTACACAGGCCTAAATAGTCAGACAGACAACTATATAGCCACCCATTACACAGGCCTAAATAGTCAGACAGACAACTATATAGTCCACCCATTACACAGGCCTAAATAGTCAGACAGACAACTATATAGCCACCCATTACACAGGTCTCAATTGTTAGACAGACAACTGTATAGTCCACCCATTACACAGGCCTAAATAGTCAGACAGACAACTATATAGTCCACCCATTACACAGGCCTAAATAGTCAGACAGACAACTATATAGTCCACCCATTACACAGGCCTAAATAGTCAGACAGACAACTATATAGTCCACCCATTACACAGGCCTAAATAGTCAGACAGACAACTATATAGCCACCCATTACACAGGCCTCAATTGTCAGACAGACAACTGTATAGTCTACCCATTACACAGGCCTCAATTGTCAGACAGACAACTATATAGCCACCCATTACACAGGCCTAAATAGTCAGACAGACAACTGTATAGTCTACCCATTACACAGGCCTCAATTGTCAGACAGACAACTATATAGTCCACCCATTACACAGGCCTAAATAGTCAGACAGACAACTATATAGCCACCCATTACACAGGCCTCAATTGTCAGACAGACAACTGTATAGTCCACCCATTACACAGGCCTAAATAGTCAGACAGACAACTATGTAGTCCACCCATTACACAGGCCTAAATAGTCAGACAGACAACTATATAGTCTACCCATTACACAGGCCTAAATAGTCAGACAGACAACTATATAGTCCACCCATTACAAAGGCTTAATAATCTGGCAACTATATAGTCCACCCATTACACAGGCCTAAATAGTCAGACAGACAACTATATAGTCCACCCATTACAAAGGCTTAATAATCTGACAACTATATAGTCCACCCATTACACAGGCCTAAATAGTCAGACAGACAACTGTATAGTGTACCCATTACACAGGCCTCAATTGTCAGACAGACAACTATATAGCCACCCATTACACAGGCCTAAATAGTCAGACAGACAACTGTATAGTCTACCCATTACACAGGCCTCAATTGTCAGACAGACAACTGTATAGTCCACACATTACACAGGCCTAAATAGTCAGACAGACAACTATATAGCCACCCATTACACAGGCCTCAATTGTCAGACAGACAACTGTATAGTCCACCCATTACACAGGCCTAAATAGTCAGACAGACAACTATATAGTCCACCCATTACACAGGCCTAAATAGTCAGACAGACAACTATATAGTCTACCCATTACACAGGTCTAAATAGTCAGACAGACAACTATATAGTCCACCCATTACAAAGGCTTAATAATCTGACAACTATATAGTCCACCCATTACACAGGCCTAAATAGTCAGACAGACAACTATATAGTCCACCCATTACAAAGGCTTAATAATCTGACAACTATATAGTCTACCCATTACACAGGCCTAAATAGTCAGACAGACAACTGTATAGTCTACCCATTACACAGGCCTCAATTGTCAGACAGACAACTATATAGCCACCCATTACACAGGCCTAAATAGTCAGACAGACAACTGTATAGTCTACCCATTACACAGGCCTCAATTGTCAGACAGACAACTGTATAGTCCACCCATTACACAGGCCTAAATAGTCAGACAGACAACTATATAGCCACCCATTACACAGGCCTCAATTGTCAGACAGACAACTGTATAGTCCACCCATTACACAGGCCTAAATAGTCAGACAGACAACTATATAGTCCACCCATTACACAGGCCTAAATAGTCAGACAGACAACTATATAGTCTACCCATTACACAGGTTTAAATAGTCAGACAGACAACTATATAGTCCACCCATTACAAAGGCTTAATAATCTGACAACTATATAGTCCACCCATTACACATGCCTAAATAGTCAGACAGACAACTATATAGCCACCCATTACACAGGCCTAAATAGTCAGACAGACAACTGTATAGTCCACCCATTACACAGGCCTAAATAGTCAGACAGACAACTATATAGTCCACCCATTACACAGGCCTAAATAGTCAGACAGACAACTATATAGCCACCCATTACACAGGCCTAAAGAGTCAGACAGAAAACTGTATAGTCTGCCCATTACACAGGCCTCAATTGTCAGACAGACAACTGTATAGTCCACCCATTACAAAGGCTTAATAATCTGACAACTATATAGTCCACCCATTACACAGGCCTAAATAGTCAGACAGACAACTATATAGCCACCCATTACACAGGCCTCAATTGTCAGACAGACAACTGTATAGTCCACCCATTACACAGGCCTAAATAGTCAGACAGACAACTATATAGTCCACCCATTACAAAGGCTTAATAATCTGACAACTATATAGTCTACCCATTACACAGGCCTAAATAGTCAGACAGACAACTGTATAGTCTACCCATTACACAGGCCTCAATTGTCAGACAGACAACTATATAGCCACCCATTACACAGGCCTAAATAGTCAGACAGACAACTGTATAGTCTACCCATTACACAGGCCTCAATTGTCAGACAGACAACTGTATAGTCCACCCATTACACAGGCCTAAATAGTCAGACAGACAACTATATAGCCACCCATTACACAGGCCTCAATTGTCAGACAGACAACTGTATAGTCCACCCATTACACAGGCCTAAATAGTCAGACAGACAACTATATAGTCCACCCATTACACAGGCCTAAATAGTCAGACAGACAACTATATAGTCTACCCATTACACAGGTTTAAATAGTCAGACAGACAACTATATAGTCCACCCATTACAAAGGCTTAATAATCTGACAACTATATAGTCCACCCATTACACATGCCTAAATAGTCAGACAGACAACTATATAGCCACCCATTACACAGGCCTAAATAGTCAGACAGACAACTGTATAGTCCACCCATTACACAGGCCTAAATAGTCAGACAGACAACTATATAGTCCACCCATTACACAGGCCTAAATAGTCAGACAGACAACTATATAGCCACCCATTACACAGGCCTAAAGAGTCAGACAGAAAACTGTATAGTCTACCCATTACACAGGCCTCAATTGTCAGACAGACAACTGTATAGTCCACCCATTACAAAGGCTTAATAATCTGACAACTATATAGTCCACCCATTACACAGGCCTAAATAGTCAGACAGACAACTATATAGCCACCCATTACACAGGCCTCAATTGTCAGACAGACAACTGTATAGTCCACCCATTACACAGGCCTAAATAGTCAGACAGACAACTGTATAGCCACCCATTACACAGGCCTAAATAGTCAGACAGACAACTATATAGCCACCCATTACACAGGCCTAAATAGTCGGACAGACAACTATATAGTCCACCCATTACACAGGCCTAAATAGTCAGACAGACAACTGTATAGTCCACCCATTACACAGGCCTAAATAGTCAGACAGACAACTATATAGTCCACCCATTACACAGGCCTAAATAGTCAGACAGACAACTGTATAGTCTACCCATTACACAGGCCTAAATAGTCAGACAGACAACTATATAGTCCACCCATTACAAAGGCTTAATAATCTGACAACTATATAGTCCACCCATTACACAGGCCTAAATAGTCAGAGAGACAACTGTATAGTCTACCCATTACACAGGCCTAAATAGTCAGACAGACAACTATATAGTCCACCCATTACACAGGCCTAAATAGTCAGACAGACAACTATATAGCCACCCATTACACAGGCCTAAATAGTCAGACAGACAACTGTATAGTCCACCCATTACAAAGGCTTAATAATCTGACAACTATATAGTCCACCCATTACACAGGCCTAAATAGTCAGACAGACAACTATATAGCCACCCATTACACAGGCCTCAATTGTCAGACAGACAACTGTATAATCCACCCATTACACAGGCCTAAATAGTCAGACAGACAACTGTATAGTCTACCCATTACACAGGCCTAAATAGTCAGACAGACAACTATATAGTCCACCCATTACACAAAGCCCTAAATAATCAGACAACTATATAGTCCACCCATTACATAGACCTAAATAGTCAGACAGACAACTATATAGTCCACCCATTACACAGGCCTAAATAGTCAGACAGACTATATAGTCCACCCATTACATAGACATAAATAGTCAGGCAGACAACTATATAGTCTACCCATAGACTATGGCCTAAATAGACAGACAACTATATAGTCCACACATTACACAGGCCTAAATAGTCAGACAGACAACTGTATAGTCTACCCATTACATAGACCTAAATAGTCAGACAGATAACTGTATAGTCCACCCATTAAACAGGCCTAAATAGACAGACAACTATGTAGTCTACCCATTACACAGGCCTAAATAGTCAGACTGACAACTATGTAGTCCACTCATTACACATGCCTAAATAGTCAGACAGACAACTATATAGCCACCCATTACACAGGCCTAAATAGTCAGACAGACAACTGTATAGTCCACCCATTACAAAGGCTTAATAATCTGACAACTATATAGCCCACCCATTACACAGGCCTAAATAGTCAGACAGACAACTATATAGCCACCCATTACACAGGCCTAAATAGTCAGACAGACAACTATATAGTCCACCCATTACACAGGCCTAAATAGTCAGACAGACAACTATATAGCCACCCATTACACAGGCCTCAATTGTCAGACAGACAACTGTATAGTCTACCCATTACACAGGCCTCAATTGTCAGACAGACAACTATATAGCCACCCATTACACAGGCCTATATAGTCAGACAGACAACTGTATAGTCTACCCATTACACAGGCCTCAATTGTCAGACAGACAACTATATAGTCCACCCATTACACAGGCCTAAATAGTCAGACAGACAACTATATAGCCACCCATTACACAGGCCTCAATTGTCAGACAGACAACTGTATAGTCCACCCATTACACAGGCCTAAATAGTCAGACAGACAACTATATAGTCCACCCATTACACAGGCCTAAATAGTCAGACAGACAACTATATAGTCTACCCATTACACAGGCCTAAATAGTCAGACAGACAACTATATAATCCACCCATTACAAAGGCTTAATAATCTGACAACTATATAGTCCACCCATTACACAGGCCTAAATAGTCAGACAGACAACTTTATAGTCTACCCATTACACAGGCCTAAATAGCCAGACAGACAACTATATAGTCCACCCATTACACAAAGCCCTAAATAATCAGACAACTATATAGTCCACCCATTACATAGACCTAAATAGTCAGACAGACAACTATATAGTCCACCCATTACACAGGCCTAAATAGTCAGACAGACTATATAGTCCACCCATTACATAGACATAAATAGTCAGGCAGACAACTATATAGTCTACCCATAGACTATGGCCTAAATAGACAGACAACTATATAGTCCACTCATTACACAGGCCTAAATAGTCAGACAGACAACTGTATAGTCTACCCATTACATAGACCTAAATAGTCAGACAGATAACTGTATAGTCCACCCATTAAACAGGCCTAAATAGACAGACAACTATGTAGTCTACCCATTACACAGGCCTAAATAGTCAGACAACTATGTAGTCCACTCATTACACATGCCTAAATAGTCAGACAGACAACTATATAGCCACCCATTACACAGGCCTAAATAGTCAGACAGACAACTGTATAGTCCACCCATTACAAAGGCTTAATAATCTGACAACTATATAGTCCACCCATTACACAGGCCTAAATAGTCAGACAGACAACTATATAGCCACCCATTACACAGGCCTCAATTGTCAGACAGACAACTGTATAATCCACCCATTACGCAGGCCTAAATAGTCAGACAGACAACTGTATAGTCTACCCATTACACAGGCCTAAATAGTCAGACAGACAACTATATAGTCCACCCATTACACAAAGCCCTAAATAATCAGACAACTATATAGTCCACCCATTACATAGACCTAAATAGTCAGACAGACAACTATATAGTCCACCCATTACACAGGCCTGAATAGTCAGACAGACTATATAGTCCACCCATTACATAGACATAAATAGTCAGGCAGACAACTATATAGTCTACCCATAGATTATGGCCTAAATAGACAGACAACTATATAGTCCACACATTACACAGGCCTAAATAGTCAGACAGACAACTGTATAGTCTACCCATTACATAGACCTAAATAGTCAGACAGATAACTGTATAGTCCACCCATTAAACAGGCCTAAATAGACAGACAACTATGTAGTCTACCCATTACACAGGCCTAAATAGTCAGACAACTAAGTAGTCCACTCATTACACATGCCTAAATAGTCAGACAGACAACTATATAGCCACCCATTACACAGGCCTAAATAGCCAGACAGACAACTGTATAGTCCACCCATTACAAAGGCTTAATAATCTGACAACTATATAGTCCACCCATTACACAGGCCTAAATAGTCAGACAGACAACTATATAGCCACCCATTACACAGGCCTCAATTGTCAGACAGACAACTGTATAGTCCACCCATTACACAGGCCTAAATAGTCAGACAGACAACTATATAGTCTACCCATTACACAGGCCTAAATAGTCAGACAGACAACTATATAGTCCACCCATTACAAAGGCTTAATAATCTGGCAACTATATAGTCCACCCATTACACAGGCCTAAATAGTCAGACAGACAACTATATAGTCCACCCATTACAAAGGCTTAATAATCTGACAACTATATAGTCCACCCATTACACAGGCCTAAATAGTCAGACAGACAACTGTATAGTGTACCCATTACACAGGCCTCAATTGTCAGACAGACAACTATATAGCCACCCATTACACAGGCCTAAATAGTCAGACAGACAACTGTATAGTCTACCCATTACACAGGCCTCAATTGTCAGACAGACAACTGTATAGTCCACACATTACACAGGCCTAAATAGTCAGACAGACAACTATATAGCCACCCATTACACAGGCCTCAATTGTCAGACAGACAACTGTATAGTCCACCCATTACACAGGCCTAAATAGTCAGACAGACAACTATATAGTCCACCCATTACACAGGCCTAAATAGTCAGACAGACAACTATATAGTCTACCCATTACACAGGTCTAAATAGTCAGACAGACAACTATATAGTCCACCCATTACAAAGGCTTAATAATCTGACAACTATATAGTCCACCCATTACACAGGCCTAAATAGTCAGACAGACAACTATATAGTCCACCCATTACAAAGGCTTAATAATCTGACAACTATATAGTCTACCCATTACACAGGCCTAAATAGTCAGACAGACAACTGTATAGTCTACCCATTACACAGGCCTCAATTGTCAGACAGACAACTATATAGCCACCCATTACACAGGCCTAAATAGTCAGACAGACAACTGTATAGTCTACCCATTACACAGGCCTCAATTGTCAGACAGACAACTGTATAGTCCACCCATTACACAGGCCTAAATAGTCAGACAGACAACTATATAGCCACCCATTACACAGGCCTCAATTGTCAGACAGACAACTGTATAGTCCACCCATTACACAGGCCTAAATAGTCAGACAGACAACTATATAGTCCACCCATTACACAGGCCTAAATAGTCAGACAGACAACTATATAGTCTACCCATTACACAGGTTTAAATAGTCAGACAGACAACTATATAGTCCACCCATTACAAAGGCTTAATAATCTGACAACTATATAGTCCACCCATTACACATGCCTAAATAGTCAGACAGACAACTATATAGCCACCCATTACACAGGCCTAAATAGTCAGACAGACAACTGTATAGTCCACCCATTACACAGGCCTAAATAGTCAGACAGACAACTATATAGTCCACCCATTACACAGGCCTAAATAGTCAGACAGACAACTATATAGCCACCCATTACACAGGCCTAAAGAGTCAGACAGAAAACTGTATAGTCTACCCATTACACAGGCCTCAATTGTCAGACAGACAACTGTATAGTCCACCCATTACAAAGGCTTAATAATCTGACAACTATATAGTCCACCCATTACACAGGCCTAAATAGTCAGACAGACAACTATATAGCCACCCATTACACAGGCCTCAATTGTCAGACAGACAACTGTATAGTCCACCCATTACACAGGCCTAAATAGTCAGACAGACAACTATATAGTCCACCCATTACAAAGGCTTAATAATCTGACAACTATATAGTCTACCCATTACACAGGCCTAAATAGTCAGACAGACAACTGTATAGTCTACCCATTACACAGGCCTCAATTGTCAGACAGACAACTATATAGCCACCCATTACACAGGCCTAAATAGTCAGACAGACAACTGTATAGTCTACCCATTACACAGGCCTCAATTGTCAGACAGACAACTGTATAGTCCACCCATTACACAGGCCTAAATAGTCAGACAGACAACTATATAGCCACCCATTACACAGGCCTCAATTGTCAGACAGACAACTGTATAGTCCACCCATTACACAGGCCTAAATAGTCAGACAGACAACTATATAGTCCACCCATTACACAGGCCTAAATAGTCAGACAGACAACTATATAGTCTACCCATTACACAGGTTTAAATAGTCAGACAGACAACTATATAGTCCACCCATTACAAAGGCTTAATAATCTGACAACTATATAGTCCACCCATTACACATGCCTAAATAGTCAGACAGACAACTATATAGCCACCCATTACACAGGCCTAAATAGTCAGACAGACAACTGTATAGTCCACCCATTACACAGGCCTAAATAGTCAGACAGACAACTATATAGTCCACCCATTACACAGGCCTAAATAGTCAGACAGACAACTATATAGCCACCCATTACACAGGCCTAAAGAGTCAGACAGAAAACTGTATAGTCTACCCATTACACAGGCCTCAATTGTCAGACAGACAACTGTATAGTCCACCCATTACAAAGGCTTAATAATCTGACAACTATATAGTCCACCTATTACACAGGCCTAAATAGTCAGACAGACAACTATATAGCCACCCATTACACAGGCCTCAATTGTCAGACAGACAACTGTATAGTCCACCCATTACACAGGCCTAAATAGTCAGACAGACAACTGTATAGCCACCCATTACACAGGCCTAAATAGTCAGACAGACAACTATATAGCCACCCATTACACAGGCCTAAATAGTCGGACAGACAACTATATAGTCCACCCATTACACAGGCCTAAATAGTCAGACAGACAACTGTATAGTCCACCCATTACACAGGCCTAAATAGTCAGACAGACAACTATATAGTCCACCCATTACACAGGCCTAAATAGTCAGACAGACAACTGTATAGTCTACCCATTACACAGGCCTAAATAGTCAGACAGACAACTATATAGTCCACCCATTACAAAGGCTTAATAATCTGACAACTATATAGTCCACCCATTACACAGGCCTAAATAGTCAGAGAGACAACTGTATAGTCTACCCATTACACAGGCCTAAATAGTCAGACAGACAACTATATAGTCCACCCATTACACAGGCCTAAATAGTCAGACAGACAACTATATAGCCACCCATTACACAGGCCTAAATAGTCAGACAGACAACTGTATAGTCCACCCATTACAAAGGCTTAATAATCTGACAACTATATAGTCCACCCATTACACAGGCCTAAATAGTCAGACAGACAACTATATAGCCACCCATTACACAGGCCTCAATTGTCAGACAGACAACTGTATAATCCACCCATTACGCAGGCCTAAATAGTCAGACAGACAACTGTATAGTCTACCCATTACACAGGCCTAAATAGTCAGACAGACAACTATATAGTCCACCCATTACACAAAGCCCTAAATAATCAGACAACTATATAGTCCACCCATTACATAGACCTAAATAGTCAGACAGACAACTATATAGTCCACCCATTACACAGGCCTAAATAGTCAGACAGACTATATAGTCCACCCATTACATAGACATAAATAGTCAGGCAGACAACTATATAGTCTACCCATAGACTATGGCCTAAATAGACAGACAACTATATAGTCCACACATTACACAGGCCTAAATAGTCAGAGAGACAACTGTATAGTCTACCCATTACATAGACCTAAATAGTCAGACAGATAACTGTATAGTCCACCCATTAAACAGGCCTAAATAGACAGACAACTATGTAGTCTACCCATTACACAGGCCTAAATAGTCAGACAACTATGTAGTCCACTCATTACACATGCCTAAATAGTCAGACAGACAACTATATAGCCACCCATTACACAGGCCTAAATAGTCAGACAGACAACTGTATAGTCCACCCATTACAAAGGCTTAATAATCTGACAACTATATAGTCCACCCATTACACAGGCCTAAATAGTCAGACAGACAACTATATAGCCACCCATTACACAGGCCTAAATAGTCAGACAGACAACTATATAGTCCACCCATTACACAGGCCTAAATAGTCAGACAGACAACTATATAGCCACCCATTACACAGGCCTCAATTGTCAGACAGACAACTGTATAGTCTACCCATTACACAGGCCTCAATTGTCAGACAGACAACTATATAGCCACCCATTACACAGGCCTAAATAGTCAGACAGACAACTGTATAGTCTACCCATTACACAGGCCTCAATTGTCAGACAGACAACTATATAGTCCACCCATTACACAGGCCTAAATAGTCAGACAGACAACTATATAGCCACCCATTACACAGGCCTCAATTGTCAGACAGACAACTGTATAGTCCACCCATTACACAGGCCTAAATAGTCAGACAGACAACTATATAGTCCACCCATTACACAGGCCTAAATAGTCAGACAGACAACTATATAGTCTACCCATTACACAGGCCTAAATAGTCAGACAGACAACTATATAATCCACCCATTACAAAGGCTTAATAATCTGACAACTATATAGTCCACCCATTACACAGGCCTAAATAGTCAGACAGACAACTTTATAGTCTACCCATTACACAGGCCTAAATAGCCAGACAGACAACTATATAGTCCACCCATTACACAAAGCCCTAAATAATCAGACAACTATATAGTCCACCCATTACATAGACCTAAATAGTCAGACAGACAACTATATAGTCCACCCATTACACAGGCCTAAATAGTCAGACAGACTATATAGTCCACCCATTACATAGACATAAATAGTCAGGCAGACAACTATATAGTCTACCCATAGACTATGGCCTAAATAGACAGACAACTATATAGTCCACACATTACACAGGCCTAAATAGTCAGACAGACAACTATATAGTCCACCCATTACATAGACCTAAATAGTCAGACAGATAACTGTATAGTCCACCCATTAAACAGGCCTAAATAGACAGACAACTATGTAGTCTACCCATTACACAGGCCTAAATAGTCAGACAACTATGTAGTCCACTCATTACACATGCCTAAATAGTCAGACAGACAACTATATAGCCACCCATTACACAGGCCTAAATAGTCAGACAGACAACTGTATAGTCCACCCATTACAAAGGCTTAATAATCTGACAACTATATAGTCCACCCATTACACAGGCCTAAATAGTCAGACAGACAACTATATAGCCACCCATTACACAGGCCTCAATTGTCAGACAGACAACTGTATAATCCACCCATTACGCAGGCCTAAATAGTCAGACAGACAACTGTATAGTCTACCCATTACACAGGCCTAAATAGTCAGACAGACAACTATATAGTCCACCCATTACACAAAGCCCTAAATAATCAGACAACTATATAGTCCACCCATTACATAGACCTAAATAGTCAGACAGACAACTATATAGTCCACCCATTACACAGGCCTAAATAGTCAGACAGACTATATAGTCCACCCATTACATAGACATAAATAGTCAGGCAGACAACTATATAGTCTACCCATAGATTATGGCCTAAATAGACAGACAACTATATAGTCCACACATTACACAGGCCTAAATAGTCAGACAGACAACTGTATAGTCTACCCATTACATAGACCTAAATAGTCAGACAGATAACTGTATAGTCCACCCATTACACAGGCCTAAATAGACAGACAACTATATAGTCTACCCATTACACAGGCCTAAATAGTCAGACAACTATGTAGTCCACTCATTACACATGCCTAAATAGTCAGACAGACAACTATATAGCCACCCATTACACAGGCCTAAATAGCCAGACAGACAACTGTATAGTCCACCCATTACAAAGGCTTAATAATCTGACAACTATATAGTCCACCCATTACACAGGCCTAAATAGTCAGACAGACAACTATATAGCCACCCATTACACAGGCCTCAATTGTCAGACAGACAACTGTATAGTCCACCCATTACACAGGCCTAAATAGTCAGACAGACAACTGTATAGCCACCCATTACACAGGCCTAAATAGTCAGACAGACAACTATATAGCCACCCATTACACAGGCCTAAATAGTCAGACAGACAACTATATAGTCCACCCATTACACGGGCCTAAATAGTCAGACAGACAACTGTATAGTCCACCCATTACACAGGCCTAAATAGTCAGACAGACAACTATATAGTCCACCCATTACACAGGCCTAAATAGTCAGACAGACAACTGTATAGTCTACCCATTACACAGGCCTCAATTGTCAGACAGACAACTGTATAGTCCACCCATTACACAGGCCTAAATAGTCAGACAGACAACTATATAGTCCACCCATTACACAGGCCTAAATAGTCAGACAGACAACTATATAGTCCACCCATTACAAAGGCTTAATAATCTGACAACTATATAGTCCACCCATTACACAGGCCTAAATAGTCAGACAGACAACTATATAGCCACCCATTACACAGGCCTAAATAGTCAGACAGACAACTATATAGTCCACCCATTACACAGGCCTAAATAGTCAGACAGACAACTATATAGCCACCCATTACACAGGTCTCAATTGTTAGACAGACAACTGTATAGTCCACCCATTACACAGGCCTAAATAGTCAGACAGACAACTGTATAGTCCACCCATTACACAGGCCTAAATAGTCAGACAGACAACTATATAGTCCACCCATTACACAGGCCTAAATAGTCAGACAGACAACTATATAGTCCACCCATTACACAGGCCTAAATAGTCAGACAGACAACTATATAGCCACCCATTACACAGGCCTCAATTGTCAGACAGACAACTGTATAGTCTACCCATTACACAGGCCTCAATTGTCAGACAGACAACTATATAGCCACCCATTACACAGGCCTAAATAGTCAGACAGACAACTGTATAGTCTACCCATTACACAGGCCTCAATTGTCAGACAGACAACTATATAGTCCACCCATTACACAGGCCTAAATAGTCAGACAGACAACTATATAGCCACCCATTACACAGGCCTCAATTGTCAGACAGACAACTGTATAGTCCACCCATTACACAGGCCTAAATAGTCAGACAGACAACTATATAGTCCACCCATTACACAGGCCTAAATAATCAGACAGACAACTATATAGTCTACCCATTACACAGGCCTAAATAGTCAGACAGACAACTATATAGTCCACCCATTACAAAGGCTTAATAATCTGACAACTATATAGTCCACCCATTACACAGGCCTAAATAGTCAGACAGACAACTGTATAGTCCACCCATTACAAAGGCTTAATAATCTGACAACTATATAGTCCACCCATTACACAGGCCTAAATAGTCAGACAGACAACTGTATAGTCTACCCATTACACAGGCCTCAATTGTCAGACAGACAACTATATAGCCACCCATTACACAGGCCTAAATAGTCAGACAGACAACTGTATAGTCTACCCATTACACAGGCCTCAATTGTCAGACAGACAACTGTATAGTCCACCCATTACACAGGCCTAAATAGTCAGACAGACAACTATATAGCCACCCATTACACAGGCCTAAATAGTCAGACAGACAACTATATAGTCTACCCATTACACAGGCCTAAATAGTCAGACAGACAACTATATAGTCCACCCATTACACAAAGCCCTAAATAATCAGACAACTATATAGTCCACCCATTACATAGACCTAAATAGTCAGACAGACAACTATATAGTCCACCCATTACACAGGCCTAAATAGTCAGACAGACTATATAGTCCACCCATTACATAGACATAAATAGTCAGGCAGACAACTATATAGTCGACCCATAGACTATGGCCTAAATAGACAGACAACTATATAGTCCACACATTACACAGGCCTAAATAGTCAGACAGACAACTGTATAGTCTACCCATTACATAGACCTAAATAGTCAGACAGATAACTGTATAGTCCACCCATTAAACAGGCCTAAATAGACAGACAACTATGTAGTCTACCCATTACACAGGCCTAAATAGTCAGACAACTATGTAGTCCACTCATTACACATGCCTAAATAGTCAGACAGACAACTATATAGCCACCCATTACACAGGCCTAAATAGTCAGACAGACAACTGTATAGTCCACCCATTACAAAGGCTTAATAATCTGACAACTATATAGTCCACCCATTACACAGGCCTAAATAGTCAGACAGACAACTATATAGCCACCCATTACACAGGCCTCAATTGTCAGACAGACAACTGTATAATCCACCCATTACGCAGGCCTAAATAGTCAGACAGACAACTGTATAGTCTACCCATTACACAGGCCTAAATAGTCAGACAGACAACTATATAGTCCACCCATTACACAAAGCCCTAAATAATCAGACAACTATATAGTCCACCCATTACATAGACCTAAATAGTCAGACAGACAACTATATAGTCCACCCATTACACAGGCCTAAATAGTCAGACAGACTATATAGTCCACCCATTACATAGACATAAATAGTCAGGCAGACAACTATATAGTCTACCCATAGATTATGGCCTAAATAGACAGACAACTATATAGTCCACACATTACACAGGCCTAAATAGTCAGACAGACAACTGTATAGTCTACCCATTACATAGACCTAAATAGTCAGACAGATAACTGTATAGTCCACCCATTAAACAGGCCTAAATAGACAGACAACTATGTAGTCTACCCATTACACAGGCCTAAATAGTCAGACAACTATGTAGTCCACTCATTACACATGCCTAAATAGTCAGACAGACAACTATATAGCCACCCATTACACAGGCCTAAATAGCCAGACAGACAACTGTATAGTCCACCCATTACAAAGGCTTAATAATCTGACAACTATATAGTCCACCCATTACACAGGCCTAAATAGTCAGACAGACAACTATATAGCCACCCATTACACAGGCCTCAATTGTCAGACAGACAACTGTATAGTCCACCCATTACACAGGCCTAAATAGTCAGACAGACAACTGTATAGCCACCCATTACACAGGCCTAAATAGTCAGACAGACAACTATATAGCCACCCATTACACAGGCCTAAATAGTCAGACAGACAACTATATAGTCCACCCATTACACGGGCCTAAATAGTCAGACAGACAACTGTATAGTCCACCCATTACACAGGCCTAAATAGTCAGACAGACAACTATATAGTCCACCCATTACACAGGCCTAAATAGTCAGACAGACAACTGTATAGTCTACCCATTACACAGGCCTCAATTGTCAGACAGACAACTGTATAGTCCACCCATTACACAGGCCTAAATAGTCAGACAGACAACTATATAGTCCACCCATTACACAGGCCTAAATAGTCAGACAGACAACTATATAGTCCACCCATTACAAAGGCTTAATAATCTGACAACTATATAGTCCACCCATTACACAGGCCTAAATAGTCAGACAGACAACTATATAGCCACCCATTACACAGGCCTAAATAGTCAGACAGACAACTATATAGTCCACCCATTACACAGGCCTAAATAGTCAGACAGACAACTATATAGCCACCCATTACACAGGTCTCAATTGTTAGACAGACAACTGTATAGTCCACCCATTACACAGGCCTAAATAGTCAGACAGACAACTGTATAGTCCACCCATTACACAGGCCTAAATAGTCAGACAGACAACTATATAGTCCACCCATTACACAGGCCTAAATAGTCAGACAGACAACTATATAGTCCACCCATTACACAGGCCTAAATAGTCAGACAGACAACTATATAGCCACCCATTACACAGGCCTCAATTGTCAGACAGACAACTGTATAGTCTACCCATTACACAGGCCTCAATTGTCAGACAGACAACTATATAGCCACCCATTACACAGGCCTAAATAGTCAGACAGACAACTGTATAGTCTACCCATTACACAGGCCTCAATTGTCAGACAGACAACTATATAGTCCACCCATTACACAGGCCTAAATAGTCAGACAGACAACTATATAGCCACCCATTACACAGGCCTCAATTGTCAGACAGACAACTGTATAGTCCACCCATTACACAGGCCTAAATAGTCAGACAGACAACTATATAGTCCACCCATTACACAGGCCTAAATAATCAGACAGACAACTATATAGTCTACCCATTACACAGGCCTAAATAGTCAGACAGACAACTATATAGTCCACCCATTACAAAGGCTTAATAATCTGACAACTATATAGTCCACCCATTACACAGGCCTAAATAGTCAGACAGACAACTGTATAGTCCACCCATTACAAAGGCTTAATAATCTGACAACTATATAGTCCACCCATTACACAGGCCTAAATAGTCAGACAGACAACTGTATAGTCTACCCATTACACAGGCCTCAATTGTCAGACAGACAACTATATAGCCACCCATTACACAGGCCTAAATAGTCAGACAGACAACTGTATAGTCTACCCATTACACAGGCCTCAATTGTCAGACAGACAACTGTATAGTCCACCCATTACACAGGCCTAAATAGTCAGACAGACAACTATATAGCCACCCATTACACAGGCCTAAATAGTCAGACAGACAACTATATAGTCTACCCATTACACAGGCCTAAATAGTCAGACAGACAACTATATAGTCCACCCATTACACAAAGCCCTAAATAATCAGACAACTATATAGTCCACCCATTACATAGACCTAAATAGTCAGACAGACAACTATATAGTCCACCCATTACACAGGCCTAAATAGTCAGACAGACTATATAGTCCACCCATTACATAGACATAAATAGTCAGGCAGACAACTATATAGTCGACCCATAGACTATGGCCTAAATAGACAGACAACTATATAGTCCACACATTACACAGGCCTAAATAGTCAGACAGACAACTGTATAGTCTACCCATTACATAGACCTAAATAGTCAGACAGATAACTGTATAGTCCACCCATTAAACAGGCCTAAATAGACAGACAACTATGTAGTCTACCCATTACACAGGCCTAAATAGTCAGACAACTATGTAGTCCACTCATTACACATGCCTAAATAGTCAGACAGACAACTATATAGCCACCCATTACACAGGCCTAAATAGTCAGACAGACAACTGTATAGTCCACCCATTACAAAGGCTTAATAATCTGACAACTATATAGTCCACCCATTACACAGGCCTAAATAGTCAGACAGACAACTATATAGCCACCCATTACACAGGCCTAAATAGTCAGACAGACAACTGTATAGTCCACCCATTACAAAGGCTTAATAATCTGACAACTATATAGTCCACCCATTACACAGGCCTAAATAGTCAGACAGACAACTATATAGCCACCCATTACACAGGCCTCAATTGTCAGACAGACAACTGTATAATCCACCCATTACGCAGGCCTAAATAGTCAGAAGACAACTGTATAGTCTACCCATTACACAGGCCTAAATAGTCAGACAGACAACTATATAGTCCACCCATTACACAAAGCACTAAATAATCAGACAACTATATAGTCCACCCATTACATAGACCTAAATAGTCAGACAGACAACTATATAGTCCACCCATTACACAGGCCTAAATAGTCAGACAGACTATATAGTCCACCCATTACATAGACATAAATAGTCAGGCAGACAACTATATAGTCTACCCATAGACTATGGCCTAAATAGACAGACAACTATATAGTCCACACATTACACAGGCCTAAATAGTCAGACAGACAACTGTATAGTCTACCCATTACATAGACCTAAATAGTCAGACAGATAACTGTATAGTCCACCCATTAAACAGGCCTAAATAGACAGACAACTATGTAGTCTACCCATTACACAGGCCTAAATAGTCAGACAACTATGTAGTCCACTCATTACACATGCCTAAATAGTCAGACAGACAACTATATAGCCACCCATTACACAGGCCTAAATAGTCAGACAGACAACTGTATAGTCCACCCATTACAAAGTCTTAATAATCTGACAACTATATAGTCCACCCATTACACAGGCCTAAATAGTCAGACAGACAACTATATAGCCACCCATTACACAGGCCTAAATAGTCAGACAGACAACTATATAGTCCACCCATTACACAGGCCTAAATAGTCAGACAGACAACTATATAGCCACCCATTACACAGGCCTCAATTGTCAGACAGACAACTGTATAGTCTACCCATTACACAGGCCTCAATTGTCAGACAGACAACTATATAGCCACCCATTACACAGGCCTAAATAGTCAGACAGACAACTGTATAGTCTACCCATTACACAGGCCTCAATTGTCAGACAGACAACTATATAGTCCACCCATTACACAGGCCTAAATAGTCAGACAGACAACTATATAGCCACCCATTACACAGGCCTCAATTGTCAGACAGACAACTGTAAAGTCCACCCATTACACAGGCCTAAATAGTCAGACAGACAACTATATAGTCCACCCATTACACAGGCCTAAATAGTCAGACAGACAACTATATAGTCTACCCATTACACAGGCCTAAATAGTCAGACAGACAACTATATAGTCCACCCATTACAAAGGCTTAATAATCTGACAACTATATAGTCCACCCATTACACAGGCCTAAATAGTCAGACAGACAACTATATAGTCTACCCATTACACAGGCCTAAATAGTCAGACAGACAACTATATAGTCCACCCATTACACAAAGCCCTAAATAATCAGACAACTATATAGTCCACCCATTACATAGACCTAAATAGTCAGACAGACAACTATATAGTCCACCCATTACACAGGCCTAAATAGTCAGACAGACTATATAGTCCACCCATTACATAGACATAAATAGTCAGGCAGACAACTATATATTCTACCCATAGACTATGGCCTAAATAGACAGACAACTATATAGTCCACACATTACACAGGCCTAAATAGTCAGACAGACAACTGTATAGTCTACCCATTACATAGACCTAAATAGTCAGACAGATAACTGTATAGTCCACCCATTAAACAGGCCTAAATAGACAGAAAACTATGTAGTCTACCCATTACACAGGCCTAAATAGTCAGACAACTATGTAGTCCACTCATTACACATGCCTAAATAGTCAGACAGACAACTATATAGCCACCCATTACACAGGCCTAAATAGTCAGACAGACAACTGTATAGTCCACCCATTACAAAGGCTTAATAATCTGACAACTATATAGTCCACCCATTACACAGGCCTAAATAGTCAGACAGACAACTATATAGCCACCCATTACACAGGCCTCAATTGTCAGACAGACAACTGTATAATCCACCCATTACGCAGGCCTAAATAGTCAGACAGACAACTGTATAGTCTACCCATTACACAGGCCTAAATAGTCAGACAGACAACTATATAGTCCACCCATTACACAAAGCCCTAAATAATCAGACAACTATATAGTCCACCCATTACATAGACCTAAATAGTCAGACAGACAACTATATAGTCCACCCATTACACAGGCCTAAATAGTCAGACAGACTATATAGTCCACCCATTACATAGACATAAATAGTCAGGCAGACAACTATATAGTCTACCCATAGATTATGGCCTAAATAGACAGACAACTATATAGTCCACACATTACACAGGCCTAAATAGTCAGACAGACAACTGTATAGTCTACCCATTACATAGACCTAAATAGTCAGACAGATAACTGTATAGTCCACCCATTAAACAGGCCTAAATAGACAGACAACTATGTAGTCTACCCATTACACAGGCCTAAATAGTCAGACAACTATGTAGTCCACTCATTACACATGCCTAAATAGTCAGACAGACAACTATATAGCCACCCATTACACAGGCCTAAATAGTCAGACAGACAACTGTATAGTCCACCCATTACAAAGGCTTAATAATCTGACAACTATATAGTCCACCCATTACACAGGCCTAAATAGTCAGACAGACAACTATATAGTCACCCATTACACAGGCCTCAATTGTCAGACAGACAACTGTATAGTCCACCCATTACACAGGCCTAAATAGTCAGACAGACAACTGTATAGCCACCCATTACACAGGCCTAAATAGTCAGACAGACAACTATATAGCCACCCATTACACAGGCCTAAATAGTCAGACAGACAACTATATAGTCCACCCATTACACGGGCCTAAATAGTCAGACAGACAACTGTATAGTCCACCCATTACACAGGCCTAAATAGTCAGACAGACAACTATATAGTCCACCCATTACACAGGCCTAAATAGTCAGACAGACAACTGTATAGTCTACCCATTACACAGGCCTCAATTGTCAGACAGACAACTGTATAGTCCACCCATTACACAGGCCTAAATAGTCAGACAGACAACTATATAGTCCACCCATTACACAGGCTTAAATAGTCAGACAGACAACTATATAGTCCACCCATTACAAAGGCTTAATAATCTGACAACTATATAGTCCACCCATTACACAGGCCTAAATAGTCAGACAGACAACTATATAGCCACCCATTACACAGGCCTAAATAGTCAGACAGACAACTATATAGTCCACCCATTACACAGGCCTAAATAGTCAGACAGACAACTATATAGCCACCCATTACACAGGTCTCAATTGTTAGACAGACAACTGTATAGTCCACCCATTACACAGGCCTAAATAGTCAGACAGACAACTATATAGTCCACCCATTACACAGGCCTAAATAGTCAGACAGACAACTATATAGTCCACCCATTACACAGGCCTAAATAGTCAGACAGACAACTATATAGTCCATCCATTACACAGGCCTAAATAGTCAGACAGACAACTATATAGCCACCCATTACACAGGCCTCAATTGTCAGACAGACAACTGTATAGTCTACCCATTACACAGGCCTCAATTGTCAGACAGACAACTATATAGCCACCCATTACACAGGCCTAAATAGTCAGACAGACAACTATATAGCCACCCATTACACAGGCCTCAATTGTCAGACAGACAACTGTATAGTCCACCCATTACACAGGCCTAAATAGTCAGACAGACAACTATATAGTCCACCCATTACACAGGCCTAAATAGTCAGACAGACAACTATATAGTCTACCCATTACACAGGCCTAAATAGTCAGACAGACAACTATATAGTCCACCCATTACACAGGCCTAAATAGTCAGACAGACAACTATATAGTCTACCCATTACACAGGCCTAAATAGTCAGACAGACAACTATATAGTCCACCCATTACAAAGGCTTAATAATCTGACAACTATATAGTCCACCCATTACACAGGCCTAAATAGTCAGACAGACAACTATATAGTCCACCCATTACAAAGGCTTAATAATCTGACAACTATATAGTCCACCCATTACACAGGCCTAAATAGTCAGACAGACAACTGTATAGTCTACCCATTACACAGGCCTCAATTGTCAGACAGACAACTATATAGCCACCCATTACACAGGCCTAAATAGTCAGACAGACAACTGTATAGTCTACCCATTACACAGGCCTCAATTGTCAGACAGACAACTGTATAGTCCACCCATTACACAGGCCTAAATAGTCAGACAGACAACTATATAGCCACCCATTACACAGGCCTCAATTGTCAGACAGACAACTGTATAGTCCACCCATTACACAGGCCTAAATAGTCAGACAGACAACTATATAGTCCACCCATTACACAGGCCTAAATAGTCAGACAGACAACTATATAGTCTACCCATTACACAGGCCTAAATAGTCAGACAGACAACTATATAGTCCACCCATTACAAAGGCTTAATAATCTGACAACTATATAGTCCACCCATTACACAGGCCTAAATAGTCAGACAGACAACTATATAGTCCACCCATTACAAAGGCTTAATAATCTGACAACTATATAGTCCACCCATTACACAGGCCTAAATAGTCAGACAGACAACTGTATAGTCTACCCATTACACAGGCCTAAATAGTCAGACAGACAACTATATAGTCCACCCATTACACAGGCCTAAATAGTCAGACAGACAACTATATAGCCACCCATTACACAGGCCTAAATAGTCAGACAGACAACTGTATAGTCTACCCATTACACAGGCCTCAATTGTCAGACAGACAACTGTATAGTCCACCCATTACACAGGCCTAAATAGTCAGACAGACAACTGTATAGTCCACCCATTACACAGGCCTAAATAGTCAGACAGACAACTGTATAGTCTACCCATTACACAGGCCTCAATTGTCAGACAGACAACTATATAGCCACCCATTACACAGGCCTAAATAGTCAGACAGACAACTGTATAGTCTACCCATTACACAGGCCTCAATTGTCAGACAGACAACTGTATAGTCCACCCATTACACAGGCCTAAATAGTCAGACAGACAACTATATAGCCACCCATTACACAGGCCTCAATTGTCAGACAGACAACTGTATAGTCCACCCATTACACAGGCCTAAATAGTCAGACAGACAACTATATAGTCCACCCATTACACAGGCCTAAATAGTCAGACAGACAACTATATAGTCTACCCATTACACAGGCCTAAATAGTCAGACAGACAACTATATAGTCCACCCATTACAAAGGCTTAATAATCTGACAACTATATAGTCCACCCATTACACAGGCCTAAATAGTCAGACAGACAACTATATAGTCCACCCATTACAAAGGCTTAATAATCTGACAACTATATAGTCCACCCATTACACAGGCCTAAATAGTCAGACAGACAACTGTATAGTCTACCCATTACACAGGCCTCAATTGTCAGACAGACAACTATATAGCCACCCATTACACAGGCCTAAATAGTCAGACAGACAACTGTATAGTCTACCCATTACACAGGCCTCAATTGTCAGACAGACAACTGTATAGTCCACCCATTACACAGGCCTAAATAGTCAGACAGACAACTATATAGCCACCCATTACACAGGCCTCAATTGTCAGACAGACAACTGTATAGTCCACCCATTACACAGGCCTAAATAGTCAGACAGACAACTATATAGTCCACCCATTACACAGGCCTAAATAGTCAGACAGACAACTATATAGTCTACCCATTACACAGGCCTAAATAGTCAGACAGACAACTATATAGTCCACCCATTACAAAGGCTTAATAATCTGACAACTATATAGTCCACCCATTACACAGGCCTAAATAGTCAGACAGACATCTATATAGTCCACCCATTACACAGGCCTAAATAGTCAGACAGACAACTATATAGCCACCCATTACACAGGCCTAAATAGTCAGACAGACAACTATATAGTCCACCCATTACACAGGCCTAAATAGTCAGACAGACAACTATATAGTCTACCCATTACACAGGCCTAAATAGTCAGACAGACAACTATATAGTCCACCCATTACAAAGGCTTAATAATCTGACAACTATATAGTCCACCCATTACACAGGCCTAAATAGTCAGACAGACAACTATATAGTCCACCCATTACAAAGGCTTAATAATCTGACAACTATATAGCCACCCATTACACAGGCCTCAATTGTCAGACAGACAACTATATAGTCTACCCATTACACAGGCCTAAATAGTCAGACAGACAACTATATAGTCCACCCATTACACAGGCCTAAATAGTCAGACAGACAACTATATAGCCACCCATTACACAGGCCTAAATAGTCAGACAGACAACTATATAGCCACCCATTACACAGGCCTAAATAGTCAGACAGACAACTATATAGCCACCCATTACACAGGCCTAAATAGTCAGACAGACAACTATATAGTCCACCCATTACACAGGCCTAAATAGTCAGACAACTATATAGCCACCCATTACACAGGCCTAAATAGTCAGACATACAACTATATAGTCCACCTATTACATAGACCTGAATCGTCAGTTAGACAACTATATAGTCCACCCAGAACTCAGGCCTAAACAGTCAGGCACACAACTATTGAGTCCACCCATAACATAGGCCTGCAATAAGTCTGACAAAACTTATCTAGACCACCCATTACATTAGGCCTGGAAGACTAAAGACACCCGACCAGTCCTTGAACTTGATGTTAAAATAGTAGCATGGAGAAGTAAGCAATTTTATATAATTGTTTATGAAACATAAAGCCAATTAATACTACACATTTATTAAATACGATAAACTTAACAAAATATCACAACAAATAAATAAATATTATGACTATCTCAGTGTATTTTATCCAATGCTTTTACAGTAACTATAAATACAAATATTTTTGATTGATTCAAATCATTACAGTTTTTTGTCTATCTGACATTTATATCATTAAATAATACAAAGTTTCTATCTAAATTCTTATTGCTTATCCAAAAACCACGTAAAACATGATCTGTTGACCAATAAAAATCACTGCTATGTCAATAAACAATTCTGTTTATCAAATTTTACAAGTCTGAAATCATTTCTCATTCTGGGACATACATCACTATCGCCCTATCTATGTATAGATTAGTCATACTGATTGTGACACTATTCTGACAACGGTACGATACATAGACTATGGATGGTAAATGTTCCATGTTGTTTTGTACGATTTACATATTTGATTCTCTGTGATCTTCTATATCTCCAACTACCCCACTTTCACAACTCTCTATACAGGAATTGCTACGATACATTGACTTGGTATTGCTCCCCTCGTTGACCTTCCAACAGTCGTTTGTATTTGACACAAGATATATCATAGTTTTTGGAAGTCTACTCGTCTTGATGAGATAGAAAATTACAATACGTATGAACATGTGGCAAATAAGCATGAGACAAGCAAACACGAACAAGATGTAACACGTGTTGAACAAAATCTGTCGTAATGTACTAACAAGGGGAACTAACTCTGAATGTAAGTAATGAACGAATAATCCTTCATCCATTTCTGAAATCAAAAAAGAGAAAAAAAGTTCAATCTACGTGATGATAGACAGTAGGCAGTGCTTATATAAGAAATATTTGTTATGATTTTGCCCCTATTTAATGTTTTCCTTAATCAATCAACATAAATATATATTTTATGATTTTGAATTATTGCTTATAAGACATTAAACTTTAATCAATAATCTATCAATCAATATTAGTTACGTGTATGTGGTCAAGATTTAGGACAGTTCTCCATGTTTTCTGGCTAATCTTTGATAAATCTGAGATGTACAGGAAAAAAAGAACACATAGACTGGAAGCATACTTCTACTCTGATTAAACATGTCAATATTCAGTTAGGTATCAAAAGGGTGGATAGCAATTTAAAAAAAAGTGTTTTGATGAATAAAATCTTAAACAAGGGGTACATTTGATAAAAAAGTATTGGTAAGTCTTAGTAACTCTAATGTTGAGTAAATGTTTTGGTTGTATTGTGAAGACACTGATAGCAATATAAGTCATTATTATCTGGGGAAACATAATTAACAATAAGTGAAGCACTGCTAATCATGCTTCACCAATTGTATATACCTGTGTTGACCCTGTAAATAACTCTGACTCGTATCTTTAATAAAATTGTATTCAATTTGCAAATGTATATCTACACTTTTCCCTAGACATGACAATGAGTAACTCGATGGTTGTCTAATTAGATGCAGGCACTGCTGACTTGTCTGGAGCCAACGAGTGCATATATGATTTTTAGGGGTCAAGTTACTAACTTTTGATTTTTGTATCGTTGGATTTATATTCATCCCTCAACTTTTGGCTATTGTTGTTTAATTGATTTTCTTCCTATTTTCCTTATTTTTAATTAAGTTTTTACCTTTAAATGGTGTAGTTGTCACTGGAAGAAAATTACATGATGTTAAAAGTTCTTGGACCCTCAGTAATGATGGTGTACAGACATCTCCATTGTTGGAGGTACATAAATCTGTCAGAAGACCTTTTTTAACTGCATTCTGAAAACAATTTAAAAAAACTAAATCACAAGTTTATGTTATTTAAGGACAGGTGTAATTTATACATTATAAACTGCATAACAATAAATAAATCCTTTTTAAAGTAAAAAAAAAGAATAGATTATACATTTATCTTTTTTAACAAATGTGTACAAATACCAATACATGACGTTTCATCACTGCAAACTTGGACAAGAAGGTTTATCATAAAAGCTTGGATTTTAAATAATAATAAAAAATAGTCATTATTCAAAAGCATGTGTCAATCTTAAATACAAAATAAGTAAAACTTCATCATAAATTATATCAATCATTTTTTAAATTTAACAGTATTAAATTTCTCTTTGTAAACTTTATTAAAGTTTAGAACTGTTTCAGAATTCAATATTACCAGAATTTGAACAGAGTCTGTCAGAAAACTGTTGACTGCAGCTACTTCTGAATCCACCAATGATTTGTGTTCTCTTAAAATACTGTTAAGGTCAGAGGTCACATCAACTAATAAACTGTTTGTGATATCCACCTGTCTATGTAATTGAGGAATGATTGATTTTGTATCTATTAGAAACGTAGCTGTTTCTATGCTAACAATTTCCGATGTTGCCTTAGTAACTAAACAAATTACTAAAATAAAGGCTCCTACTAAAACAAATCTCCATAAAATTGGAGCTATTAAATGTTTATAAAGCAGTGCTGAAATGCTATATACAGTCTTAAACATTAATGAATGATTTTCAGTCTCTGTGTACGATCTCCTTTTCTGTTTTTGTTTCTTGTTCCAAATTTCACGTAAAATTTCTTGCTTGGATTTCTGTGCTGTGTTGGCATAGAGTTGTATTGGGTCATTTTTCCCAGACCAAATATCTTCTTTGTTCTCTGCATAAAAGTTGTATGGTTTTTCTGAATCCATTTCTAACTTCCGGTTATTATTTCCGGTTTGCCAAAACTGTATTTTTTCCGCCACATGATCGGTTGGAACTTTAACATCAATGCCAAGTTTAGATTTTTGTCGAATTTTAAAAAACCAAACTAGTCTGTAGGACAACAACAACAGGTCAATAAACACAAATAACGAGACAAAAACTGGAAGAGTGATCTCTTTCATACGACTTAACATTTCGGCTTTGCTGTTAATTTTTTCAAATATGGGTTCAGTGATATGTTCATTGGTATCAGAAAAATTCGGTAATATCCATTTTGATTCTGGCGCATCAAGAACTTGATATCCGTACTTAGTATGTTGTTGAACTGACATAAATGAGTTAAGTTTAGGCATTGATGCATCCATACTGGATGGTTGCAAGTCGGTGGGCAACAAGCCAGCTACAGACATCCTTAGTCTGCAAGAATACAAGATATTAGTTATATAAACATTAAAATAAAAATTTGCTTATTATATTCAAAGATAATTATTATGACCTAAATTTCAAGCTACTATACATATTAATCCCTTGTCATCTTGTAGATTTTTCTCCTTTCAATTTTAATCCAGATCCACAAAAATCTTAAGGAATAAATTACAATAAACTAAAAACACCCAATTAAAAAACAGAAATTCAATCTGTTAACTGACAGTTATCTGAAATACTGTCATAAGTATAGCTGAAATAGAGCTCTGTGGATGCAAACCTTCAATCAATCATTTCAGTCCTATTTTTTTTACACATACCTGTTCATGACTGTGTCTTTGAAGTCCAAAATAGGTTCAACACCATCTATTTCTAACCACCTCATAAAGTCTTTTAATCCCTGGAATGTGTTTTCTTCTCCAATGAAGATCTGCTGGTTGATGAACCTTTCTTTTGGAAATCGCAACCATGGGCTGTCTCGAACATTTTCTAACAACTTTATGTAATTCTGTCGAATGTTGCTAAAATGATCTGCTAGTTGGGATTCGGCTTCATTGAGAAATTTTTGAAGTTCAAGCCCAATACCTCTGGATCTTTCTGCCATTGTGTCACTTATAACATGCAGAAGTATTCCATCCTTATTATAAAATTGATCAAGAATAACTTTTAAATCTGTTGATAAATAGTTTTCAATTTTGTCAATGTTCTGTCGAAGGTGCATTGAGCAGGATTTCATACGATTAAAGGTTTGATTAAATGCCATTATTAATTCCTTTTCTTCGTATCTGCTTATTTTTGACATGTGATTTCCTACAGTTTCATGAATTTTTGCACTAGTATTGGACACAATGGTCAAGTTACTTACTAGGGGTCCCTGTACCAAAATAAATACAATCAACATCATCGAAAATGTAAATGTAAAAGCATAGAGAATGTACAGTGTACAAAGGGTACAAGACACACCCTTTGAAACGGTTTTTGAGAACAAGGTCAAGGTCAAAGGTTGATTGACATTTCTGTCATCGTCTTTTGCACCAATATAGGTGGTTGTCTGAGGATCGATGTATTTCTTCACTTCCTGACCTTGAACTGGTGGCATTCTGTAGATAATGAGAAAGACAACAACGAATGCTGCAAAAATAATGGCTGTAAATATCAAGGTCACAATGATCGGTATCCATGGAAACTGGTACAAATTGTTGTTCATTTCCGTCAAAGCATTTTGTGATGGCAGATAAGATGGTTCATGAATCATTGAAAGAAGAACATGATGGCTGACAAACGAGTCATTAATGCATGCAACAAACAAATTAGGCAAGTCTGTGTTTGATGACTTGAGTTTAAAAGTAAGCTGGAAATCAGCAGGGCATTTGACAAACACATCAAAGTTTTCCAATAAGCCGTCCATGAATTGGTCATACACATCAACAGTCAAATATCCTGGACAAGTTTGTAGTTTTCCTGGAAAAAAATGCCAGTGAACAGAAATGGATCTATGACTTTATTTAGATTTTAATAATTTTGACTTTGAAAACTATTATCTGTGTGTGACTTTTATAGGGCAGAATACATGCCCATGTAGTTTTTGGTAAGAAACATGTTTTGTAATATTTACGTTTGAATTCATGATTGACTATTGTCACATGACTTTTTTTTTGAAGCACTGTTCATATCTTTTTCTCATTTTACCCAAAAAATCTGACAACGATTTGTGAAATCTGAACTACTTTTAGAAACCTAATGGTAAAAGGACATTTGTTGTCAAACCTGACTATTTCTTTTATACAAAGATTTCAAACATTTTGTATTTTTGTATCTCACACTTAAATAATGCTCTATAAAATACTTCACAATACTAGTATAAATTTCACCCATGCTTAGAAAAAAATAGCACGATATATGTTTTAAGTATAGCTCATAGGCTAAACAGGAGCCTACCTGTAATGGTGATATTCCACACTCTGTTGATAGAATCCCATACTAATCCACCTGATAGGGAAGATGAGATTATTGAAGTCTTTCCGAAATCATCTTGGAAAAATGCCAGTATTGATGAGTTATCTGTAAATATCATAACAAAAAAAATATGACTTTACATGTATATTTATTACAGATATCACATTCTTATTTACTAATATATTTGGGAATAATAGATACTAACGATTTTGAGACCAACAATATCATGTGGAATACCAAGACTAGCACATCAGAGTGTCTAGACATTCCCCATAATGTTGTAAAACACTATGATTCTGTTCATGGGTAATTCAATTTCAGCATTTATTTTGTTAATTCAAATTTTATTTATGGACTACTTTTTGTCCTGTAAAGAAGATGTAAAAGGCTCTAACATTACTGATGTGTAATGTCATTTTCATTCAGAGGAAGGCAAAGTAAATTCCTCTGCATGTGTAGAGAGATATCTTTTGTAGAGGTCCATAAAAATGGTACTGACCAAATTACCAGTATTTAATTGTTATATTACATATGAAAACTACATCTGAAATTAAAATAACTTTTATATTTTTTGTCTGTACACGTGCTATATAGTTTATATTTACTGTATACTGCAATCCAACTGGAACCTATATCCGGATCTATACATGTATTTAGTAGTGTAGCGTCAATATATTTGCAAACATGCTTAAAAAAGTATTTTCAAAATTTTGTTCCTAAATGCTAGTAATTCTTTTGATAAAAAACAAGTGTGGACTGTGAGCACGCTCACAAAGGGATACCCCCCGCTTCGCTTCAAGTCCAATTATCTCCCCTGAATAATATCCGACTGCGACGAAAATTCTTCATGCACATCTACATATGCTGTACTTCCTTCATTTAAAGTTTCATCAAAATCTGTCAAACGGTTTAGGAGGAGTTGTGCTTACAAGGTCCAGCACTGAATACTATAACTTAAAAGTCTAAGTCCAATTATCTCCCCTGAATAATATCAGAGAGCGACGAAAATTCTTCATGCACATCTACATATGATGTACTTCCTTCATGTTAAGTTTCATCAAAATCTGTCAAGGGATTTAGGAGGAGAAGAGCTTACAAGGGATGTGGACAGACGGACAGACAGACAGGGTGATTCCTATATACCCCCCAAACTTGTTTGCGGGGGGGGGGGGGGGGGGGTATAAAAATATTAAAATTGTAATTTTTATTGGAAACTACACAATTTTCACAGAACTATTCATTACCACCTTATCACATTGTGATATTAAACAATTTCAATGATAACTTTACAACAGTTTTAATACTTTAATTTAAGTGAAGAAAACATACCAATCAGCATTCTAATGTATGCTGGCATTTGCATATTAGCTGTCTGATATTCAAATCCTGCCCCAGTCTTTCTCTTAGATATTTCTACATCTATACTGTGAGGTAGGTAAATCGGCTGTGAAGGATAAAGATCAGAGAAGTTCTTATCTGTACATCCACCATTATAAAATGTCTTAGAACTGTATAAAAATGGTCGTTCTAGCTGGATGTGTGTTGAATAGATGTTGCTCGTGCCAAGATTTGATCTATCAGGACGAACTTTGAATTTTTTGCGCCCATTAAAATTTTCACGATCTTTTAAACCATGAACAGCAAAATGTGTTGGCTCTTTTCTGTCGCTGAAGTCAGATCCGATTAAAATGATTTCGTCATGGATTGCCGGAAATGAGTTGTGAGTAGCTGTTATAAAGTCAGATGTGAATACACCTTGTTCATGAAAGGATCTGTCTCCTTTAACAAGTTTTGTCCGTCTCTGGAGAGCATACCCTATTCTTGGCATATGAACTGTATAATCCAGCTGATACAAGTGCTGGGGCTGTTTGTATTTCATATGGCATAAAAATCTTCTGTCTACTGTGGTAAACATTGGCTCCAAAATAAAGTTATGTACATCCCCTAAAATTAAAAATTAATGATATAGAGAGTATTTTAAAGATGGGGTTTCTTTGCCTACATTAATTGGGTCATGTCTAAAATTAAAACAAAGCCTTCATTCTATCATTTTCCAAAATATGTAAAATACATAATCAAAAATATTATTTTACACTTAAGTCAGTTTTGTTATACCCCCACCCAAATTCCCCTTAAATCTTAATTGACAAGGATTGCCAGTATGACATGTTTCCTCTTTGCACTTTAACAGTAGTAGATTTTGCACACTTCAAAAAACACCAATAGGATCAGGAAAAAAACCCAATAAACTGTACCAAAAAGGTTGATAGATTATTTTAAAATATTGTCTATAGTTTTCTCACAAGATTATGTCATTGCAGTTTTATTGATTACATGTATATTCATCATGGGAAGATAAATCTTACCTGAAGCACATTCTACTGGTTTCTCTGGACATTCATCACTATAAACCATCTGACAACTTGCCTTAGTGTAACAGTTGATATCACAACAAAGTCCTGCAACACATAACTACATAATTACTTTGAATGCTGCTTTATCCTATAGACAGTATTTCATTTAAGTTGTTTTATGTTTTGTTTATTTTATTTAATGCAACTTTCAGAAATTTTTTTAGCAGGAAAACTAGCAATCCTGGTCAGAAACGGTTGAGACCGCATCCTTCCTGTTTAAGGCTCGAACCTGCAACATAGTTTTGACAGACAGATTATCAATAGTTGATGACTAAGACTATCTTAACCACTCTGACTTGTTGTGATATTCACCAGTTACATGTTTAACTTGTAACCTCCTTGTAGCACTTGGTATAAACTCCATTACTAGACAACATAATAAAACTCCCTTAATTTACAAGAATATTTAGAACACTATAAAGTACAGTGTATCTTAACAAAATTAAATCTTCTAGTGTACTTGGGGGCCTCGATGGCCGAGTGGTTAAGGTAGTTCGTCTACCATTGATCACGTGGTCTATCAACACTTAAATCGCAAGTTTGAGTCTAACTGTGGGCAGGGTGCACTTGAGTCCAATCTTAATTGACAAGGATTGCCAGTTTTCCTGCGACATAAATTCATTTAAAAAGTTTTAGTTTTAAATTGCATGTTATACAATTTATATTTTAAAGCAAATTGTTTTACCTTCATAAGATTCACAGTTAGGGTATAACAAACATTTTCTGCAGTCGTCAGCACTGCTTTGGCATTGAGAAGAAGGGAAAGTGTAATTATTTATTTCATCTGGGGTTAGTCCAAACATCTCAGTAAATAACTTTGTTGTGTGATGACAAAATATGTTGTTTGTTCTTTGGTCAAATCCTGCTATTTGTGGCTGAAAAAAAATAAAATCAAAATTGCACATCAACATCATATTAGAATTCTTTATACTTATTATTAGAAGTCACAAAATATTCAAGAAATACCAAAATCTACTTTTACTTAAATAAATTCCTTATTGCCTCAAAAATTAATTTTCCAGGATATAACCAAAAAAAAAAGCTAGTTGTCTAAACAGAGAAATGTCTAAGTATTTGTGGAACATATCAACAATACTACTTACAGATCTCTGACCATTTATTTTGTAAGGACATTGATTGTTAATCTTCCTGTCCAAAAACAGATCTCCATCTTTATACCCAGCAGGGCATGCTGGGATACTAGGGTCTTGTGAGTTACACCTGACCTGATGCGCAGCAGATGTATGGTTGCGAGTGATTTCAAGAACTAATTTATAATGATCAGGTAGCTGATGTCTGCAAAAGATAAATTTTATTGTCATCTACATTTAAGTGAATATTAAAAAATGTCTTTTATAGCATAAACCAGAATGTATCATTGTATCTTATGCACTGAATGTGAAACATTAGTGTTTAAAAAAGGCATTCTTCCAAAATCTGTCAATAATTCGAATAAAAAAACCAAATAATTCAGTTGAGACATTTTAGAGTATACTGTCATTAGTAATCAAATAGAAATAATCTAACCTGCAGAAATTGTCTCTGTTTTTCCTGAACTGCTCTTTATTGCTCTCCAGCTGGAATGCATCCTGATTTATGTAATCAAAGTCATCATTGTGATCAAGGTCAATATATGTTGGTATCAGGTAAAGATTTGACACTTTGACCTTGATGTTCAACCCTGTTCCTCGTAAAAACTCAGTTTCCTGGACTTGTCCATTGTTTGGTATGTACATGGTAGACTCTATTTTCTTAATTCCAGTTAATTTTTCATAGAACACATTGTTTGATGATGTCAATGAGACTGAGGTATTTTCTGCAAAGAAACAAGTGTGGACTGTGAGCACGCTCACAAAGTGATAACCCCCGCTTCGCTTTCAAGTCCAATTATCTCCCCTTAAGGATAGTCCAATTATCTCCCCTTAATGATATCCGAGGCCAATTAAAATCCTTCATGCACATCTACATATAATGTACTTCCTTTATGCTAAGTTTCATTAAATTTCATCAAGCAGTTTAGGAGGAGTTGCACTTACAAAGGATGTGGACAGACGGACAGACAGACAGGGTGATTCCTATATATCCACCAAACAAGTTTGCGGGGGGTATAAATAATAAAACAATTTTATATTTCAAGAAGTTAATATTTTTCTCTATATTCCAGAACAGCTAACAGCTAACAGACAATTTATCATAGGTAAAATGAATGGTAAAGCTCCTACAGGTTATTTTCTATCACATCTAATTATTGTCCAAATATAACAAAAATTATCAGGTTCTGTACTGGCCTCTTCATACGGTACATGTCTTTAGATGCATATTTACCTCACCTCCAGGGGCTTCAGTGGGTAGTTAGTCATTTACTATTGGTCAACACTGAGGTTGCAGGTTTGAGCCTTAATGTAGTCAGGTTGTGCTCGACTCAAATTTGAATTTACAATGATTGCCAGTTTAGCTTCTGAACATCTAGTTTCACATGGTAATGTGGCTTCCTCCCCAAATAAAAAAACTAGATGCCATGATAAAGCTGAAACATTATTGAAAGTGGCACCAAACATTATTGATAGTTCCACCAAACATTATTGAAAGTGGCAACAAACATTATTGATAGTGGCACCAAACATGACTGAAAGTGGCACCAAACATGATTGAAAGTGGCACCAAACATGATTGAAAGTGGCACCAAACATTATTGAAGTGGCACCAAACATGACTGAAAGTGGCACCAAACATGATTAAAAGTGGCACCAAACATTATTGAAAGTGGCACCAAACATGATTAAAAATGGCACCAAACATGATTGAAAGTGACACCAAACATTATTGAAGTGGCACCAAACATGATTGAAAGTGGCACCAAACATGATTAAAGGTGGCACCAAACATGATTGAAAGTGGCACCAAACATGATTAAAGGTGGCACCAAACATGATTGAAAGTGGCACCAAACATTATTGTAGTGGCACCAAACATGATTGAAAGTGGCACCAAACATGATTAAAAGTGGCACCAAACATTATTGAAAGTGGCACCAAACATGATTGAAAGTGGCACCAAATATGATTGAAGGTGGCACCAAACGTTATTGAATTGGCACCAAACATGATGGAAAGTGGCACCAAACATGATTAAAAGTGGCACCAAACATGATTGACTTACTGGAATGTGGAATCAATTTGTTCCATTTAACATCGCTGACAGGAAATGCAGCTCCAATACATATAATATCCTGAGTACTGCTGCAAGCTGCCACTTCATATGTGGCCCCCGTACATGTAGAACATGGACGACAAATAACATCACTATCAGCCGTACAGGCTCTGGACATGTAGTAACCATCTGGGCAAGCTGTGGCACATGCTACAATGAAATAACTTACTATATGAAATATCTGTTAATTAAACATTGCTTTTACTTTCAGAGTTGAGAATATATTAACCGTTTTTTATCTACAATTTGATTAGATAGTATTGCATGTTAATAAAGAACTGCACTCTAAGCATATATCACTGAAACAATATGTTTGTTCTATTCTATGGTTCATGTATTAATTATTTGTATTTTTTTATATGTTGAGTCTGTTAAAAGAAAAGTGACAGAGACCTATGCATTTCCTACTCTACCATATGGATATCTTGAATTTAATGGACATACTCTTTTTTCAATCAGGTTATAATTTGTTTGCTTCACACCTTTTTCATCAGTTTCTTAACTTCATCATGGTAGCTAGTTTTTATTTTGGCAAGACAGCTGGAGTATCTAGTGAGAACACAATACTTTCAGTAGGAGCAATACAGTCCTTGTAACATACCTTTACACTTTCTATCTTTAACATAGAAACCTCGTTTACATCTACAGGTCAGCTGACCTAACTCGGTATCACACATAGCAAACGTCTCACATTTTGATTGGTCCGTCAAACAGGACATTTCTAGTAGTTGAAGCCTTGTTACCAGAGTCATACTACTACTGTTCAATGAAATGGCTGACAAGTCTGGGTTATTTGTGTATGATCGGATCTTTCCTTTAATTAAATAACATAAATAATAAATAAACACTGTTCAACATAGTTTTTGTTACATGTAATATCAGATTTAATAACCTGTTATCTCATTAGCAATACACAAGATAATATATACTATTTATACATTATGTACCATACATGATATAATAAAAATGAAAAAATATTGCTAGCTCACAGTATCTAATTTTTGTTCAAAAGCGAGTCAACAATGAGTTTGCGAGTTCTAGCCTTACTTTATACAGATTGTGTTTCAATCAAAGATTGTCAATTTTACAAGTGGAAAGTACGGGATTTTTCACTTGATACTTAGGCTTCCTCCCCAAATAAAAACTGTTCCCAATTATATAGCTGAAAAAATTGCTGAAAGTAGAATAAACTCATATTAAAACTATCCCCCCCCCCCCCAAACTTAAATTTTATAACTGAAAAAAAAAGATACAATAATTTGTTGAACTTGTGTTATCTCCCTTTCATCAACATTTCTTTTATTTGACACCAAATTTTGAAATATTTTAGAAGAAAATAAAATCTTTGGCATAAATTTCTATTACACTGTACTTAATGGGATACTGGTTTCACAAATTTGTGGAAAAATTAAAAAAGTGAATTTTTATAAGTGACCTAGTTCTGTCTGCCCAACAGCTGCAAGGTGTCTACTTCAATCTAGCCTACGAAGTACAAGTGTGCATTTATAGTCAAGGTTTAGCCCATAATACTTTCGTTCTTCATAACATATGAAATGCCACTCTCCTTGCGTATTAATTGTAGCCACTACCCTTAGATGTGCCCTTTGATCGATAATTTTTTTGTTTGATTATACATGTAGCTATATCTTAAATACTGGATTCAATCAATTTGGGCCTATGTGGCCAAGTTGTCGACTACTGATCACGTGGTATTTCAACACTGAGATTGTGGATAAAATTCTTAACTGACAAGGATTACCAGTCTTCCTTCCAAAGGTCAGGGATTTTCTCTGGTACTCTGGCAACCACTCCCAATTAAAACTGGATGACATGAAAATGCTGAAAAATTGCTTAAAATGGTGTTAAGTACTATTCAAGCAAACAAAACACACAGTCAATCAATTAGGTTGCAGCAATATTTCAGCTATAATATTGAGTCTTTATGTTCCAGAAAAAGAGTACCCTGAAATGTGCTAGGATACTGGTCAATTACACAGGAGGCATAATGGGAATCACAAAGTTTATTTAAACTCATATTTAGAGAATCATGTTTTAGTCTCATACTTACTTATTATTGCACCATCCGGTATATCTACCCTAAGAACATGTTTCTGTTTTAAAGTAGTCACAGCTAAAACAGTTGCTATAGTAACAAATAAAACAACTCCAATACACCAACTCCAACTCAGATTTTGACTAATAGGAGAAAATGTCATTGTTTTTGAACTTCTATTTAAAATGCATCCTGATTGGCTTGTTCTGTGGTCACTGTATTCACTTGATAGGTCCTGTAACAGAAAGTATTACCTATTTATTTTATGTATATATGAGTACACAATGCAAAAAGGTGCAGTCATTTGTACCATTTTCTGACAATTAAATAAAACAAGTGTGGACTGTGAGCATGCTCACAAAGTGATACCCTCGCTTGACTTTCAAGTCCAATTATCTCCCCTTAATGATATCTGTCAATAAAAATCCATCAGGCACATCTACATATAATGTACTTAAATGTATTAAAATAAATCCAATGATGCCATGCAATTACACTGAATACATTACTTGTGTCAAGTAAGAATAGTCATTCTTGAAAATTCTGCTTCCATGATGTCTCGCAACCAATAAGAACCCGATTGTACAAAATGTCTCACTTCATACTTTGAAAACACCTCCACCTTCAACCCCAAAATCGGCAACAATGATATCAAAGTAATACAGATTTCACTTATTGCTCCTTCAAATGACAATATTTAACTCTATTGCTATGTTTTAGTTACTACATTTTGAGGTTGAGGGGCTCAGTGGCCAAGTGGTACTGAGGTTGAGGGGCTCAGTGGCCAAGTGTTACTGAGGCTGTGTGTTGAGTCTACTGCTAGTTGGGTGGCATCGACTCCAACCTTTTTGAAAAGAATTACCGGTTTCCCCACTGAAGGTCTGGGGGTTCCACTTTGTATTTCACCCCAAATCCTGGATGCTATAATATAGGTGACAATTTGGTGAAATGGCATTAAAGCCCATTCAAACAGACACATTTTCAGTTTACATTTCAAACAATTACTTTGAAAAGAACAACAAAACAAAAACTTTGCGGAATCAAACCTAATTATCATAGTTAAGCTAAATACATCACAAAAATAAGCAATATTTCATTATTGTGGTGACAACTATACAAACTTGAAGTTGGTATTATAGTCTATATATAAGTAACATTGCCTAACATTATTTTATTGCTGTTGAGTATATTTCCTTCTCATAGGTAGAAGGTTTACCTAAGAAGCTGTTTGTAGGAATCTTTTGTCAGCCTTGTACACAATAATGACTTTATAGTTGGGGATAAGACAGTTCTTTGTATAACTTTTTTTAACTTCTGCAGGTATATAAAATGAATTTCATACAGATATCAAACTTAAAATAAATTATAGCTGCATAACCCTGGTCAAGATGACTCAAAAGGACAATTCTTTGTAACTGACTAGCAAATATATGATCTGATGCTAGACCCAACTAGAACTTATTCAATAATATATACTAAATGTGACCCTGGGAACATAATCATTATCATTAACAGCAGAAACCATAAAAACTGATAATATTTTTCAGTTTTATGGATTGTTTTATTATCATTAGCAATAAAATACCCATCTGTAATCTGTAACAAGTAGGGAGGGTCTATAGGCTAAATCTATATTTTATTTGTTCACCTTAATACTTTGTGCCTTTTAGACTTGGTGTTTTTAACTTCCAAAACTTTGTATTGTCCTGCACTGTTTAACCGTAAAATTTGTTTTCTACTAACAAACTTAAAAAACAAAAATTATTAACCAAGTAAGAGGAAAGTTTTATTTCAAATAATTTTCAACAGCTTTCACCAACTACAAGAACAAAACCAAAGCCTTTTATTTACAAAGATATCCCATAATACCCTCAAAAACAATACCACAATCTGTACATCACCCATGCAGAGTTAATACCCTTTGTTATTACATTTTTATTACTACCCTTATATACATAATAACTCAGTTAAATTTTCCACTTGTTATCATTTACTTTAGACTGCCAGCAAGTGTCAAGCTCCACAGCTTAAAAACAAATCCTCAAATATATTTGCATGGGGATTTGATGACTTTCATAAGCCTTGATATTACATTATATTACATTAGTCTTAAAAACCATGCAGACCTTGTTAGAACAGTGATTCAGTTTAGAAAAGAACACATCTGAATTACTGTCTGATACTGGTGACAAAAACAGCATAACGCTTTCAGAATTATCTGGGTCTTTTAAGTAATGGTGTTGAATTTCACCTAATGAAGCACCTATCCCACATTAGTCTACAGGGGTACAATACCAAATCTGTGTCTATGTCATAATGAATATTGTCCATTTAAGGTAATAAACTATACATGTTTTAACTTTTAGAGTCAAGTTTCAACAACATATACACTTTAAAAAATAGAAAATGGTAGAACATCACACAATATTTCCATAGACTTGCTTGTCCTGAATATAGCTGAAATATTGCTTTGCTCGATGTTAAACATTGATCAATCAATCAATCATAGACTTGCAACACAGCCCTATTATAATTTTGCTACATTTACTACACTGAAACAAAAATGTACAGATGTGGATAGGATAGGAAATGTTTACTACACTGAAACAAAAATGTACAGATGTGGATAGGATAGGAAATGTTTACTACACTGAAACAAAAATGTACAGATGTGGATAGGATAGGAAATGTTTACTACACTGAAACAAAAATGTACAGATGTGGATAGGATAGGAAATGTTTACTACACTGAAACAAAAATGTACAGATGTGGATAGGATAGGAAATGTTTACTACACTGAAACAAAAATGTACAGATGTGGATAGGATAGGAAATGTTTACTACACTGAAACAAAAATGTACAGATGTGGATAGGATAGGAAATGTTTACTACACTGAAACAAAAATGTACAGATGTGGATAGGATAGGAAATGTTTATTTTGAAGATGTTACTCTCTAATAACGTAAAAACATTGACAAAGGGTCTTGTGGCAAGTCAAATTATTTTCATGATTGTTAAATAGTTTTGTCTTAAGCTTTCATAGAGTTCTTTAATAAATATAGTATACCACACACGACACATGTAAATCTAGATCCACATCAGAAAAAACTACCCCCAACAGATACAAGTTTATACCAATGGTACTAACCTTATCAATGGGTGTGATTGTTTTGTCATCCCAAATTTTTAAGTATTATTTTAATAAACATTTTGCCTGATTAAACTCCATTATGGTACTTTATTTACAGATCTGGTGACATCTAAAGGACTACATTACAAATGTTTTAATTAAGAAAATTGCTTAAATATCTACTAAAAACTTAAATGAACAAAAGGAATAAGATATTTCATTGAAAGATTTAGAAAAAAATACTTGTATGGATTTTTAAATTGCCAAAATTTGTGACATTTTCAATTGAAGTGCACATATCAATTTCTACAATTTGCAAGGCCTAACACTTACCTCACATGAAAAAAGATCTTGTATATCTACTAACATTGTCAACAGATTGTCTTACTTCAATCAATCTTTATTTCAGACTGTTCATCTCTTTTTATCATATTTTTTTTTCATAATCTGGAGCCGACCAGACAGTGTCATAAAGAAATTACATAATACAAAACTATAGGACTTTTATCAAAGCTATGTACAGAGAATAACATACCAATTTTTTAATATGTTGGGCCGATTTCAATACAATTTTGCAATAACATTTTATTTGGGCAACAAAATTATTCACAAATATTATGATAGAAAACATACCAAAAACCAGTATTGCTAAATCTTTGACATTGATAATATATGTATTTTTGACACTTAGAATTTGTCCATTTCTCAGTAACCAGACAAAACAAACAAAACCCTTTACGTAAATTTCAATGGTGACATGTCTAATTTATATTCATAACTTTTATAACATGTCAGAAACTTTAAGCCTATAAAATGTGAAGGGTTTAATGATAATGCACTGACAATGTCCAAAGTCTATCACCTTTATCCCAGTAGCAGGAGGATTTTACAGTCCTCAAGTTTTGAACCTGATAGATGCAAGCCTCCTTTTCACTCTCTGCTTAAAAAGCAAAATTAAAACATATTTAATCAATACACATTCTCACTGACTGATCAGGCTACGCCAATTCCAGCATTTTTGTTCAGCTATTAATATCAGGGCAACCAAATTACTGTCAGAAGAAGAGGGTTTCTTGGGAAAGATGTGAATACCTAGATGAAATAAATAACCTTATACAGTATGTATTTTTTTCCGTTACATTACCATAGTCATACCAGTTAATTATATCCTTGTAAATATCTACAGGGAGCCTCAGTGTCATTTACAGGGAGCCTCAGTGTCATTTACAGGGAGCCTCAGTGTCATTTACAGGGAGCCTCAGTGTCATTTACAGGGAGCCTCGGTGTCATTTACAGGGAGCCTCAGTGTCATTTACAAGGAGCCTCGGTGTCATTTACAAGGAGCCTCAGTGTCATTTACAAGGAGCCTCAGTGTCATTTACAGGGAGCCTCAGTGTCATTTACAGGGAGCCTCGGTGTCATTTACAGGGAGCCTCGGTGTCATTTACAGGGAGCCTCAGTGTCATTTACAAGGAGCCTCGGTGTCATTTACAAGGAGCCTCAGTGTCATTTACAGGGAGCCTCAGTGTCACAGTGGTTAAGGTAGCTAATCACCTCCTAATGATCACTTGCCTATCAACATTGAGGTTGCAGGTTCAAGTCTCACTTGGTAGCATGGAGTGCTTGCTCCAATCTTCATTTACAAGGATTGCCAGTTTTCCTACCAAAAATGCATGGTTTTCTCTAGGTATTCATGCTTCCTACCCTTATAAAACCTTGATGCCATTATATGGCTGAAAGTGGCAAAAAACACCATTCAAACAAACAAACAATAAATATTTACAAGCAAATACCATGCTTAACAACTCATCAAAATATCTTTTAGGTAATGCGTATCCTATACAATTAATTCTTACCTCAAAATTCAGAAATTAACATATAGGACATATTTGTCTTATAAGGGGACACATCATAATTAAGAAATCAGAGGCTTGAAAGGAGCCTATTTCCTCACCAGGAAGACAACAGACTTCAGGCTTTTACAAAAGATGATGCCAGATAAAAAAATGTTTATATTTAGAACAGTTTTTGTTGACAGTTTATATATATCTATAACAGTTTTTCTAATGAAATAATAGAAGAATATGTCCATAGATTCATGAGCTGAAGTGGGCTGTAACTCCTGAATGACAAAAGTGAAATCGAACAAATTCAACTCGCTTTTTGTTCAGTGGTCACCAAATATAATGCCAATAATTAAATGATTTCATCAGCTTTTTCAAGTTATCATGTGAAACCATGTTTATTTTCAGCATCATAATGGGTATACTTGCCACAAGTCACATCGCATTTATTATTAGAGAGATACATCTTTACTATCAACATTTCCTTATACTATCCACTTTTGTACACACAAGCTGATAGTATAGGAAATGTTGATAGTAAAGATGTATTTCTCTAATAGCAAATTCAAAGGACTTGTGGCAAGTCTAAGGGGCCATAACTCAGGAACAAAAAAGTGAAATTATGAATATTAGTTATTAATCTGTGTTTACTTGCCTATAAAAACATCCAATGATTTGATGGTAGCTTATTTAAGATATCATTTGGAAACCATAGGTTTTTTTAATTTACTGTACACAAGCATAAAGTGTGAGATTTTAATTTTCCCATAAGTTTGATCACACCCAAAATATCACATTAAATCCTTCTAAACAATTTGTAATGTAACAAAACCCCATCTTTATTCTGGATTTATTTTTCTGTCATACAGCAGGTGAACTTTTCAGATAAATTGAAAATAAAATAGGTCTGTTTTTATCATTTCAATGTCTCCCTATTGGCATTATTAACGAGGTATAAATTACACTTGCTTATAAAAGATCTATATATATATCATTGCATTTGAAATTGATTAAAATTGTTTTTGCAGATTGAAACAAAATAAATACAGTCTTCAGTTCAGAAAGTGTACAACATAACACTTCTTTGTTTTATTATAAATTTTGTTGCACTAGAAATCTAGGGTCAACACAATTATCTACATGTGTGGGTTTGTCACTGCGTTATGGGTTTGACATATTTGTGGTAATAGCATACATGTTTTTTTTTTACTGTAAACCACTAACATAACAATTTAATGCACCAAATATATAAGTTGGTGCTGTCTCACAAGTACATCTTTAATACCTAAATGTGCCAAAGGCAAAAAATAGGGGATTAAAAATTAATCACATGTAAACCAGGATATGGATGATCTGAACTTGCATTTTGACAATTTTATGAAAAGAGTTTGAAGTATCTACTGGTAAATAATCATATTTATAAACACTGAAAAAATAGTTACCCTTTGTCGCAAGAATGCTTAAATTTAACGAATATCTTCTCAAAATAAAAAAAGCAATAAACACTGCACTATCCTTTTTTATTCAATACATCTACAGAGTTATACATTTGATACATAACATAACTGTGTAGAGATCTCCCAGTAAAACACCCAGCAATAGCAGACATACAACCACATATCTATGGAGTGTTCTCACAGTGAAATACTCAGCATTAGGAGATACACCAACCACATATCTATGGAGTGTTCTCACAGTGACATACTCAGCCATTAGGAGATACACCAACCACATAGCTGTGATGAGATCTCCCATCAAAACACTCAGCCATTAGGAGATACACCAACCACATAGCTGTGATGAGATCTAACCATCAAAACACACAGCCATTAGGAGATACACCAACCACATAACTGTGATGAGATCTCCCATCAAAACACTCAGCCATTAGAAGATATACCAACCACATAGCTGTGATGAGATCTTCTATTAAAACACTCAGCCATTAGGAGATATACCAACCACATAGCTGTGATGAGATCTTCTATTAAAACACTCAGCCATTAGGAGATATATCAACCACATAGCTGTGATGAGATCTCCCATTAAAACACTCAGCCATTATATAGATATACCAACCACATAGCTGGGATGAGATCTTCCATTAAAGCACTCAGCCATTAGGAGATATATCACCCACATAGCTGTGATGAGATCTCCCATTTAAAACACTCAGCCATTATATAGATATACCAACCACATAGCTGTGATGAGATCTCCCATCAAAACACTCAGCCATTAGGAGATACACCAACCACATAGCTGTGATGAGATCTAACCATCAAAACACACAGCCATTAGGAGATACACCAACCACATAGCTGTGATGAGATCTAACCATCAAAACACTCAGCCATTAGAAGATATACCAACCACATAGCTGTGATGAGATCTTCTATTAGAACACTCAGCCATTAGAAGATATACCAACCACATAGTTGTGATGAGATCTTCTATTAAAACACTCAGCCATTAGGAGATATATCAACCACATAGCTGTAAAGAGATCTCCCATTAAAACACTCAGCCATTATTAGATATACCAACCACATAGCTGTGATGAGATCTCCCATTAAACACTCAGTCATTAGAAGATATATCAAACGCATAGCTGTAAAGAGATCTCCCATTAAAACACTCAGCCATTATTAGATATACCAACCACATAGCTGTGATGAGATCTTCCATTAAAACACTCAGTCATTAGAAGATATATCAAACATATAGCTGTAGAGAGATCTCCCATTTAAAACACTCAGCCATTAGGAGATATACCAACCACATAGCTGTGATGTACCGCAGGTCGGGGGTTCTCTCCGGGTACTCCGGCTTCCTCCCCCAATAAAAACTGGACGCCATGAAATAGCTGAAAAATTGCTGAAAGTGGCGTTAAAACACCATTCAATCAATCAATCAATCATAGCTGTGATGAGATCTCCAATTAAAACACTCAGCCATTAGGAGATATACCAAACACATAGCTGTGATGAGATCTCCCATTTAAAACACTCAGCCATTAGAAGATATACCAAACACATAGCCGTGATGAGATCTTCCATTAAAACACTCAGCCATTAGGAGATATACCAATCAAATAGCTGTGAAGAGATCTCCCATTAAAACACTCAGCCATTAGGAGATATACCAAACACATAGCTGTGATGAGATCTTCTATTAAAACACTCAGCCATTAGGAGATATATCAACCACATTGCTGTGATGAGATCTCCCATTAAAACACTCAGCCATTATATAGATATACCAACCACATAGCTGGGATGAGATCTTCCATTAAAGCACTCAGCCATTAGGAGATATATCACCCACATAGCTGTGATGAGATCTCCCATTTAAAACACTCAGCCATTATATAGATATACCAACCACATAGCTGTGATGAGATCTCCCATCAAAACACTCAGCCATTAGGAGATACACCAACCACATAGATGTGATGAGATCTAACCATCAAAACACACAGCCATTAGGAGATACACCAACCACATAGCTGTGATGAGATCTAACCATCAAAACACTCAGCCATTAGAAGATATACCAACCACATAGCTGTGATGAGATCTTCTATTAGAACACTCAGCCATTAGAAGATATACCAACCACATAGCTGTGATGAGATCTTCTATTAAAACATTCAGCCATTAGGAGATATATCAACCACATAGCTGTAAAGAGATCTCCCATTAAAACACTCAGCCATTATTAGATATACCAACCACATAGCTGTGATGAGATCTCCCATTAAACACTCAGTCATTAGAAGATATATCAAACGCATAGCTGTAAAGAGATCTCCCATTAAAACACTCAGCCATTATTAGATATACCAACCACATAGCTGTGATGAGATCTTCCATTAAAACACTCAGCCATTATATAGATATACCAACCACATAGCTGTGATGAGATCTCCCATCAAAACACTCAGCCATTAGGAGATACACCAACCACATAGCTGTGATGAGATCTAACCATCAAAACACACAGCCATTAGGAGATACACCAACCACATAGCTGTGATGAGATCTAACCATCAAAACACTCAGCCATTAGAAGATATACCAACCACATAGCTGTGATGAGATCTTCTATTAGAACACTCAGCCATTAGAAGATATACCAACCACATAGTTGTGATGAGATCTTCTATTAAAACACTCAGCCATTAGGAGATATATCAACCACATAGCTGTAAAGAGATCTCCCATTAAAACACTCAGCCATTATTAGATATACCAACCACATAGCTGTGATGAGATCTCCCATTAAACACTCAGTCATTAGAAGATATATCAAACGCATAGCTGTAAAGAGATCTCCCATTAAAACACTCAGCCATTATTAGATATACCAACCACATAGCTGTGATGAGATCTTCCATTAAAACACTCAGTCATTAGAAGATATATCAAACATATAGCTGTAGAGAGATCTCCCATTTAAAACACTCAGCCATTAGGAGATATACCAACCACATAGCTGTGATGTACCGCAGGTCGGGGGTTCTCTCCGGGTACTCCGGCTTCCTCCCCCAATAAAAACTGGACGCCATGAAATAGCTGAAAAATTGCTGAAAGTGGCGTTAAAACACCATTCAATCAATCAATCAATCATAGCTGTGATGAGATCTCCAATTAAAACACTCAGCCATTAGGAGATATACCAAACACATAGCTGTGATGAGATCTCCCATTTAAAACACTCAGCCATTAGAAGATATACCAAACACATAGCCGTGATGAGATCTTCCATTAAAACACTCAGCCATTAGGAGATATACCAATCAAATAGCTGTGAAGAGATCTCCCATTAAAACACTCAGCCATTAGGAGATATACCAAACACATAGCTGTGATGAGATCTTCTATTAAAACACTCAGCCATTAGGAGATATATCAACCACATTGCTGTGATGAGATCTCCCATTAAAACACTCAGCCATTATATAGATATACCAACCACATAGCTGGGATGAGATCTTCCATTAAAGCACTCAGCCATTAGGAGATATATCACCCACATAGCTGTGATGAGATCTCCCATTTAAAACACTCAGCCATTATATAGATATACCAACCACATAGCTGTGATGAGATCTCCCATCAAAACACTCAGCCATTAGGAGATACACCAACCACATAGATGTGATGAGATCTAACCATCAAAACACACAGCCATTAGGAGATACACCAACCACATAGCTGTGATGAGATCTAACCATCAAAACACTCAGCCATTAGAAGATATACCAACCACATAGCTGTGATGAGATCTTCTATTAGAACACTCAGCCATTAGAAGATATACCAACCACATAGCTGTGATGAGATCTTCTATTAAAACATTCAGCCATTAGGAGATATATCAACCACATAGCTGTAAAGAGATCTCCCATTAAAACACTCAGCCATTATTAGATATACCAACCACATAGCTGTGATGAGATCTCCCATTAAACACTCAGTCATTAGAAGATATATCAAACGCATAGCTGTAAAGAGATCTCCCATTAAAACACTCAGCCATTATTAGATATACCAACCACATAGCTGTGATGAGATCTTCCATTAAAACACTCAGTCATTAGAAGATATATCAAACATATAGCTGTAGAGAGATCTCCCATTTAAAACACTCAGCCATTAGGAGATATACCAACCACATAGCTGTGATGTACCGCAGGTCGGGGGTTCTCTCCGGGTACTCCGGCTTCCTCCCCCAATAAAAACTGGACGCCATGAAATAGCTGAAAAATTGCTGAAAGTGGCGTTAAAACACCATTCAATCAATCAATCAATCATAGCTGTGATGAGATCTCCAATTAAAACACTCAGCCATTAGGAGATATACCAAACACATAGCTGTGATGAGATCTCCCATTTAAAACACTCAGCCATTAGAAGATATACCAAACACATAGCTGTGATGAGATCTTCCATTAAAACACTCAGCCATTAGGAGATATACCAATCAAATAGCTGTGAAGAGATCTCCCATTAAAACACTCAGCCATTAGGAGATATACCAAACACATAGCTGTGATGAGATCTCCCATTAAAACACTCAGCCATTATATAGATATACCAAACACAGCTGTGATTAGATCTTCCATAAAAACACTCAGCCATTAGAAGATATACCAACCACATAGCTGTGATGAGATCTCCTTTTAAAACGCTCAGCCATTAGGAGATATATCAACCACATAGCTGTGCAGAGATCTCCCATTAAAACACTCAGCCATTAGAAGATATACCAAACACATAGCTGTGATTAGACGTTCCATTAAAACACTCAGCCATTAGGAGATATATCAACCACATAGCTCTGATGAGATCTCCCATTAAAACACAAAGGAATTAGGAGACATACCAACCATATAGCTGTGATGAGATCTCCCATTAATAAACTCAGCAATTAGGAGATATAGCAACCACATAGCTTTGGAAAGAACAATTGACCTTGAAGTGTGTCTAATGCAACCAACACATACCAGTCCACCTATTCTAGCTATGATATAGGTCACGCCCACTGCATGTATATCATAAAAAAAATTGATAAATGCAGTCTTATCAAAAGAATTGACAAAAAATCTGAATTATAGAGTGTTTAATGTGACAGTTACAACCATTAACAAGATAAAAATTGACACTACTTCACTTCATTGAATAATAAATACTGCTACCTATGACATCAAATCTGTACTGCGCTCTGTTATGTTTTTGGTAGCTGCTACAGAGTGATTGACCCTGCTGAAAGAGGTCACTTGAGGCTTCTATTATCATGGCTGTGTGAAACTGCATTTTAGACGTTATCATGATTTGGCTTTTTGTTTTAAAGTACATGAAATTTAGTACTATTGTATGGTGTTGATCCTTAAAATATACCAAGATTTTATACATGTTTTTTTAAAAGGATGCAGAAAACATTTTTGTGAAAATCTCAAAATGGATTTCATATTTATGGTAAAATTAATATAAATTCATTCAATAAAAACTCTTAATTTAATAGAATAAAACAATAATTATCAAGGTCTTGCACCAAAAGTATTTAATTAATTAATGATAGAAATACAAAGTTTTCGAATAACTGAGTTCAGTAAAGGAAAAAATAATGAAAATGAAATTTTAAACATGGGAGGTAATTTTGACATAAACAAATATCAATATTTAGTACTTTTATACCAGTTGTTTCCTATAGACAAAAATTTAACTCAAAAACCCCTATTTTATTTTCCATCACAAAAATGTATACAAATTGCTTGACATGATATATACAAAATTTTCAAAAAAATTACAATGGACAGAATTTTTTTTCATCTATTATATTAATGTTTTTTTTAAGTTCTTGTCTGTGTATAATCTATTAAAAATTTAAAATTTGAAAAATCTCAACCCCTTGGAAATAAGATTTGAAATACCAAATTTTTTATTTTGAATTTTTATTACTGGTATATAAAACTAACTATATGGCAAGTTTAGAGAAAATTAAATGAAAAAATTTTTTTTCAGTGTAAGTGTCCTAAATCCTCTAATAATATATACACACATTTATACTAAACAGTTTTCATTTATTTCGTTTGTTCATTTCATCATGAATGGTCTTAAACAGTACTCTATAATCACTCACCAATGATAACATGTGCACAATATTTTAGTTATGCAGTTAGTTTGCATGTCAAACATGGATGATCATTACAGATATACATTAACTGAGAATGACAGCTTGGACATCACTGTACAAGATCCAATTAAGATATAATCATTTTTAATGCTCATTTTTTCTACAATCAGAAAAGTTTTTTTTGTTTTATTAAATTCATCAACAATGTCAAGAACAACCCTATCTCCATTTATATTTAAATCAAAGAAAAACGAAAGTCAAATTCCCTGTCCAATCTTCTTGTATTTTACTTTGTCAAACTTATCAATTCTATTTGTTTTTAAACCTGATAAACCTTTCACATTTATTGAAGAACAACAATAATAAACGTACAAACCTAAATTGTTTAATTCACTTCCATACATTGATATTTTACGTCGGATGACATTTACACCATAGAAATAATTGGTGGAAATCTACAACTCTGGAAATTGCCTTCTCAAAAATTTGACAAAATATCAAAAGAATATCAAGTGTGTTTTCATCTTACAAGACAGAAAATCAATTATGTATCATTTAATCCAGAGAAATTCTAAAAAGCCAAACAAGTTTAAAAACATCATTTCTCTGTGGGTTTCTGAAAAAATAAATACTGTCACTGTGAACGAATCACTGTAGACTGATTGGCAAACTGTTTACTTTATTGACGAGGTTTCTTCTAAAAACTTAACTGAAGATTTCATTTGCTTTCCACTCATGTTTATATTTGTTTACTATTTGCTGCAAATAATATTTGGAACCAAAATATAATTAAATTAATGTACTTACTTATAGCCAAGTATATCCTTAACCATACTGAAGTAGACTCTTAACTCTGGCCAAGTAAACCCTTAACTGTAGCCAAGTAAATCCCTAACCCTGGCCAAGTAAACCCTTAACTGTAGGCAAGTAAATCCCTAACCCTGGCCAAGTAAACCCTTAACTGTAGCCAAGTAAATCCCTAACCCTGGCCAAGTAAACCCTTAACTGTAGCCAAGTAAATCCCTTACCCTGGCCAAGTAAACCCTTAACTGTAGCCAAGTAAATCCCTAACCCTGGCCAAGTAAACCCTTAACCATAGCCAGGTAATTTCCTAACCATAGCCAAGTTAATCCCTAACCCTGGCCAAGTAAACCCTTAACTGTAGCCAAGTAATTCCCTAACCTTGGCCAACTAAACCCTAAACCATATCCTGGTAAATTTCTAACCATAGCCAAGAAAATCCCTAACCCTGGTTTAGGAACCTGTAAACCCCAAACCATAGCCAAGAACCACCCTAACCATAGCCAAGTAAACTCCTAACCTGTCCAAGTAAACAACTTACCCCAGCAAAGTAAACCCCTTACTCCAACCAAGTAAACCCTTCACCCCAGTCAACACTGCCAAATAAACCCCAGACCGCATGTTTAAAGTATACTTTATGATCCTACCAACATTTAAAAAATATTCTTTAAATGAAATGAACCAGAGTACCATGATGATCATTATTGTCTATAAAGTATCAGAACAAACAAAAAAAACCAAACAAAATACTAAAATCCCCCAAATAATACTCACAGTGCTGGTTATTGTAGTAACAGAGAGAATCGAAGGAACATTTGTATAAAGCATGATGTACTCTTAATAAAGTAGGAAAAAAAACAACTTTTAGTTAGATTGACAGTTAGTAACAAAGAAATGAAATCCAATTGTCTGAACACAAACCATCTATAATCACACAATTATATCATAATCCCAGATTCTGTACCAATGAAATGTAATCGGAGGCCTTAATCTGCATGTAAGATAATTAGATATATAAAATAACGGGGAAATGAAATTGTATTTGTAAGTTATATTACACTCCTAATCATAGGAGAACTCATCATATTTTCTACGAAAACATTGGGTTTTTTTTCTTCATCACAATCTTATTAAACTATGCAACAAAATAATTCTGTAACACCAAGTTATCAAGACTTTTGTCCAAAAATCTAATAAAAGTGTAGATATTGTTGCAAGCTTATAAACCCATTAACATTGTGCAATCACTAGTAGTACATCACTGATTTATGATAAAAGGAGAAAAACAGTTCATGTCAGCAAATACTACAGTCAGAATTACTATAGAAAGCAAAATCAAAACTGGAATACAAAATGGTCAAGTGAAACCTTAAGCAGACACACACATACTTTGAAGACAGGCAACCAATGGTAGTGGGATTATGTATATTAAAACTTTTCTATATAAATAATCACTGTCTATAAAGGACACCTTTATATAATGAATCACTGTCTATTACAGTGTAAATATTTATGTAAATAATCTCTGTTTAAAAAGAATAGTCACTTTCTGATAAAGGAACCCTTTATATAAGGAATCACTGTGAAACGCTTTATATTTTGAATCACTGCCTATTTAAGGTACTTTAAAGGACATGTATATTGAATAAATTTTTCTATAAAGTACACCTCTAGTTAATCTAACACATACAAGGCTTTATGTTCATTAAGGACATTTTCCAGTTCCCACTGCTGCTATTTTATACAAAGGTTTGACTAACATTTACTATGGTAAGTTTCATAACCTGTAAATAGGGTAATCAATTACCATATGGAGATTACAGACACTGGATATCCATTAAACAGTGCTGACAATTAACATATAAACTTGTTTGATTGAAAAAGCATTACTGTTACACTCTGAGATCATAAACTCTAGCTCATACGTTTGCATAACCCTGACTACAGAATTACATCTGAAGAGCTTTCAGATGCAAAAAATATCTTGCTACCCCCATTAAACTTTTGACTTTCCACTGACCCTATCATTAAAGCTTTAAGTGCTGATTACAAAATTGAGCTTAAGCATCATATAAATAGGGTGATGTATATCTTAAATGTATGGGGCATACACATGACACTCTAACCCTTAGAAAACACATATTAATGAATTCCAGGGGAAAAAACCATGCTATGTAAATGTATAATTCAATTCCACTGTTGTTTTCAATATAAATTACAACCAAAGCATAAATTTCTTCTGCTGGAAACAACTCATAGATCATCAGTTAATTTACTCCTTTCAAAACTGCCATCAAACTATAATCAATTCAAGATGATTTTCACAGGAACATTACTGGATAATCAGCCTCGGTCATTAATGTTTAATTATTTGGTCTTAATACCATCAAGCTAATGCTGAACTTGTGTATTCTTATGACAAACCAGTCATGAAAGCCCCCAATTAGGCTCTTAAATGTAGATTTCAATACATTAGATCTAGATTTAATGTACTAGTTACTGAGTTTTAGAACTTGGGTAATTTCTTCAATGTGTCTGAACATTGACCACTGAAATTAATCTTAATCAATAATTAAAAGTAATTCATAAATTATTGGACAATTGTCAAGTTTAGGAAGCTTAATTTAATTTTCCCTTACAGAAAGATTAATGAATTCATTATTCTCTGTAAACAATGTTATTCAAGGCCAACAGTTGATCCCACTGTTAACTTGAACTGACAATATCTGCAGTATTCCCTGGTCAAAGTGAAATAAGAAAACTATTGTAACTTAACTTAGAAATTCAGACTTATTGTTCACAATACAATAACCAAAACCTCAAGGGGGTTATCTGTATACTATACTGATAGCCCACCTAGTCTTGTAGCCACTTATATAAACATATCATTAACTTCTCTATGCAAAGACCATGGTGTGCCATAAAGCACCGACCCTTGGTACCTTCTGCAGACAGATTACATGAATATCTAGTCTGTCTACTTTTGGTACAAGGATGGCATAGCCTGTCTTGTAGCCTATTTCACAAAGAGAACTAACTACCGATATACACATACTTATATAACAAGCATGTATCTTCTTGCCCAGGCTGTACACGAGCCCACACACACATCAATTAAACTTACTATAGTTACATGTATATATATATACTTATGAATCCAGTCTTTAGAATCTAGTCTTTAGATATTGTGCAAACTTAAAATTGTTATTCATTGTTAATATGCCTTAATTAAATGTACTGTAACATGCCCCTTGTGGACCCATTCTTTTTGGACAATAAAATATTCTTCTTCTTCTTCTGTATACTATAGCTTATGTTAAATAAGTTTGAAGTTGTTTATTTTTTATCCAATCATGTAAAATGATAACACAATGCACTGTAACCACTGTAGGCTAGATCATGTCCTTGTTATAGACTGTGACTGTGGTATGCCAGCATAGCTAAACAGACAACTAAGCATGTTTCTCTAGTACAAAATTAGCCCCAAACAAAACCATTCACAACACACCCGAAATGTTCTTGACAAAAACAAGGCATCATTTTCTCAAGTCAACAAAATACAGTCAACTGAATTTTCAATAAAGTTTGTCTTGATGCTATCTGTACATAGCATTATTGAGGTACCTACAAAACCATAATGACAAGCAAGAGTTAATGTAACTCAGGCATATTTATACCAATCCCAATGAAGCTGATCAGAGTCTGTATTCCCAAAACTATATAACCTGTACCTTAAAACTGACATCTCTGTAAATACCTTTATCTAGCAGTTTCCAAATAAAAGTTAATATCTCATAGTTTGTTGATTTCAGTCTATAATTATATCTTATAATTACAAAACCATGTGTCTCTAACTATTTATTTTCTACTTTTTGATGTAATTATCTGGTGTAATTAAACCATACAGCTTGAGGGTGTTTCTCTGTTTTTACAATTTTTGAAATTTTCTATCACTGCCAAAAGATGAGAACCATTATTCTTGTCAATGAGAAATAAAAACAGCAAATGTTTATGTTTATGTTTGAATGTTTTAAATTCAGAAACAATGAAACTCTTCATGAAGTAACACATGTTTAATGGGTTTAAAGATTATCATTTTTTGCATGGCAAGAAAGGAAACAAAAAATTCGCCCAGCTTTGTGAACATCAGGACAACCAATAAACAATTGGCACAATTGTTGTTCACAATGGTAACTAAGCTCAACTAGAAACAAATCTGTATGGAAAGTCACCGTGGCATAAAGTCATTACTTAACAAATATGCATGTATTATTGATCCAGATGACCAAGGTTGGAGAGCAGAGAGCAAATATAAGCAGTGTCATAAAAAACTAGCAGTGTCAATACCCCTTTATAGATATATTTGTTCTAAGGCGTCACTATAGAGTAGTTTGATTTTTATGGTAGCAATGCCTCCTCTTTAGCAGTTGTGCAGTCAGTAAGGGAATATATTTTAAAATAAGTGGTATCCATTGTTTTAAAGCACATAATAGTACATGAAAATACAATTACAGGAAGTGTCAAACAATCAATTAAGCACACAGAACTGTCAGTTTTTATGCTTCATTGCCATGAAATACAATGACGTTACATAATCATGCAGAAATCTACCCCGAAATTAACAATCAATCTGTCATTCTATAAATCAACTATGAATACTGTATAATCAGTTATTACTGATGGTTTGTTCATGCTTAAAAGCTTTGCAAAATAAAAGGGCAGAATCTTTTATTCAGTGATATTTACTGATTTCTGATTGTATCTGTAACAGAACACTGTCATATATGTAAATTACGTCCAGAGAATCTGATGTTACCTATAACATGCTGAAATTTAATGGTTAATAAAAAAAAATAATTATAGGCTGTTCATGAAACAAACATAAGCAGTCGTTTTCTTTGCAAATTTTAAATACATTAATTAGTTACTTCAGAAAACTTCATATACGCCAGAACTGCTCATGACCAATGACTGAATTTAGCAGTAAAGCTGCATTATATAGTGACTTGCTTTTATTTACAGTTTATAAAGAAAACTACAAATAGTCGAGTAGTCTTACTATTCCATTTTAAACAAGCTTATTTGTAATTACATACATGTACCATCAGAATATAATGATCTTAAACAAGTGTGGACTGTGAGCATGCTCACAAAGGGATACCCCCCGCCCCCCCAATTCCAATTATCTCCTCTTAATAATATCCGAGGTCAATAAAAATCCTTCATGCACATCTACATATAATGTACTTCCTTTATGCTAAGTTTCATTAAATTTCATCAAGTGGTTTAGGAGGAGTTTTGCTTACAAGGGATGTGGACAGATGGACAGACAGACAGGGTGATTCCTATATATCCCCCAAACAAGTTTGCAGAGGGTATAAATACTGTGTATAATAATTTCTTTAGATGGGCAAATGATGTCTTTTTTGTCACGGTTAGTTAAAGAACAAAAAAATATGTTTCTCTTTTGCTGTTTGAATTCTTTAAATGAAAGACAATTGAGCCGTTTGGGTTCTTGTAACAGAACAATCAACTTTACATAGAAAAAATGTAAACGTGCCATTGTATTTTAGCTCATCGAGTATAACGTGTTTACAAATCTTACCTCATGTCTGCTGTTTTCCTCTATGCCTTCAGCTATCTTTTTGTTTTCATTTTGCTGAAAGAGAAAAAAAAGAAGTTTATATACTGACATCAGTTTCAGTTGGCTTACTGGAAATGTGTCTTTTAGACTTGGGACAACCTAAACTTGTTTCTTTGAGTAATTGTTATGGCAATCTCATGACTTCAAAAAGAACTTGGTAACTATTTTTAGACCCTAAGCTTAAGGTTACAAGACTGATTTACATATATAACAAACTTGATTTTAATTGAATTTTTCCTGTAATTTATTGAGGATTTTTCCTAAATTTAAATGTAACAAAATCAATTCAATCCGTGTTAAAAATGTCACTAGTGATTTATTGAATTAATCAACAAGGCTTGTAGTCGTTCAGACATTTTTAAGCAGCTCTTAATTCTAATGAAAACTTTCAAATTTATAATGTCACATGATATAAAGGTATTCAAGATGATCTATGTACTAAGAGCTTACATAAAACTACATACAATTCAAGTAGTGAAAAAGACATGAACACCATGCTTGTCAACACTGGGGGCTAGAGAGCTTCAGTCTGACCTGTGGCAAGGTGTACATGACCTTAATTGACACTTGTTGCCAGTTTTCATGTTGTTATTTCATGACTTTTTATTGAGAAATCCTCACACTAGAACTTTGACTAATGGTAACACGTTTCACTGCCAAAACCTAGCAGACTGTGTATTGCTTTATTCCTGTAATACCTGTGTACTAATAATGGAGGACCAATACATGTATATCAATCCTTTATAATATTTTCAAGAAGAATGGGTTGTCTTCTACTTAGTCCATATTATTTTTAAGATGAGGAAACACACTACAATTTTATACATGAGTTTAAATGTCCACTAAACCATAGAATATTTAACTTTAGTACCTGTAATCGAATTGTCATTGTACTCGCTTCCCCCACACCCAAAATAAGCTACTTCTATGTAGAACTTTTAACATTCTATATTTCTATTGTAATCCATACTTCCAAGGATATTTACCCTTCAATTTTAACTCACAAAATAAGGTGAAAAAAAACAAATATTATGATGTCTTTGCACTCACGCTGACAACAGATTACCAAAATGCAACAATAAAGTAGTTACATGTCAAAACAGATCATTCTCAACATGCATTAGACCACCAATGCTTTGGGTTTTATTTGTAGACTTCCTTGTGGGCGAGACAAAACATTTTTTTTCATCAACTCTGGCAACATTCCACATGACTGATATAAAAGACTGTGACAATTATCACTGCAGCAAGTTACAGAATACCAAGTATATGGTGTTACATGTAGACAGAGCATTTTGCAGCGTAACAGTGAGGTGGACATGACATGTATTATGTCTGCTGTGTACATTTAGGTACTAAAATAAACAGAGAAGTATGGAATTTATGGTGTTAGTGACAATATATTAACAATTCTTAGTGACTTATTGGAAAAATTTTATGCTGCTCAGAGATGAAGACTTTTGCTACTGACCTGTGTCTGACATATTACAAAATAAATGTTGTTTTGTATTATCTTGTTTTGAATAATACATGTTTTAAAGTACAATTAAAGTCAGTAAATTACACTCATGATCCATTGACTTTGACAACTTTTGGCGGTGTAAATCCTGTCCCATCATTTATTCAGACAATCTGAGGGTGTAAGATAGTCTATCAAAATGTCTAAAAAGAATTTTGAACAAACCTAAGTTATACAAAGTAGAAATTTTCTTCAAAGAGGTCAAACTCTATACAATGTAAATATTTGTACAGGAAAAGATGAAGAAAAACAATGATTACATGAAATTAAGGGGTCATCCTTAATAGTCAACATTTTTCACGAGTTTGCAAAGAGTACTATTGGGGGAAGGGGGTTTCAATTTCAACATTTTTTGGTACGGTCTTTAAACTTCCCGTAATGTGGATGTGCAGACTTGCAAAAAATGTTGACATACTCTTTTGGAGGGAGGGAGGGGATTTTCAAAAAGAGTGCTCTTTACAAACTTGTGAAAAATGTTGACAATTATGGATGACCCCTAAACAAAATCCCACTAATGAGTAACATAGAAGTATTTCTGTCAAAGTCATTTGTTAATGTCGATCAGGTGTCATAATTATTTTTAAAAAGTCTAGAAACAAGAGCATTTGTAATGTTTTCCCTGTAAAATTCTCAATTTGTATTACCAATTATAATGGTTACTAGTAATCTATGTCAAATCTTGACAAGAATGAAAATAGAATTCCATAACGAAAATTTTCAAATCATGCTTCAACAGAAACTTATATCATCACACTTTGATGTCTGACATGTGGCAAATAATGGTTAGGAATACCAAACATATATCATTTTAAAAACAAGCATAGCAGAAGTAACCCACAATGACATTACCAAACATTACACTAGATTGTACCCCAAAGTAAGATAAATGATGTCTCCCTCAGAAGCAATTAAACATTAATGCAATCAATAATTAGTTGATGAAGAGGAATGATCTCTGGGGATAAGTAAAATAAATCGCAATTCACAAGATTTATCGCCTTGTATGGGTATACACATTGTGGTAATTGGCTGAACCATCCCACAAGTCTGTGAATTCAGACAATTTTAATTTGGTCAGATCACACTAACATTTTGTTTGACTGAACACAGCTGCTGGGTATATTGTGTTCTTAATTATCATCAATGTTTTGTTACGGGTTGAAATTTCCATGTTTTACATTGGAACATATTTACCTTAGTAGTAATAATAACACAAAATTATTGCCTTTTAAGTTAAAAGATACAATTCTTAAAAATTACCTTAAAAAAATATGGGACATGTTCAATTCCAGACTAACTGTAATCACATATAAATGGAATGACAACATGGCCGATGTTATGACATTCTTGTTAGTCTGCATATGAACTAGTTCCCATCATGACACAATGTTTGTTATTTGGTATTCACTAGACAATATAGTCTGTTGGTATGCATTATTTTTTTACCAACACAAAAACAAGGTATAAGGCTTCAAAGCATTTCAATAGAGGTTCTAAATGTTCATGAACTACCAGTTTACATACAATGCCCTCTGCACTATCTACAATTTTTTTCATTTCTTTTGCTCAACTTGTTCTTCTTGCTTATGCCAGTCCAGTCTCATAGTAATGTCAGAATGCTACCACCCTTTTCTGTGCCCAATCATCAATATTCTAACTTTCCTAATTTATTCTATTGGCTTTAAAAAATATAAGAAAAATTACAAACTTTAATTAATTTTTGACCCATTGTTAGAGACTATTTACTTCTAAATACTTAGCCTTCACTGAACTGTCATATAACAATAATGTCTTAAAAAGGCTATAAAGCCAATATAAAGACTAATGTACCAAAATACCTAATTCCCATTTAGCTAATTTCTCCAAAATACCATTAAAGTTACACAATGACATTCAGCTATGTTTTCCTACAATGACCAACTCACCTTTAATTAAGAAACATCAAAGACACCTGGTAGGCTTCTTTTGATTACAGGGATAGAAATCAAATCACCCTTGTATTAGATCATCTTACCTTAATAATACCACAGATCAAACAGGATTCTATTCCACGATTTTATCAAATATGGTGTTATGGGTTGAAACAGTGTAAGCAGTTGGTGACATGTTTTCTTATATCAATTAATCTTTTGGTCAACGACATATTAATAAACTTAAGATTAATAAACAAAAGGTTACATGATTTAAAATATTAATTACGCATCATTGGCTAGGGTAACCTTTCAATTTACAAAGCCCAATTTGTACTTACCTCAATGGCAATGATTGTGGTCCACATTTAACAAAAAAATGTTAGAAAAAAGATCAGCAATTATGATATACCAAAAATTTATTTACAAAATAAAATGTCAGAATATCTTAAGGATAAACATATACAATCATTTAAAAGTGTATGTCTGCTATCTGGATTGTTAAAACTTATAATTGAATAATTCATTTAACTATTACAACCAGTTACAAGCTAAACCCAGATTTTTTTGTCAAAGAGTAAAAATGGGTCAGTTATTTAGTACACACAAAAATTCCTTGTGCTAATATCTGAAAAATTTACAGTAATAAAAAGTTGCTTAATACAACAACACAATAAGCAATGAAAGACAAAGAAAGTGTTACTTTGACACATAACCTTTAAGTATCAGCGTCATAAACACTGATTTCGTTAACTTTTGGTCCCAATAACATTTTCTTATATTGTAATAAAGGAAAACACAAAGACAAGTGCCATGATGAACAGTGCACTTAGAACCTGAAGATGACACTTGTAACTGCTTTACATCAGACACATTCATGAAATATTGCTCTTCTATTGAACTTAAGAAAAACCATGTGGCTTATCGCATTTTAGGACTTTCTAGGCTTAATTTGATTCCAATAAAAAATCCACAATAAGTATTCTACTTCAGTTAAACTGAAAATTTCAGAAATCCAACATTCTTTACAAGTAATTAAATCTTGTATGATGTAGAAGAAATAACATTTCAGAAATCAGATTTTATGCCAGTAAAAATGCAGCTGAACTCGAACGACTTTTTACAGTGCTTCTTCAGTACATAGTTAATCCATGAACATTGCATTGAAGACCGAAATTCTTGTTTCTAATAAAATATATAGGGATTCTTCAAATTATTGCTGTTCTCACATAACATCAAAACCATTGCAAATATTGCAATTTAACCAAGAAGCAAGCATGTTATTTGTTCCTGAATCATTTTTTAAAACTATATCATCAAAATGTTTTTAATATTGCCATTCTGAAGCAATCTCCACACAAAGGATTCTGGCTATCCTACGTCAACCTCAATAACCTCTGCCACACATTGGTTTATGCCATGAGAGATATCTCTCAAAAAAGATCTTGTGTATTTTTTTTTACAAACATCTTGGGCAGATGACAAACATAATCCCACAGTGAATGTGGAATGACGAGTGGCAGAGGTTATATCTGGGAACGAGTTATGTTCTCTGTGCAGGAGAGTGATTCTGAAGATTCTTGATGTCTTCCTAGAATTTTTTCATTGCTACTAATACTGATCCAGTATCTTCAATAAATACTCACTTCATAAAGACATATATCTTAACATTTTTTAAAGAACCAAATAATTGAATATGAAACCTTTAATTACATGTATAACAATGTACATAATGTACATTGAAAAAAATACAAAAAGACCCAATTTATTATTTTAAAATCTTTTTTATTTTTTATCTTATATTTGCTCTCATAATCTGATAAATGGTACTGCTTGAAACAAAATCATTATTCTCAATTATTCATACTCAATGACAATTCTAAAGTCTGAAAATTGTTTTAAAATTATTTCTCTAGCATTTGAATAGATAAATGAAGCAACATAACATTTGCCTGTTGGGGTTGGGAAACTAATATCATGATTGAGTCAACATACTGTTGATAAAAGATCTGAAACATGATTATAAATGTCAATATAAACTAATTACATATTTATTTAGATTATGTATCTAATTCGCACTATTTAACTTTAATTCATTTATTAAATACATCATTTTCTTGAGTCTATTTAAATTTTAAATATTGGAATAAAATTTTTGTTTATTTGAAGCTAACTTTTCCTGGGAAAAATATTGCTTTGTTGTTCTTTTTACATTTCGGAATATTTTTTTTTTTAAGTTTGATATATTTTCTGTAATAACTCAGAATACTTGTTCCTTGGAGGGTGCCAGCCCCAGATGCGATAGGCCCGTCTCATGCTAATAAAGTGAAATTGGATAATACAGCACATTAAGATCAAAGGAAAATACTGCAAAATTGCAATGATTTATTTTATAATGTGCTCTGTTAGACTTACTAAATATTCTTCAATTGAGCAAATATGTTTGATGCTTGTTTTAATGAGGTTTAATGCCACTTTGTCTGGTGAAATTCCCAAAACCTTTGGCAGAAATCTTTAATCTTAAAATGAAGCACCCCCTGCGGCCGTAAGGCTTAAACATGCAACCTCAGTGCTAACAGGCTCATAATCAATAGTATAGTTCTAACTACCTCAAATTTTCAGCCACTGAGAATGGCCCCTTTGTTGATTAAAATCTAGAATATTATTTCTAATGACAAGCAAAAATACAATTTCCAGTGTCGTGAATCTTATGATTATATTAAAGAAAAACACTGGTATGTACTTGTGGACATGTAATAAAGCCTAGAACAACTCTTTTTTCGCTGTATTTGTACTAAATTTTAGTTTAATGATACAGGCTTGTCTGCATGTATTAAAATTGTCTAATTTTTTGCAATTACATGAATTTTAGGCAAGACAGGAAAATATTAAGCTGGTATGAAAAGTTTCCTCAATTAAGCTATAAAACCAATATTGGAAAATAATAGATCAATTTCATTTTGGAGGAAATACAAATTTGTCCATTAATTTTATATTCATTTTATTACTAAAATAACAAAAAACAATTTGTCCCAATTACTCAAATGGAAACCGTTCGATTATTCTGCCATGAATTAATATATGATTGTGCCAATATATATTGCAATATATATTGCTGTTCCAGTTGACTTTTGATTGCATAACATTATACTGACATTTACAAACTAGTGTGTATTAATGAATTTAATGTCACTACAGAAGGACTTTGGTCAAGAGAGGGTCCAGTCCAAAGTGACCATGGCAATACATGTACCCTAAAGATCCTTGTTGGCATTTAGTTCCCTTTTTTGTTTATTATGTTATAAACAGCCAAAATGCACACATTATGCCTAATGTACAGTCATTCACTCTTATAGCTATAAATGACAACAAAAATAAATACATGTTTGTATAAAAAAGACATATTCAGGGGCAATAACTCCTACAAGGAGTTAAATGCCAATCTTAGTCATGTTGATCTTGTCTTGCAAAAAATTGTTTTATGCTCTTTGTATTACAGTTTCTGTATCTATTACAGTTCTTAAAATAATAGCAAAAATATTTAAAAGTAATTAAAGGGCTACAACTCAGTTAACTTTCCTTCGTTGTGATTTCGTTATAGATCTACACCTGCTGATCATTTTTGAAATCTACAGTTTTTCCCAATCAGGTACAAGAAAAACCCAACTTTTTTTTAAAATTGTTATTTATTTTCTTGTTTGCAAAAACTTTTATATAAAGTCTTTACATTTTTTCCTGAATAATTAAGTTCGGATCTTCTCTTCATAATTACTTTTGCTATTCAGTTTCTATGTTAGTTTTAAAAAAATTTTCATAATGAAAAAAACCAAGCCAAATTCCAATAATTGTGTAATTTGTACTTCATTTTCAGGGGCATAACTCAAGGAAAAGTAACTGAATAGTGATGATTTGCTGGTATAAACTTTTGATATGTAAATATCTCCTATAAAACTAGTTGACCATCACTAATTTTTGAAATTACACGACAGATTGCTGGTAAAAATTTCAAAACAATCAGACAAGAAATGTAGACTTGGGCACGCTGACAATGAAAATTTCTATACAACATCCATTCCAGGGGCATAGCTATAGCCCATTAATGCCTATTTCAGAACTTGTCTGAGACACAGCTGGTATAAACCTTTGACAAATTTCACAAAAATCGAACAAAAAATTTAGAACAAGAGCAATTACAGGCTAAAAGGATTAACACAAGGCTGAAAGTTCAATGTCCCACACTGCATATTAGTGGGGATACAAACAACTATTTCCATTAAAATGCAGATCATTTATATCTCATTAAGTATGGATTCAGCTAATTAGTTGTAAGCAAAATATTTGGAGATATGTAAGGTATATATATCAATAAATGTAGCTTTACAGGTAGGAGCTATACACCAATTAAACTGCTGTTTGGCTTCAAGCTACAAAATTATCCTTCCGTAAAGCATCAGTCTTCAATGAGCCATTTTCTCCATTACCAAACTCTGCAAATTTCATTTTCAGGAATTACTGAACCTCCCTTTAACTTGATTCCTTTCATCATCTAATTAAATGCCAGATTAACCTATGGTGCTCTACCTCCCTGAACGGCACAAAAATATACTTGAGCCATTTTTTTTTCTAGAAAAACACCAAATTTGAAAAGATCTTGACATGTAAACATTAAATATCAAAAGATTTCATAAACGTTTACAAGATCTCAGATTGTATAATTAGTCGTAAGTATGCAAATCATAATTGATTGCTATCATCCATCTTTTTTTTCATGATAGAAACAGCTATTTTGTAAAGTGGGAACTGTTGTTCAGACGTATATTAATTTCATGCACATTGGAATAATGGTCTATTTACTGTGTTTCATACAAAGCATTGTGGGAGTGAACATGAATCATTACTGTTTTAGTCCCTCTGATTAGTGCCCCTGGCTGAACATGAATCATTACTGATTTAGTCCCTCTGATTAGTGCCCCTGGCTGAACATGAATCATTACTGTTTTAGTCCCTCTGATTATAGTGCCCCTGACTGAACATGAATCATTACTGATTTAGTCCCTCTGATTAGTGCCCCTGACTGAACATGAATCATTACTGTTTTAGTCCCTCTGATTAGTGCCTCTGACTGAACATGAATCATTACTGTTTTAGTCCCTCTGATTAATGCCCCTGACTGAACATGAATCATTACTGTTTTAGTCCCTCTGATTAGTGCCCCTGGCTGAACATGAATCATCACTGTTTTAGTCCCTCTAATTAGTGCCCCTGGCTGAACATGAATCATTACTGTTTTAGTCCCTCTGATTATAGTGCCCCTGACTGAACATGAATCATTACTGTTTTAGTCCCTCTGATTATAGTGCCCCTGACTGAACATGAATCATTACTGTTTTAGTCCCTCTGATTAGTGCCCCTGACTGAACATGAATCATCACTGTTTTAGTCCCTCTGATAAGTGCCCCTGACTGAACATGAATCATTACTGTTTTAGTCCCTCTGATCATAGTCCCATTGACTGAACATGAATCATTACTGTTTTAGACCCTCTGATTAGTGCCTCTGACTGAACATGAATCATTACTGTTTTAGTCCCTCTGATTAATGCCCCTGACTGAACATGAATCATTACTGTTTTAGTCCCTCTGATTAGTGCCCCTGACTGAACATGAATCATTACTGTTTTAGTCCCTCTGATTAGTGCCCCTGACTGAACATGAATCATTACTGTTTTAGTCCCTCTGATTAGTGCCCCTGGCTGAACATGAATCATCACTGTTTTAGTCCCTCTGATTAGTGCCCCTGGCTGAACATGAATCATTACTGTTTTAGTCCCTCTGATTAGTGCCTCTGACTGAACATGAATCATTACTGATTTAGTCCCTCTGATTAGTGCCCCTGACTGAACATGAATCATTACTGATTTAGTCCCTCTGATTAGTGCCCCTGACTGAACATGAATCATTACTGTTTTAGTCCCTCTGATTAGTGCCCCTGACTGAACATGAATCATTACTGTTTTAGTCCCTCTGATTAGTGCCCCTGACTGAACATGAATCATTACTGTTTTAGTCCCTCTGATTATAGTGCCCCTGACTGAACATGAATCATTACTGTTTTAGTCCCTCTAATTAGTGCCCCTGGCTGAACATGAATCATTACTGTTTTAGTCCCTCTGATTATAGTGCCCCTGACTGAACATGAATCATTACTGTTTTAGTCCCTCTGATTAGTGCCCCTGGCTGAACATGAATCATCACTGTTTTAGTCCCTCTGATTAATGCCCCTGACTGAACATGAATCATTACTGTTTTAGTCCCTCTGATTAGTGCCCCTGACTGAACATGAATCATTACTGTTTTAGTCCCTCTGATTAGTGCCCCTGACTGAACATGAATCATTACTGTTTTAGTCCCTCTGATTAGTGCCCCTGGCTGAACATGAATCATTACTGTTTTAGTCCCTCCAATTAGTGCCCCTGACTGAACATGAATCATTACTGTTTTAGTCCCTCTGATTATAGTGCCCCTGACTGAACATGAATCATTACTGTTTTAGTCCCTCTGATTAGTGCCCCTGACTGAACATGAATCATTTCTGTTTTAGTCCCTCTGATTAGTGCCCCTGACTGAACATGAATCATTACTGTTTTAGTCCCTCTGATTAATGCCCCTGACTGAACATGAATCATTACTGTTTTAGTCCCTCTGATTAGTGCCCCTGACTGAACATGAATCATTACTGTTTTAGTCCCTCTGATTAATGCCCCTGACTGAACATGAATCATTACTGTTTTAGTCCCTCTGATTAGTGCCTCTGACTGAACATGAATCATTACTGTTTTAGTCCCTCTGATTAATGCCCCTGACTGAACATGAATCATTACTGTTTTAGTCCCTCTGATTAGTGCCCCTGGCTGAACATGAATCATCACTGTTTTAGTCCCTCTAATTAGTGCCCCTGGCTGAACATGAATCATTACTGTTTTAGTCCCTCTGATTATAGTGCCCCTGACTGAACATGAATCATTACTGTTTTAGTCCCTCTGATTATAGTGCCCCTGACTGAACATGAATCATTACTGTTTTAGTCCCTCTGATTAGTGCCCCTGACTGAACATGAATCATTACTGTTTTAGTCCCTCTGATTAGTGCCCCTGACTGAACATGAATCATTACTGTTTTAGTCCCTCTGATTAGTGCCCCTGACTGAACATGAATCATTACTGTTTTAGTCCCTCTGATTAGTGCCCCTGGCTGAACATGAATCATTACTGATTTAGTCCCTCTGATTAGTGCCCCTGACTGAACATGAATCATTACTGATTTAGTCCCTCTGATTAGTGCCCCTGACTGAACATGAATCATTACTGTTTTAGTCCCTCTGATTAGTGCCCCTGACTGAACATGAATCATTACTGTTTTAGTCCCTCTGATTAGTGCCCCTGACTGAACATGAATCATTACTGTTTTAGTCCCTCTGATTATAGTGCCCCTGACTGAACATGAATCATTACTGTTTTAGTCCCTCTAATTAGTGCCCCTGGCTGAACATGAATCATTACTGTTTTAGTCCCTCTGATTATAGTGCCCCTGACTGAACATGAATCATTACTGTTTTAGTCCCTCTGATTAGTGCCCCTGGCTGAACATGAATCATCACTGTTTTAGTCCCTCTGATTAATGCCCCTGACTGAACATGAATCATTACTGTTTTAGTCCCTCTGATTAGTGCCCCTGACTGAACATGAATCATTACTGTTTTAGTCCCTCTGATTAGTGCCCCTGACTGAACATGAATCATTACTGTTTTAGTCCCTCTGATTAGTGCCCCTGGCTGAACATGAATCATTACTGTTTTAGTCCCTCTGATTAATGCCCCTGACTGAACATGAATCATTACTGTTTTAGTCCCTCTGATTATAGTGCCCCTGACTGAACATGAATCATTACTGTTTTAGTCCCTCTGATTAGTGCCCCTGACTGAACATGAATCATTACTGTTTTAGTCCCTCTGATTAGTGCCCCTGACTGAACATGAATCATTACTGTTTTAGTCCCTCTGATTAATGCCCCTGACTGAACATGAATCATTACTGTTTTAGTCCCTCTGATTAGTGCCCCTGACTGAACATGAATCATTACTGTTTTAGTCCCTCTGATTAATGCCCCTGACTGAACATGAATCATTACTGTTTTAGTCCCTCTGATTATAGTGCCCCTGACTGAACATGAATCATTACTGTTTTAGTCCCTCTGATTAGTGCCCCTGACTGAACATGAATCATTACTGTTTTAGTCCCTCTGATTAGTGCCCCTGGCTGAACATGAATCATTACTGTTTTAGTCCCTCTGATTAGTGCCTCTGACTGAACATGAATCATTACTGTTTTAGTCCCTCTGATTAGTGCCCCTGGCTGAACATGAATCATCACTGTTTTAGTCCCTCTGATTATAGTGCCCCTGACTGAACATGAATCATTACTGTTTTAGTCCCTCTGATTATAGTGCCACTGACTGAACATGAATCATTACTGTTTTAGTCCCTCTGATTAGTGCCCCTGACTGAACATGAATCATTACTGTTTTAGTCCCTCTGATTAGTGCCCCTGGCTGAACATGAATCATTACTGTTTTAGTCCCTCTGATTAGTGCCCCTGACTGAACATGAATCATTACTGTTTTAGTCCCTCTGATTAGTGCCCCTGGCTGAACATGAATCATCACTGTTTTAGTCCCTCTGATTATAGTGCCCCTGACTGAACATGAATCATTACTGTTTTAGTCCCTCTGATTAGTGCCCCTGGCTGAACATGAATCATTACTGTTTTAGTCCCTCTGATTAGTGCCTCTGACTGAACATGAATCATTACTGTTTTAGTCCCTCTGATTAGTGCCCCTGGCTGAACATGAATCATCACTGTTTTAGTCCCTCTGATTAGTGCCCATGGCTGAACATGAATCATTACTGTTTTAGTCCCTCTGATTATAGTGCCCCTGACTGAACATGAATCATTACTGTTTTAGTCCCTCTGATTAGTGCCTCTGACTGAACATGAATCATTACTGTTTTAGTCCCTCTGATTAGTGCCCCTGACTGAACATGAATCATTACTGTTTTAGTCCCTCTGATTAGTGCCCCTGGCTGAACATGAATCATCACTGTTTTAGTCCCTCTAATTAGTGCCCCTGGCTGAACATGAATCATTACTGTTTTAGTCCCTCTGATTATAGTGCCCCTGACTGAACATGAATCATTACTGTTTTAGTCCCTCTGATTAGTGCCCCTGGCTGAACATGAATCATCACTGTTTTAGTCCCTCTGATTAATGCCCCTGACTGAACATGAATCATTACTGTTTTAGTCCCTCTGATTAGTGCCCCTGACTGAACATGAATCATTACTGTTTTAGTCCCTCTGATTAGTGCCCCTGACTGAACATGAATCATTACTGTTTTAGTCCCTCTGATTAGTGCCCCTGGCTGAACATGAATCATTACTGTTTTAGTCCCTCCAATTAGTGCCCCTGACTGAACATGAATCATTACTGTTTTAGTCCCTCTGATTATAGTGCCCCTGACTGAACATGAATCATTACTGTTTTAGTCCCTCTGATTAGTGCCCCTGACTGAACATGAATCATTTCTGTTTTAGTCCCTCTGATTAGTGCCCCTGACTGAACATGAATCATTACTGTTTTAGTCCCTCTGATTAATGCCCCTGACTGAACATGAATCATTACTGTTTTAGTCCCTCTGATTAGTGCCCCTGACTGAACATGAATCATTACTGTTTTAGTCCCTCTGATTAATGCCCCTGACTGAACATGAATCATTACTGTTTTAGTCCCTCTGATTAGTGCCTCTGACTGAACATGAATCATTACTGTTTTAGTCCCTCTGATTAATGCCCCTGACTGAACATGAATCATTACTGTTTTAGTCCCTCTGATTAGTGCCCCTGGCTGAACATGAATCATCACTGTTTTAGTCCCTCTAATTAGTGCCCCTGGCTGAACATGAATCATTACTGTTTTAGTCCCTCTGATTATAGTGCCCCTGACTGAACATGAATCATTACTGTTTTAGTCCCTCTGATTATAGTGCCCCTGACTGAACATGAATCATTACTGTTTTAGTCCCTCTGATTAGTGCCCCTGACTGAACATGAATCATTACTGTTTTAGTCCCTCTGATTAGTGCCCCTGACTGAACATGAATCATTACTGTTTTAGTCCCTCTGATTAGTGCCCCTGACTGAACATGAATCATTACTGTTTTAGTCCCTCTGATTAGTGCCCCTGGCTGAACATGAATCATTACTGATTTAGTCCCTCTGATTAGTGCCCCTGACTGAACATGAATCATTACTGATTTAGTCCCTCTGATTAGTGCCCCTGACTGAACATGAATCATTACTGTTTTAGTCCCTCTGATTAGTGCCCCTGACTGAACATGAATCATTACTGTTTTAGTCCCTCTGATTAGTGCCCCTGACTGAACATGAATCATTACTGTTTTAGTCCCTCTGATTATAGTGCCCCTGACTGAACATGAATCATTACTGTTTTAGTCCCTCTAATTAGTGCCCCTGGCTGAACATGAATCATTACTGTTTTAGTCCCTCTGATTATAGTGCCCCTGACTGAACATGAATCATTACTGTTTTAGTCCCTCTGATTAGTGCCCCTGGCTGAACATGAATCATCACTGTTTTAGTCCCTCTGATTAATGCCCCTGACTGAACATGAATCATTACTGTTTTAGTCCCTCTGATTAGTGCCCCTGACTGAACATGAATCATTACTGTTTTAGTCCCTCTGATTAGTGCCCCTGACTGAACATGAATCATTACTGTTTTAGTCCCTCTGATTAGTGCCCCTGGCTGAACATGAATCATTACTGTTTTAGTCCCTCTGATTAATGCCCCTGACTGAACATGAATCATTACTGTTTTAGTCCCTCTGATTATAGTGCCCCTGACTGAACATGAATCATTACTGTTTTAGTCCCTCTGATTAGTGCCCCTGACTGAACATGAATCATTACTGTTTTAGTCCCTCTGATTAGTGCCCCTGACTGAACATGAATCATTACTGTTTTAGTCCCTCTGATTAATGCCCCTGACTGAACATGAATCATTACTGTTTTAGTCCCTCTGATTAGTGCCCCTGACTGAACATGAATCATTACTGTTTTAGTCCCTCTGATTAATGCCCCTGACTGAACATGAATCATTACTGTTTTAGTCCCTCTGATTATAGTGCCCCTGACTGAACATGAATCATTACTGTTTTAGTCCCTCTGATTAGTGCCCCTGACTGAACATGAATCATTACTGTTTTAGTCCCTCTGATTAGTGCCCCTGGCTGAACATGAATCATTACTGTTTTAGTCCCTCTGATTAGTGCCCCTGACTGAACATGAATCATTACTGTTTTAGTCCCTCTGATTAGTGCCCCTGGCTGAACATGAATCATCACTGTTTTAGTCCCTCTGATTATAGTGCCCCTGACTGAACATGAATCATTACTGTTTTAGTCCCTCTGATTATAGTGCCACTGACTGAACATGAATCATTACTGTTTTAGTCCCTCTGATTAGTGCCCCTGACTGAACATGAATCATTACTGTTTTAGTCCCTCTGATTAGTGCCCCTGGCTGAACATGAATCATTACTGTTTTAGTCCCTCTGATTAGTGCCTCTGACTGAACATGAATCATTACTGTTTTAGTCCCTCTGATTAGTGCCCCTGGCTGAACATGAATCATCACTGTTTTAGTCCCTCTGATTATAGTGCCCCTGACTGAACATGAATCATTACTGTTTTAGTCCCTCTGATTAGTGCCCCTGGCTGAACATGAATCATTACTGTTTTAGTCCCTCTGATTAGTGCCTCTGACTGAACATGAATCATTACTGTTTTAGTCCCTCTGATTAGTGCCCCTGGCTGAACATGAATCATCACTGTTTTAGTCCCTCTGATTAGTGCCCATGGCTGAACATGAATCATTACTGTTTTAGTCCCTCTGATTATAGTGCCCCTGACTGAACATGAATCATTACTGTTTTAGTCCCTCTGATTAGTGCCTCTGACTGAACATGAATCATTACTGTTTTAGTCCCTCTGATTAGTGCCCCTGACTGAACATGAATCATTACTGTTTTAGTCCCTCTGATTAGTGCCCCTGGCTGAACATGAATCATCACTGTTTTAGTCCCTCTGATTAGTGCCCCTGACTGAACATGAATCATTACTGTTTTAGTCCCTCTGATTAGTGCCCATGGCTGAACATGAATCATTACTGTTTTAGTCCCTCTGATTATAGTGCCCCTGACTGAACATGAATCATTACTGTTTTAGTCCCTCTGATTAGTGCCTCTGACTGAACATGAATCATTACTGTTTTAGTCCCTCTGATTAGTGCCCCTGACTGAACATGAATCATTACTGTTTTAGTCCCTCTGATTAGTGCCCCTGGCTGAACATGAATCATCACTGTTTTAGTCCCTCTGATTAGTGCCCCTGACTGAACATGAATCATTACTGTTTTAGTCCCTCTGATTAATGCCCCTGACTGAACATGAATCATTACTGTTTTAGTCCCTCTGATTAGTGCCCCTGACTGAACATGAATCATTACTGTTTTAGTCCCTCTGATTATAGTGCCCCTGACTGAACATGAATCATTACTGATTTAGTCCCTCTGATTAGTGCCTCTGACTGAACATGAATCATTACTGTTTTAGTCCCTCTGATTAGTGCCCCTGACTGAACATGAATCATTACTGATTTAGTCCCTCTGATTAGTGCCTCTGACTGAACATGAATCATTACTGTTTTAGTCCCTCTGATTAGTGCCCCTGGCTGAACATGAATCATCACTGTTTTAGTCCCTCTGATTAGTGCCCCTGACTGAACATGAATCATTACTGTTTTAGTCCCTCTGATTAATGCCCCTGACTGAACATGAATCATTTCTGTTTTAGTCCCTCTGATTAGTGCCCCTGACTGAACATGAATCATTACTGATTTAGTCCCTCTGATTAGTGCCTCTGACTGAACATGAATCATTACTGTTTTAGTCCCTCTGATTAATGCCCCTGACTGAACATGAATCATTACTGTTTTAGTCCCTCTGATTATAGTGCCCCTGACTGAACATGAATCATTACTGTTTTAGTCCCTCTGATTAGTGCCCCTGACTGAACATGAATCATTACTGTTTTAGTCCCTCTGATTAGTGCCCCTGGCTGAACATGAATCATCACTGTTTTAGTCCCTCTGATTAGTGCCCATGGCTGAACATGAATCATTACTGTTTTAGTCCCTCTGATTAGTGCCCCTGACTGAACATGAATCATTACTGTTTTAGTCCCTCTGATTAGTGCCCCTGGCTGAACATGAATCATTACTGTTTTAGTCCCTCTGATTAGTGCCCCTGGCTGAACATGAATCATCACTGTTTTAGTCCCTCTGATTAGTGCCCATGGCTGAACATGAATCATTACTGTTTTAGTCCCTCTGATTAGTGCCCATGACTGAACATGAATCATTACTGTTTTAGTCCCTCTGATTAGTGCCCCTGGCTGAACATGAATCATCACTGTTTTAGTCCCTCTGATTAGTGCCCCACTTTTTCCCCACCAATGACAAACACAAAATAGCACTAATTGCAGCATCCACTATCATAATGACCACTGTTTACTTATCTAGCTAAAACCATTTGTTTTATTTTGACAATTATTAATAAAACAGATGAATTTATGTAATATGATATACATATTGCTAAAAGTAATGACTTTAACCTTTCAAAACATGCCATGCATATTGCATTTTATACACAATCTATACACCACATACAATGTTATTTTGATAATTGCTATATGATCTATCTTTTTGTACTTGAAGATTATGTTATATTTAGTGTTATTTTCATTACAGTAGTTATCTTTTATATCCCAAGAAATTCTAAAAATATAAATCCTGAAGCAAGGCCCAACAAGTACAAGGGTATATTACTGAATCACAATAATGAATGCATGCAATAATTTCAGAATTTACAGTAATATTAATATCAATGAAGACAATCTGCAATTACTGCTATTCAGACAGCTGACATTAATATAGTGATACAATTTTAGCTGTTTCCGATTGGTCAAAATACTACTTTCAGGTCATGTTAATATGAAACACTACTATAACAATTCTATTAAAGTATGTTTTTTTTACTTGCACAGTTTAGTTTTATTTAAAAAATAGACTACACATGGGTCAAGCAGAATGCAATATTACATAGTTTTACCCTAAAAACAGAAACAAAAAAAGTGTCTTGTCAACAACATGGACAGGTCTTCTTCTGTAGAACCCGGTAATAGATTTGCTACCACAAGGGAATGTTGGTTTTATTCATGTAATAAAACAATTATTGCTTTGATATGAAGTCAATATCTGGATTTCTTAAATCATATATATTTATTTTGCCTCACCTAGCAGCTCTCTTACATGTTTTCTGCTTGATAAATCCTGGAAGCCATCTATACCAGTCAGTAATTGTATAATGACATTATTCAAGATTTTCATCAACACATCCCATTAACACAATAATACATTAAGATTATATTTTGATAAGGACATGTTCAGCCATTTCTAATTATTTTTTTCATGAGAAATATATTCTAATAATATCCAATATAAACAGTCAAAAATAAGTACAAATCCAATTGTGTATATTTTTTCCCAAAAAGTCATCATTAAAATTGTGTATTTAATGTCTAGAATAAATTAGACAATATTGACAACACCACCATCAAACACAGACAATATACCAAACCAAATATTTACAGTGTAGAAATTAACAATGATATGACCACCACTTTTGAACAGACTAATAATCCATCTACCACTCTTCACATCAAGACTTAATGGTCATTACAAATTACCCTTCCTTTTGGTCAGTTTACAAATATTTACGTTTTGCTGTAAATCAACATTTTTTAATAGGCCATCAGTTCTCCAGACAGCTCTGTCCATCAGAAACTCATTCATATGTAATATTTCATGTCAGTTCTACAATCTTGGAACTTAACAAATAATAATGCTTGTCATTACAAGAGGTATATAAAGTTGTAATATTTAAGAGTTAATATCTTATCCTGCATTCTCACTCAGTTAAACATTGCTGTAAATTACTGTTCATAGAGATTAATGAAATAAGACATTAAAGACTCTGCTAGCACTACAGACTACTGTCATGAGGAAGTTTAAGATTAATGAAATCAACTTTATACACAAATGTATGGTAGCAATCACTGTTTAGGAACAGTGAAGTTATATTGTACCAGATTAACATAACACACAAAAACAATTATAGAACTATAGACAAAATATGTGTTTGTTATTTTTGTTTGGTTGGGGTTTAACATCATTCTCAGCAATTTTTCAGCTATATTAAGGCATCCACATTCATTGAGAGGGAAAGCCAGAGTATCAGGTAAAAAGCCCCACCCTTTGGCAGGAAAATGTGTTTTCCTTGTCAATTAAAGTTAACCTGGAGCACACCCTGTCTGCAGTAAGGCTCGCACTCATAACCACTGTGTTAACATGCAAGTGACAAATAGTAGATTACTTTACTACTTAAACCACTTGGCTACTGAGACCCTTTCAATAAATAAAATAGTCTTCTGGGTCAAACTTCAAGAATACGTGATGTTCATTAGAACTTGTCCTAAAATTGTATTTTGAAGACTCTTATTTGGTATTCAGCTTCCACAAAAGGAAGTTTTAACTGTATAATGTTTTGTACTAATTCCAACAAGTAAGATAAGTTATGCTGTTGCTGGGCTGCAAAAACTGGAGAAAATCAAGAAATAAAGTGTATGCAGCATGCTGAAATTTATCTGTATTTTACAAATATTTATTATTTTATGCATGAGGAGACTGAGTGTGATTCATAGATACCAAGAGAGCCATATAAGCAGAGTCAAATTAAAGCTGTTATCTAGGTCCAAGGGAACCCATATACTGCACAAGCCAGACTTAATTCATCATGTTCAATTTAATGTTTGGCTTCTATTAACTCAGGAAACAAATCAATTTCTCAGCCAACACAAATACTGACAATCTATTTAACACGCACAATCAAATAAATTAAATCACTTTGTTGCAGTTTATATTTTTTGAAGATCATCAGCTTTTTTCATGTTCCTGTAAACATTCCTGTTACCTGAATTATACAGCTGAATAGCTCAATATAAGTAATTAGAGATTGGTGTTTAATGGAAAGTAAGTTGATTGTAATCTAATGGTTAAGAAAACAACTTAGGTAATGTCGGTAGCATGTTATCATGTATTTGTACAAGTTGTGAGACTTGGTACACGCTGATCCAACCATTACTGGCTTAAATCTAACTCTATTCTATACGTTAACATTGCTACATGACATCTTTATTCAGGTAGATATAAAAATCAGCCATAATTTTGTGTTCTTTTCATTTATGAGCCCATCAATAGGTTTTATGCCTAGTTAAGTTGCAAGGCTGCAGACTTTGTTTTTCTCTTTTTAAAGTCCTCACATTATATCAAATACCGACATGTCTAAGTACCAATTCCTGATCAAGACATCACATACAATAAGACTTTCTTACATTAGATTGTTCAATATTGAAATGTTGAACTATAATAGCTATATTTTTTATATTATAGCTACTTAGTACAGCAGAATTTACTGAAATATTACCACTATTTCATCCTGCTATAAACAAAACCCCATGACTTTATTTTACCTACATTTAGTCTGACCAATAATCTTGACATTTATCCTTTAAACATGAAAATTTAATTAAAATCTTTATTAAAATCAAAATACTAGCTATTTGTGAACATTAAATCCTGCAAAATTTTCAAATTTTAAATGTATCTTTTAAATTAGCAACCAAGAAATATATATTAATTTTTTTATCCATTCAAGGTTATTTTATCAAAACTTTTAACCTAGCAGTTCTATTAAAAAAATCTTATTTAATTTGAAAATCACATTAAACACTCAGAATAAAAGTGTAAGGTTTTATGCATCAATTATTAGGCTGCATCATGGCATCTAATTTTTATTTGGGAAGGAAATAATAGTTCACATCGAAAAACATGAACGTTGGGCACAAAGACTGAATTCTTGTTACTAAAGTTGGCATCGAGCACACCCTGCCTGAAGTCAAGCTCAAATTTGCAACCACAGTGATGACATACCACTGATCAATAGAAGATGACTACCATAACCACTAGACCATCAAGAACTCTTGACAAGTCCTTATGATTTCAGTTTTTAAAAACATCTATATTTATGCATTAAATAGTCAGAAATTTTCAGGTTACTATTCAACTTGGAAGATTTCATTTTATGAGGCATAAGTAAAGATTTAAAGCAGGAGGGTTTAGTCTGTTTCCAGTGAATGGCCATACCAATGATTAATATTTATATTTCTGCTTTTTTTTCAAGATTAGCTTATTATAAAAGTTTTAGAGAATTGTTCAAGCAAAGTCAAATAGTAATTAAACAAATAAAAGTTAAAATTAGTTTACTCATAAGTACATGTTAAAAATGACATGGTGATGAATAAAAGGATTTCTTCAGTAGCATGACACGAACATGTTTCTTGACATCTTTTATCTAAAACAGGATTCTTGCTTTAAAATGCATTTAGTTTAAGTGGTCAGGCTCTAAAAAACAAATCATTCATTGATTTTAATGTGCATTAACTCCTTTTTGCTGAATTTTAAACAGGTTAAATAAAGATGTCAACTTGAGGTGAACCATTATTTATATTTCACACTTTCATTCTAAAATTGTTTCATTTCACTTTTATTTTAACCTTTAACATGTGTTTAGCACACCATATTTGTCACATACACAGGTTGCCTTCCCAAGTACAACAGATATTTGATTGCCACCTACAGTGGTGAGATATAAATCCAGCAATGAGAATTTTGTAATTTTTATGTACAGACTAAAACCCCATAGCACAATATTCAGAGAAACAAAACTGTTGGAGGTCTGACCATGGATTACTGTCTTAATTATTTCATATATTGGAACTCAGTAAAATTAATATCCAACATTATAGACACAATATAAAATGTACTATAGAATAGATTTCATACTTCCAAAATGAAAAAAAAATCAAGAACAAATGACAAAATGGTAATATGTATGGCACACAATTCACCAATACAAAATGGCCACAACTGGACATGAAAATCAGAAAGCATTCTAGCAAATATGACAAAAGGCAAATATGTGGTCCCAACTATAATCCTGAAAACTCATTGCATAATGTCTTCAAAATTGTATTTACAACTTAAACCAATTATAAAAATAATTCTGCTTGAAAAATGGACTAGATTTACTATATTTTTTAACAGTACCGATTTTCAAAAAGTGGACAAACTGTCTTTCTATACTTCTTCTAATGTCTACAAATAATATTCTTCTAAAATGCACTTGATTTTTACAATAGCGATTTTAAATAAGTGGACTTAGTTACTGTAAATTTCCTAAAAGAATCAATAAAAAACCTAAAAATTCCTATGTATCCCATGTATAAATACTAAAAAACCATTGAAAAAATAATAAAATCAATTGAAGTTTGAAAAAAAAAATTTAATATTTTCTTTCAGAGGGAATATTCAAGCTGTTTTCTTTGAAAATCAGGAAAAAAGCTCCAGTGATGAAAGTCTGAAATCTATATCAGCTGTGATAGGCAATCAATTACTCAGTACTCTACAGGTTTTTGTTTTTACTGATCATTTTGCTAAAGAGTGTTCTATATGTAACAGTTAAACCTGATAACATTCTGACCCTTTTACAACGAGGACAATCAAGAATGTATACAGATTCCGAGGATGTAACAAAAAATATTCTGTTGAAGTAATGTATCTAGTGAATCCCTACAATTTGATTGGTTAATCAAGACGGGGATATCATACCGTATTCCCTGTGAAACCCCGGGGATATTGAAACCAGTTTCAAAATGGTGTCTATTCATTGAATAATTTATTTGTTTTACATAATATAAATAGTTAAACATAATATAAAGATATCAAATAGCGATTTTAAATGCATGCATTTTACGGAATCTTTCATCTCCGTCTGCGATTTGTCTTGAAACTAACAAGGGAGATAACCGATAACGTGAAGTCTTCAAAATGGCAAACAAAGGCATTTGCATCACACTTCGAAAGTGAAATTTATCATTAAAAGTTAAGCTGGGAATAAAAAGTCGTAACAAATAAAGGTTATAAAATTTAAAATGCAATAAAAAGTTTCGTTGGAAGCTTAAATGTGTTGAATGGATATGTTCTCCGATAGTCGGGTGGTCCAAACTAAAGCATGAGAAATGTCTAATCTAATTATATACTCTAGAATATTAGTACAAGAAGACTTCAACAGAATATAATTGTTATTTGGGCTTCACAGGGGATACGAGTTCATTTTCCCTGTCTGTATTCTATATTCCCTTCGCCTCCGGCTCAGGGAATATAAAACACAGACAGGGAATATGAACCCGTATCCCCTGTGAAGATCCCGAATAACATATAATATTATCTGAAAGGTTTTATATGATTATTGTGTATTGTTCATAGTGCACCTGTCAAAACCTAATTGTGAAAAAAGCTAACATTGAACCAAAACAACTAATAGCAGATGTAGTTGACCATCAGTCAGTCTTATAGCAGACCACATGATACCTTTCCTGAGTATAAGCTGGTGTTGGTCAGGGTATTTAAACTTTTGGAAGATGAACTGTCCCATTGTTTGAATACAATACCAATTGTTCTCTCTGCAGTTTATTCAGTGGGTACTTTAAATCTGACAAGGAAAAGTCAATCACTCATTGATTAATTTTCCTATGCCAAAAAGTAAACTCCCCAATGGTGAAAATACATGAAACTTCACTGATTGTAGGGACAAAATTGTCTATTGCTGAACTTTTTCAAAATTTTGCAAATAATTTTGCCATGTTTTCAAATACTTTCAACATGTTTTAATGTCCAAAAAAAATTCTGTTGTTGAATTCCAATTTATTTCTATTTCTACATGTATTTTAAACAGACATATTTTTTATTCAAACCAATTATGTTGTTGAAATTTGTATTTAACATTTTGGTTTGACCAAGTAGTATGACCATGTTTATATTTGGGGAGATCATGGGTTTGTTGATTGGTTAGTATTACCCAGTTTATATCTATATTTATCATATTTCAATAATATTGTCTTTCCTTGTACCAAAATAGACTTACCACTCAGTATACATACAGAAAGAAAACATGGGGGTCGTTGGTAATGCTTGTAATGCTCACAATTTTTGAGCACCTGGTTTCACCCCAGAATTTATGTCTCTCTTGTTTGACCTACAGAGTGTTATCCCTTACCCAATAGTAGGGTTAGATGTAATGTTTCTTTTTTTAATTCTGTGTTTGATGTAATTAATTTTATGTGTCATTATGTGAGGAACTGCCCCGTAGATTTGTGAAAAAATCTCAAAATGACAATAACTTTTTTTATTCTTGTTTTTCATACATTAAATCGTAAATTGTAAAATTAGTAGCACCTTTCAATAAAATAAATACACCATTTTTATACAATAACTGAAAATTGACACTCAACAAGGGAGATAATTTTAATGAATATATCCACAGTGTTTTTAAAAATGTTCTATGATTTTTTATGAGTTATTCCATCTAACACAGCATCACAAATTGCAGTTCTTGTGTAATCAAAAGTGAAATCACTGTTTGATCTCAATATCTGTTTTATTATATAAAAGCAGTATTCATATGTACTAAGTCATCGTGATAACAAGTCACCAGATAAAAACGCATTAGGGAAATGGTAATAAACCAGTGAAAAGAACATTCTGACTGAAAACAAAATAGAGAAATAGGATGGATTAAATAGTGTTGCTTTTCTAATTGCTACAATTTGCTTAGTCCACTCTTTTAACATCTACACATTAGGTTGGTTTCTTTGGCATGCAACTAAATTATACCTTGTGCACTAGCTACCCATTTAATTGTCTGTGGTTAGGCTTTCTGTATTATGTCTGGAAACCCATATTCATTTGTAAATGCTTGTTTTTAATGAAAACCCCATTTTGTTATTTTTTTAAATGAAGAATTATGGGGAATTTGACTGGCAGCAAGATGTATTAGTGAAACAAAGATGCATATACTGCATATACTGTTCAAATAATAATATGTTTTTCTTCAGAATTCATTGACATTATATTGTTACAATAATTATTTGGTCACAATTAGTAATAATACAATTAAGTATAAGCATATATATTTTCCTAAGGGTGTTTCATTTTTTCCATATGAAAATTAATCAATCAATGATTGACTTCTCCTTGTCAGATTTAAAGTACCCACTGAATAAACTGCTCAGAGAACAATAGGTATTGTATTCAAACAATGGGACAGTTCATCTTCCAAAAGTTTAAATACCCTGACCAACACCAGCTTATACTCAGGAAAGGTTTCATGTGGTCCGCTATAAAAACATACTGAAAAATATTGACATTATATGTCTCCAAAAATTGTGATTATGGTGTTTAAATGTTAATTTAAATTGTGTACTTTGTGGACATACAATCTTCTTATAAATCCTGTATTCCAGTATAACAGACCCGTGTCACAGATTTGTATGTCTATAAGTTTTATTTAGCTTGGAATGTAGAGAAGTCTAAATATACGTGTCAGAACCGATTATAGATCATCCAACCTACGTAACAACCACTACATTCCTAGCTTGTTGTTTTCACCGTAACTGTTATTTACCATCGACTTAACCACTAATTCATTGTCTTGCTTACAAATAAATATCCTCTGCAATATTACCATAAAGTTTAATTCATTACAAATAATCCTGTACTACAACAACTTCTTTAACAAAAAAGTCCAGTGCACATCAGATTTATCAGAACAAACTTACTGAGTGAAGTATTTCCCAAATACAATAAGTAAAACATAAACTTCTAATCAGAACTTTTTATAAAAGCTGAAAGATACATTTTCATACACGAAATCTTTGCAATAAAACATACTGGAAACACCATAGAAGTGATGCAACTCTATGACCTCCAAAACATGCACAAAAAAACCTTTTAAGCAGATCAAACATTTCTTTCATTAAATTCAATATCAAAAAGTTGGGTTGTATTTATAATCTCACCATGAACATATGCAATGAAATGAACAAAAAATTACTTTTCAAGATGCTAACAACAAGCAAAGAATCATTCCACTACAAAAGTTTATACCCATGTCAATAAAAAAACATGAATGAAAATCTTAAGATAAATATATTTTATTGGAACTGTATTCACTTCCTTCTTGAAATCCCCAAATAGTTTAAAATGACTATATTGATGAAATAAGTCTATGATGACATGAATGTTTTGCAGCAAAAAATGTAGATTTATTATCTATGAACACAAGTAAGCTTATCAAAACTTTAATCAACTAATGTCATTTAATTATAATTGTAAACAAGATATTCCTTTGAAAATCCTAAATACAAAATCAACTTTTCATCACCAAATTATCCCAGTCCCACTGTAATAAGAGAGCATAAAATTGTACTGTAGTTAAACATAGATAAACCAGTTTTAGACTTTTTTTTCCAATATTGGAAAAGACGGACACTTCAAAAATATTGTCATGCTGTCAAACATTAAACATATTGTAAAAGGAAAATCATGCTTAAAAAAACGGTACTGACAAATAAATTGTTTGTTGACTTACTGAACCAACACTTCTGACATATCTCCTAGTCATTCAAAATGCAAAATTGGCAATAAAGAATACAATAATGGTCTACAGAGAGGAGGGAAAAAGAATTATTAAAACATACATTCAATTTGTCTTTCGCTATTAATTTTCCCCTTTGTTTTATAAAGCAGATGTAATCTTTTTTCAGTACACATAGACACCTTGTTTTGGTTTTGGTTTTTCTTTGTTTTTTAATCAATTAACACTTTGAAGTACATATTTGTTACCGTTTTAATTTCTGTTTCTATTATAGTTCAATATGCTTTAAGATTTTTAAAAAATAAAGTAATAGATCCCCAATGTGCATGAAGAATATAGAAAAAGTTAAATATATACTAATTGACTGTTGAGTTAATATTTTTAGTTATTAAGTGAAATTGAGGCAAATAACCCATATATTAATTTTTGCAATTCAAGTGCACTCATCTTTGCAATTTAAAAAAAAAAGATAATTAACAGACACATTGAACAAGCGAAGTAAACTGCAAAAAACATTAATGAAAGGTAAAGAAACCCTCGGTTATAAACTTGTTTGGAAGATTCTCAAAACCAGATATCCAAGTTGACATCATCTTTTGCTACCTGTCCAATTAACACAAGATATATATAAATCTATTTATATATACATTATATATAATCCTTCTGAAAGTAAATGTGTTCAAATGCAGGAAGTATTTTCACTTAAAACAAGGATGTAGTTTCTAAAAATAAGAAACTTACCATTTGGTTATTTTGTCAAATTAATCAAACTAAGCTCAGTATTAAAGCAACAATCAACCTGGCAATTTTCAACATTTAAACATTGGTGTGTGTGTTTAGGTCCCTAAATAGAAGATCAGCTGCATGTTTGTAGCAATCTCTTGTTGTCATTTGAAACCAAGACTTTTTTTCGGTAGAAATATTAGTCACCAACCATTAGTAAACGGTTTTCGCCCGATTTGTCATTGTATTAAATTCAAAATCCATTACCACTCGACCTTCCACCAATTAATGTAAGTATCTAGAGTTTCTGTCAATTTTGTTAAAATGACTACCTCAAACTTCCAATCTGTATGTTTACAAAAAGGATCTAAACAAATGTTTTTGCTTAATTATCTTAAAACACTGTGATCAGGCTCTGATAACATCATCTAAAGTAATGTACTCACGAAGGTAATCATCTACCGTCTTTCTGCTCATTAAGACACTCCAATTAACAAACAAATTATGGATGATGTTTCATAAAAAAATGATGTTTACTTAATTCTGAAGTCGTTACATCTTAACGATGTCATCCAGAATGATCAAAGGGTACATCTTTAATTATAAATCATCAAACTTTTATCATCATATAGCACAAAAAATGTCTTTGAAATAAAAATTAACAGATGAATACTTCTTTTAAAAACTGTCTTGTATAAATTTCAGGATTTTGAAGATCAGACGAAAATATGTGTTTGGTACAAGACTGCACCAGTGAGTTACAGCATTTAAAAGCTATTTTGAGTGCAATAAGTAAATTGACATATTTCTGGTGCAATTACATAACTATAAATAAATTAAACAAAACTCTATTTAATTAACACCAGTATGAAGTAATATAGCTAGTACTTGAATGGAATCTGATAGATTGGTGTCCACTGGAAATCAACGTCACAACAGAAAAGAAAAACTTATATTTTCTTTGAAATAGCTTCAATAACAATTGATTAGTTTAAATCCTGCTAACAATATTGTCAATATTCACATTACATTTCAAAAAGATATCTAAATAACCCTATTGTTGTATTATATTTACATCACTGATTGAAATTATTATATTATAATACAGGTATTGTTATATTTTTTTGCATATATTGCAAAACCATTATCCTTATGATATAAAGTCGTTTATAAAGACACAGGTGACATAACTTTATTTTATCACATTAAAACATTCATAATATATTTTAAACTCCAATGCAGTTGTACCTTGTTAATGTTGAAGGTTTCTCCTACTTACTGTGTGCTTATGACAGGTGGGATTTACTGGATTTTGAAGTTAAGAAAAATATTAAATACCAAAGTTAAGAAAAATATTAAATACCAAAGAAACTTCAGTAGCAGTATTGCTGAACTCTCATCACATAAAATCTTATTTCTTACAGAATTTTAGTTTGGCAGTCACTTCAAATATTTGAAAGGGTTTAGTGTTTAAATAACAGGCAATTTGGCATGTTGATATTTTGTAATATAAACACTCTAGTTAGACCTGGAGGTTGTAGTCCAGAGCTTCACAAACAACATTTACACACAAATCAAAGGTGCCTGGGGTGGTATATAACTCTCATTATTAACATAACATCCACTTATCCCTGTTATTTGGAATGAAAGACTAAGAACAGCTTGAGACAAAGAGTTGTTCATAAATGTAATTGTCCAGAGATATTCTGTTTTCTCTCTGACAGAGGACATTTTTGGGGGACATAAAGGACATAAAGCACTTTATAAACAAAGATAAAATAAACCCTTAAATTGGTCTCAGAAATTTGTAGAAATTTTATTTATTTATGACAAGGTGCCACCTCTAAGATCATGCCTAAAGTTAATGCAACCTGGTTACTTGCATGATTGCTTCCTTTGTATGAAAGACAGCTGAATTGTTATAGATTTATTTTCTTATTCAACAATCTATAATCAGTATGAACAACACTTGTTATGTCATCATATTAGACCAACTTAATTAAATTGATTAAAGCCTTGATGAATCACCTGGTCTTATCTTCAGTAAGAAGTATCATGACCAGTTATCTAGGATGTAACACTTTAAGGTGCTAACATCTGCTACATGCACGCTTTACTGTGACAACAACCCACTGCATTCAAACCATGTGTTTGGCGGTACTTTGCTTCTTGCAGACTATGTTTGAAGGCCAAGTAAACATTTTATTTTACATGAGATTTACCGACATTTTCACTAGGAAATCTCTGTATTTTATTACAGTCAATGGAATAATGGTCATTTCATGTTGATCGGCACAAGGACCCAAATCTGGCTACATGAAAAGTTTTAGATACAAAAATCTAGAAAAGCCAACTATTTTTCAACAAATAAAAATTATAGGAAGTGACATTTAATTTTATGTAATTTGTACACTGATATTACAGGAGTGTACACTTGTAACTCAAACACACCTGTTTAATACAACAAGAAAAAAGTATGGAGATAGTTATATCAAAACTATATGCTGCCTATGCGGAGATGAGCCAGATGATCTACAGCATTTTATTCTCAAGTGTGAAAAGGCTGTAAAACGTTCGGAGAAGGCATCTCCGACACATCAAAAGCTACCTAGATAACATCAGAAACGATGTTTACCAAGAGTTTGTCACCCAAAACAACCTACTTCAACTCATACTGGACTGTACAAACCAACAGATGCCGTATATCAGTAAGCTGAAAAAACAAGGTTATATAGAGCTGGATGAACTAACCAGGAACATGTGCTATAACCTACATATGGAAAGGATGAGACAGTTAAAGGAGGAGGGGGGGGGGGGGTGGCAGGATTCTATAAATAAATAAACTATGTATAATCCGATGCTTTTAGTGTTTTTAATAGAAAAAATGCAATAGTGATGATACCCTTCTTGTATATATATCTATGAATTTTATTTTGACTCCACGCTTGACCAAGTGCATCTTATCGTTTTAACTCAAGCATCGTGTTTTAGCAGCTTTTATAGTTTTAGAAACCGCTATACATGCCCTTTTTGATATCAGAAAGAAAAATTTTAGATAAACAATATTTAAACATTTTAGTGCATTTATGACTAGTGCCTGATATTTTGCGTATAATGCTACTTCTTGCCTTTTAGTGCTTTTAGTGCTTTTACGATAAAGTAGTAATTGTAGACTGAGTTTAATAACTCTACATTTAAATAACTTATATGTGGATGCCTAACTGTATTATAACCCATACACTGTACATAAATGTTCACCTGACTCCGTCAACTATTCGTATTCTCACTGTGACTATATGCACCATACACATGCAATGATGTGCACCACATATATCTATCCAGAGGATAGAGTGCGCCGACTAACGGCGGTAGTTACCTGAACAAGACAAGACAGTTGGCCAATCGGCAGCTGTCTCCCGATTTAGCCTATTATGATTGCTACCGCCCCGTAATTATGCCGGGTTTTCATCCCTAACTTAGCTCAGCTTATTTGTTTTCCAATCGGCAACTATCTCCCGATTTAGCAGCCAATGAAGACACAGCATTGTTTATCTGTTATCCTTGAGATACCACTGGTTTCCGCTGTTTAGCTTTTGATTATTTATCCCGTCTCGCATGCGAGACGGGAACAAATATAATTAGAAGTATTTACCTACAGGAATGAACATGTACAGTCATCAAAACCCCATTCATAAAATAATAGATATTAAAAACTTAGATATAGATAATGAAGTAAATGCATAGTGGATATCCCCAGCATTACAAAAATTCATGTGGGGTACTATTATACAGCAAAAAATGCCTTAAAAACAAATCTGTGGTCCACATTAATAGTTCAAATTATGCTTTTTAAATATGATATTCAAAATTAATATGCAAAATCATGGTTTGATCTCATCTTATATATAGTGCCACAAGCCTGTATTTTGTAGTCTGAAAAATTTCAATTGAATTAAAAATATTTTTAACTAAAATATCAAATTTATGTGATTCATAATGAGAATAATCTTGTTTAAATCTAAATATGTATAATGTTTCACTTTAAATGTCATCTTCTGTTGTTTTAAACAAATATCAAAGATTAAAAGATTAAGGTTGACTCCTGCAGGTTTATTTCTTGCTTGTAATAAACAACAATTTATTTCCACTAAGAATTATTTGAAATCTTTGAACTTTAATTTAAAAACCAAAGAAATATTCTAAAACATGAAAACAAGTGTGGACACAGAAAAACGTCTCGCCTGCATTCCGCATCAGTAACGAAAATAAATTTCGTCATAAGCATTACGTAAAAAGCATTAAATATCAGCAGCGGCCTGTATACAAAATATTGTCACCATACCCTGCATAGTTACAGGGGAACAGCCGTAACCCAAAAACTTTAACGTAGTCGCTTGACGGTGAAATTGAGGTCAAGGTCAGGTGGAACCTACCAGACAGTCATGTACTATTCATCAGCAACCTATACACCAAATATTGTGATCCTACCATGCGTAGTTACAGAGGAACTGTCGTAACCCAAAAACTTTAACGTAGTCGCTGGACCGTGAAATTGAGGTCAAGGTCAGGTGACACCTACAAGACAGTCATGTACTAGTCATCAGCAACCTATACACCAAATATTGTCATCCTACCATGTGTAGTTACAGAGGAACTGTCGTAACCCAAAAACTTTAACGTAGTCGCTGGACCATGAAATTGAGGTCAAGGTCAGGTGACACCTACCAGACAGTCATGTACTAGTCATCAGCAACCTATACACCAAATATTGTCATCCTACCATGTGTAGTTACAGAGGAACTGTCGTAACCCAAAAACTTTAACGTAGTCGCTGGACCGTGAAATTGAGGTCAAGGTCAGGTGACACCTACCAGACAGTCATGTTCTAGTCATCAGCAACCTATACACCAAATATTGTCATCCTACCATGCGTAGTTACAAAGGAACTGTCGTAACCCAAAAACTTTAACGTAGTCGCTGGACCGTGAAATTGAGGTCAAGGTCAGGTGACACCTACCAGACAGTCATGTACTAGTCATCAGCAACCTATACACCAAATATTGTCATCCTACCATGAGTAGTTACAGAGGAACTGTCGTAACCCAAAAACTTTAACGTAGTCACTGGACCGTGAAATTGAGGTCAAGGTCAGGTGACACCTACCAGACAGTCATGTACTAGTCATCAGCAACCTATACACCAAATATTGTCATCCTACCATGCGTAGTTACAGAGGAACTGTCGTAACCCAAAAACTTTAACGTAGTCGCTGGACCGTGAAATTGAGATCAAGGTCAGGTGACACCTACCAGACAGTCATGTACTAGTCATCAGCAACCTATACACCAAATATTGTCATCCTACCATGCGTAGTTACAGAGGAACTGTCGTAACCCAAAAACTTTAACGTAGTCGCTGGACCGTGAAATTGAGGTCAAGGTCAGGTGACAGGTGACTGACTGGCAAGTACTCATCATAAGCTACCTCTGGACCAAATTTGATGGACCTAGGGCTTGGGCTTACAAAGATATGAAGCAAGATGTCAAGTGTTTACGCCGCCGCCGCCGCCGCCGCCGCCGCCGCCGCCGCCGGATTCCCATACATATGTCTCGCCTCCAGCGACTTTCGTCGCAGGCGAGACAAAAATCCAGGTTTTTATAACCATCATGAAAGCTTCTAAAATAAATAAATTACCATACTCAATAAGATTCCAAACATTTCTGAAAACATTGTTTGGAATTTTCATATTCTGGCAAGGCATAGGTTACTGGTGTCTTATATAAAGTTACTGTACTTAGAATAGTCTTCCTAGGTAAAAAAGTAAATTAAGACCAATTTTTCGTATGTCAAGTTTCTTTTCTTATTTGAGATTTAAAAGAAAAAGAATCTGAAAATTTTTACCATTAAACAGAAACTGTTATAAACGATTTACAGTGTCCATCATAATAATATAATGTCATAAAAGAAACCAAGTCATAAAGTTTACAACCAGACTCATCAGTGGCACTCAAATAACAAAAATATTTCAAAGATGTTCCTGAGCTTTTACCACCAAAATTCTAAAAAGTTATAATGAATGTAATCTACACATAACTCAAAAATCTTAAAATTTATATTTTTGTTAATGTTTAATCATGATACTATGAATCTTGTATACTTGTTACCAAATAGTAGTAGGTTATTATTTTTATTTAAAGCACAAATTAAAAATATATAATGAAAAGGATTAGGTATTTTAAACTGACCTTGTCAAATGCACTCCCCAACACTATTACAAATTAAATATTTATAATTATTTGAACCACCTAACCTATTTATTTGTTAATTAAACATCACAACACAGGTAGAAACTCACAAACCTTAGACTTACCTGTAAATTTCTCTTCTTTCTCTTTTCCCCCAATAATTCTTCCAAAGTTGTTAATTTCCACATTAATCCTGTTGCACCATTAGGTATATCTAAAATAGAAAATTAACTAACATAGCATAACCCTGTCTAACAGTAGCTCTCAATGACAGATAAAGACGTGGTCTGTCTATCACAAAGGTATCATTGAACTCTGGGATAGGATCAATCGGAAGCTCCCGTTTGTTGTTTTTTGTTAGTTTTGACAGGTGATGATAATAAGTGATGTGTGCATACAATAATTTAACATTCTTGGATTTGATTACAATAAAATGGTGAGTTATTTGGTTATGTACATAAAGACAGATAATGATAAATACATATCACTTATAATGATACAGGGAAATGCAGAAGATATCTATGGTTAATGAGAAACTGATGGGTGCTTAAAAGACTTCCTTGTATGCTTATGACTACACTGTAAAATTTTTGTAAGGTAAAGTATTTTTAAAGACTATGTTTTATTGCACATGCATGCATTACAATTTTTAGGTTTAGTTTTGAATGTTATTGTAAAGCTGCATTTTTGTTACCTGATAAATTTTAATGAAAACAATTTGCATATTTCAAAACATGTTCATGTATTTAATTTTATCATTATTTTTTAGATATACATCCTAATCAAATGTTTAAATTTCTAGTTTGAGTAATAAATATCAATACTTATCAAAAGCATGCAATTGAAAAATTAGTACCAGTCACTATTTATCTGATCAGAATGCTTCTTTTTATGTTTGTAAGAGAGGTGGTGATTGGACTATATATGTTTATACTACATATACAGTCACGTTTGAAAATTTCTCTTATGAAAGAAATTTAATTATTATATAGATAGAGATGAAATATTGAATTTTCCGAGTGACAGAAATCACGGTAAATCACATGTGAAAATTATCGTTTATTGTATGAAAAATATGACCACTCGTGCCGCATAAAGCATCAGATTAAACTCGTGCGCGGAACAAGTTTTTTTTTAATTCATGAATAGAAGTTAATCTTTTTTATTACAATTGCATAGCTTCAAAGCTTTCCTTGGAAACACATTTCTACAGTTTTTATAATTCAAGCAAAGTTGGTAAAATTGTGTATAAAAGTTGGGTAAGGTGAGAGTATTTCAGTACAAAACACAACAAAAAGGAGATTCAATTTCCTTTGGCATTAAAATGTCTGATGTTTTTTAACAGTTTTAAATACCCATTAATTACCTTTGATAATTATGACTTCAAACATGAAATATACAGGATATTCATTTCACTTTTTAAATAAACTATATGCTTAACAATTATCTCGATATCAACCAACTGCAAAAGACATTTTTGGAACTAATTTTCTCCCGATTTCTTTGACAAACTGAAAAACTAAAAAAAAATTTAAATGATAGCCTATAAATAAACTTGTATTAAAGTACTGGTTTAAAACTAAAGAGGTTTTTTTTTTGTTGTGATAAATTATTCAGCACACAGATATGTAAAAAAAAAACAAGGAAACATAAGGAAAAATAGAAGGAACAATTACCCTTCTACCTACCAATACATTTTATATCTTCAAGGACACATATTAAAACATTTATTAACAAAGAAAAGGAAAAGAAAGGAAAACTGAAAACCAAATATATAAGCTCTTTAAATTATCATATTTTAAAAAGAACAAAGTGTTAATTAACTTAAAAATAGGAAAAATAAATCTCCCATTCACTCTAAGTTTCCTACTCTAACATATATAACTTATTTATTATAAAAATTATAGTTTTAAAGTCAACAGGAGGTTTAATTGACAAAGAAATTAATTGAGGCCAAAGGCCGAAGTCGGTATTGCTTTGTTGGACTTAAAAACAATTTTAATAGTTTTATTACATAATGATTTTTTATTGGTTAAAATTTGTATTGACTGGTGGATATTGATTCTAAAAATGAAAAGTGAATGTGATTCAATATCAATTTTAATCAGGAAACAAATAAAAGCAAGTCAACAGGAAATCTTTTATAAGCAATATCAGGAAAGACAGAATTGCAACAAACACACCAATGGGATTTTCACCAATAAAATACTGATTGAAAAATCATTATATAATAATTTGTGTTATCTATTAATGACTTTTCAGATACCAATATCAATCAAAGTATTATGTTATCTAATGGATAAACCTGATGGGAAATTATCTCTGACCATCATTTTTATAATGATCTGCAAAAATAAAATTACATGGACTCCTCAGTTTCTTCAAGTCACAAGAACATGTTTATATCAAGGATCTATATAGTTAAAGAGTGCTTCCAGTTGAAATACACACAGAGAATCATACACATCTGTCATTCTATAGTACCCAAATACAATGAAGAACATATTTTAAAGTATGTGTTTCAATGTAAAACTACCCTAGTCTGAATGAATGAAATAAATTAATGAACGTACAAACAAATAAACTAATGAATGAGTCATTGATCAATTATTGGTTGCTAAACGTTCAGTAAGCATTATTTCATGTATATTAAGGATGATGGTCTAATGTGATAGGCCTGAATATACTATTTATGTTAAATGACATCTTATTTTAAAACTAATAAAACTCTTGATGCAGAAACTGCTTCAAGACTGATATAACAGGTATATCAAAATGCTAAATGACAGACTGGTTGGCCACAGATTCCATTACAAAAGAATTATATTCTAACATATATTCAAACTTTTCTTTTTTGCTTAGTTATTTATCTATTTATTATATTTTCTTCCAAGTTTTGTTTTGCTGCATATTTTTTGTTTGTGACAATCTGTTAAGACATTTTGTAGCATGAACTGGTTAGACAGTACTATTTAAAAAAAAAAAATTATAGCAGATATAAAAATAAGATCTTCACCTTTTGTTCATTGTTGACCTTCAGGTTTTAAATGGCACAAATTAAGGGTCAAGCAGGAGACCTTTGGAATTGTTCATTTTTCAAATATATATGTGATGCAAGTGAAGGCAAGTTCGTTTCAGTTGCATTAAGTGGAAAGCCTTTTAATTATTCCTAGGAATAATAAAACTTATCTTTCTATTCACTGTTTGTATACAACTTCTTAAACATTCAGATCAAATTAAGAATTTAACAAGTGTGGACACAGAAAAACGTCTCGCCTGCATTCCGCATCAGTAACGAAAATAAATTTCGTCATAAGCATTACGTAAATAGCATTAAATATCAGCAGCGGCCTGTATACAAAATATTGTCACCATACCCTGTATAGTTACAGGGGAACAGCCGTAACCCAAAAACTTTAACGTAGTCACTGGACCGTGAAATTGAGGTCAAGGTCAGGTGGAACCTACCAGACAGTCATGTACTATTCATCAGCAACCTATACACCAAATATTGTCATCCTACCATGCGTAGTTACAGAGGAACTGTTGTAACCCAAAAACTTTAACGTAGTCGCTGGACCGTGAAATTGAGGTCAAGGTCAGGTGACACCTACCAGACAGTCATGTACTAGTCATCAGCAACCTATACACCAAATATTGTCATCCTACCATGCATAGTTACAGAGGAACTGTCGTAACCCAAAAACTTTAACGTAGTCGCTGGACCGTGAAATTGAGGTCAAGGTCAGGTGACACCTACCAGACAGTCATGTACTAGTCATCAGCAACCTATACACCAAATATTGTCATCCTACCATGCGTAGTTACAGAGGAACTGTCGTAACCCAAAAACTTTAACGTAGTCGCTGGACCGTGAAATTGAGGTCAAGGTCAGGTGACACCTACCAGACAGTCATGTACTAGTCATCAGCAACCTATACACCAAATATTGTCATCCTACCATGCATAGTAACAGAGGAACTGTCGTAACCCAAAAACTTTAACGTAGTCGCTGGAACGTGAAATTGAGGTCAAGGTCAGGTGACACCTACCAGACAGTCATGTACTAGTCATTAGCAACCTATACACCAAATATTGTCATCCTACCATGCGTAGTTACAGAGGAACTGTCGTAACCCAAAAACTTTAACGTAGTCGCTGGACCGTGAAATTGAGGTCAAGGTCAGGTGACACCTACCAGACAGTCATGTACTAGTCATCAGCAACCTATACACCAAATATTGTCATCCTACCATGCGTAGTTACAGAGGAACTGTCGTAACCCAAAAACTTTAACGTAGTCGCTGGACCGTGAAATTGAGGTCAAGGTCAGGTGACACCTACCAGACAGTCATGTACTAGTCATCAGCAACCTATACACCAAATATTGTCATCCTACCATGCGTAGTTAGTTACAGAGGAACTGTCGTAACCCAAAAACTTTAACGTAGTCGCTGGACCGTGAAATTGAGGTCAAGGTCAGGTGACAGGTGACTGACTGGCAAGTACTCATCATAAGCTACCTCTGGACCAAATTTGATGGACCTAGGGCTTGGGCTTACAAAGATATGAAGCAAGATGTCAAGTGTTTACGCCGCCGCCCCGCCGCCGGATTCCCATACATATGTCTCGCCTCAGGCGAGACAAAAATTGCAGGAATGCTGTCTATGGCTTCCATATTGAAAGTTTGAGTTTTCAAAATAATCCAAAAATTGCTGAAAATTAACACAATCATAATGTCTTCTATTTGCATGAACTCATAAATAGGTTAAATTTTCAAATGACTTTCTTGAGATAGTTAACATTATAAAGTTTTATAGCCAAAATATTTTTATAACATTTAAAGCACAAACATATTTACACAGTTAGCGTGGGCTGAATATTTCTACATATTGATAGTTCTACATAGCTTTAATTTAGAAAATATGTAAATATGTACCGTATCTACCATGATGAGTCGGATGAGAACCTGTGTTACATGCTTTAATCATTTTTTTCCAATATTTTCAAAACAAAAATGACATCACATCACAAATCTTAATGTACATCAAACTGGCATGACAAAGTTTTTAACAAATTATCAATATATGTCATTTTTTCTTGTAATTTATGCAGGAACTTGTTTCACATTGAGATCATTATCTTGTCCGTTAATGTAAAACTGCAGTTTAAGGTGGGTCAAATAGGAATGTCATTCAATTTTCCTGTCATTGTAAATTTAGAGAAATATTCAACATATTAGGAGTGTTTTTCCACTATGAATAAATGTATTTCTTTTTAAAATCAAGTTGACGATTGATAACATCAATAAATAAATGATTGATGTTTCCCTAAGTATATTGGCTGGTTATTTTACAGTGGATTTAACATAACATTTCCAAACATCAACTGCCACTTCAGCCACACAATTTCCAAGATTTGTACATTTATTTATTGAAAAACATCAATAACCTAATAGTTTTACATTGTTGCACACACTGATAATATAATTCTAAAATTTTGTTCAGAACTTAATAATATATATATTGTTTTATCTTTTTCTTAAATCAAACAACTTGCCTCTTATTCCAAATTACACAATATTTACCAAAAATGTAATTTCTTTTTGAAAACTTCTAATCACTAATAAATATGTTTTAATACTATTTTAAATCTACAAAAAATTCCCTGAAATATTTTGGTACCAGCCACATCATTGAATATTTTACTCCTGGTTTGGGCATATTTTTCTTTGACAGTTTGCTGTTTTTGGTAATGAGGGCATAACCTGCCCACGTGCGAGTCACGTTTCACTCTCAGGAAAGTCAGTCACAAATCAAAAGGTTCAAAACTAAAACCTGCAGGTGACATTCATGCTATGTCTGCCATTTTATAATGTTATATTGACCTCATTTCAAGGGAATGCCACAATCATCTGTTTTGTTAATTAATTCTATAATTAGAAAATATATCTGTCACTGTTTCCATTGTTATGTCATTCAGAAAATTGTTGATTTTATACAATTGTTGACATCTGAGTCTAAACTGATAACAGAGGTAGGATTTATATTGACTACTTAAAAATGGTGACTTGAAGGCAGGAAAAAAACAAGGAGGAAACAGATAAATAATGTCACTGCTACAACAGGCTAAATTAATTCTCTGCCCCTACCCAAAACTACATACTTTTCCAGTGCAGTCTAATTTGTGTTTCTTGTGTCCAATGCCAACACCTTTTTCCGTTGATTAAGTGTTTGATAATTTGTTCTCGTCCTGAATATAGCTGAAATACTGCTCGCTGGATGTAAAGCAAACATTCAATCAATCAATCAGTCTAGTAATGCCTAATGTGTTGCACAACTTCTTTTATCCCTATATTTTAAGTGCCCAACAATATCAAAACATTAAAGTTTGAATTTTGAATTTGAAATTTGTAAATAAGAATCTGGTATATGTTAGCTGGTGACCTTTTATTCCAGTTAACACAAGTAAATGATAGGAGTTATCTAACTTGACAGCTAACAGTAGGTGGGAACTATTTAGGTAAGAACAAATAATCGAACCCTCTCGGGTTTTTTTTGGCGAGGTTCAGCTGAAAAATCACAAAACTAACTTCAGATTATAACTGCAGTAAAATTTAGCATATATTTAGGTGTGTCTAACAATATTTTGTGATTAAGTTAATAAATTCAGGAGGTACAAGGTTCCTGTAGGTTACTATCTAGGGGAAAAAATCTTCATAAAACCTAACCTGTATGTCATTAACATTATCATTTCAACTAATTACTTGTAACTAAATTCTGAACTAGAATCAATATACAAATTGTCATAACAGAATAACAATCTGTAGCAGGGGAAGTATTGTGCAAGCCTTGTCTTTATTAACTTAATTTAATAAACAGTGTCCAGTTGAGAAGCAATTATTAAATTAACTCTTATCCAATACACTGAGGAACATTTTATATTACTCATCTGTTAGCTTGTGCCAATATTGACCCAACGATTAGGACTAACAGTACAGTAATGCTTTCTCTGTAAAGTGTCAATATTACAACAAATTATAAACCTAGAGTGTCAAATTCATAGGTCAACCCAACATAATCAAACATTTTAAGGATTAAGAGTCATTTTTAAGGGTTCTTTAGACTTCAAGAAATGGCTGAACATGACAAACCAGAGAATAAATTGCATTTGGGAATCATATTTCTTATCTGGATAGCATTCATATTTAACTTGTTCAACTTGAAAGGAAAACATTAAAAACCTCTTGTTTGATCATTTTAGAAGCAAGCCATTATTACTTACATTTTAGATTACATATCCTTTTCTATTTTTTTAAAATTAAAATTGGTAGCAAAAACTGGTTTTATTTTAAAACAATTCTCATCATTTTTTTTCACACTTGTAATATTTTTGTGTGAACCTTGGCTTTGGGAAACACAAATTGTTTCAAGATCCCAATAAAGCATAATCAAAAAACCAAATACATACAAATAACACAGGGCAATCTTGATAACAAATAGTCCAGCCTCATAACTCATCTCAAATAATTAGATCTGGACATATCACCAATTGTTCCATTAATCTACACACTGAAGATGAAGATTTTGTTGATTTTCTTTCATTGTTAGAACAAGGAAGTACAATATATGGATGATTTATTAAATTGATACATGATAAAACATAAAATTCATTTTTATAATGGTAGACAGATGTATAACAGGAATAGATTTTCTTGTTGTTCTTTTTTCCTTTTTTGCAAGAGAGGGGGATTCAGATGAATACTGATATTTTAAAATTGGAAAATGGAATTCATTAATATTTAGCATTTGCTTCTCAAGCCAAATCATGAATACATTAGAAATTGAATACTGAGCAAAATTCTGCTGAATAAAATTATTCAAACATTATGGTTTTTGCCAACAGAGTTTCTAATAACATACTATTATACTATTATAATTTGTGTATGATGAAATTTAACAATAATAAGAACTTTATTTATCTTTAACCCCAAAGTCCCTTAATTCAAGTGGATACAATCAAATTAAACAATTCCCAGAAGCAATCAGTACTCACAAAAAGCTTTTAGACCAGTAATAAAATTTGTGTAATTAAGTTGATATATTAAGATTTGACCTACACCAGCTGGTTATTATTGAGTTTATATATACATAGCCTAGTCTTAGCTTCAACCAATTTGCCACTGATAAGAAATAATTGCAATCAAATTGATTTTACCTATACTGTTATTGCCTTCCTGCCTGTAAGGTATTAGTTTGATGACACCTCTTTACAAATTTTATTAACTTTCTGTGTAAAGTAAATGAAATGGAGTTGTAAAACAGCCAACACTGAGAACTAACATCACAAGATGTAGAACAATGGCCAATATTAACATATAAACTGTCTGAGAATGCTGACTATTAAGGGACAACAATTGTACACTTGTTTATAAACTACTTTTGAAACCTTTGCAGCCATTATCATAACATGCTTATTGTAATAAATTATGGCAGACCAGTGGTTTTTGTTAATACTGTGAAACTTTTCTTATATTTGGTATCAAAAAGTTAAGATAAAAAAAAAGAAAAAATTCAGTTAAACATAATACAGCTAAACAAACCATTATTCTAAAAATCTGACATGTATGGCTGTACATACACCTGTAAACAAAGGCCAAAATGCAGTTGTACATATATCTGTAAACAAAGTGGCCAAAATACTGCTGTACATATATCTGTAAACAAAATGGCCAAAATACAGCTGTACATATACCTGTAAACGAAGTGGCCAAAATAAAGCTATAGATACACCTGTAAACAAAGTGGCCAAAATACAGCTGTACATATACTGTAAACAAAGTGGCCAAAATACTGCTGTATATATACCTGTAAACAAAGTGGCCAAAATACTGCTGTATATACCTGTAAACAAAGTAGCCAAAAAACCAGAAACATCCTGAATTTAGCTAAAATACTGTTTCCTGGACATGAAGCATCTAAATCAGCTAAAAAACAAAAGAAGTCGGACATTTCCACAAGAACTGATACCAGACATTTTTTCAAGTGACTTTAAATCAACATGGTTTTTAATAATTATATCATATCAAAATAGCTATAAACATTTTTCTATTCCTTTCAAATGGTTTCATTTACTAAAATATAGTAATATCCATTATTTAAAAATCAGTTATTTATACAACTGTATATAATTTTTGTGTTCTTTTAAAGATCTTTGGTTTAGACACATGTCTAGTAAACAAACAGTATGAAACTGTTTAATTTGTTTAAATCTTATCTTAAGTGTTTTTCATTTTTTTTGCTGTATTTATTATTTTGAGGAAAACTTACAAATGAACAAAACTATATATAAAATATAATAATACAAGCAGTTTGTAACAATGGCCCTAAAAACTGAGAACCTTGATGCTTTGCATCAGCACAACACAACCGTAATTCTTATGTTGTGCTTGGACAGAGAGCTGGTAGTGTACTGTTGTTTCTTCTTTGGAAGGCGTTGAAGGGATTTATGTTTTCTAACGCAGACAAAATACTGTGCAAATTATAGCAGAGTGTAATCTTATTTATTCTGATTATTTGCATATGTTCAATTTCCTTCACAGAATCAGCAGGCAATATTGCATGCACCCGTGCTATATAAAATCTGTATTTAAAATCAGATTCCAATAAATACTGACTCTGAGTACTGCACTGCTTTCCCCTTAGGACCAAATATTGATGATCATGTTGAATAACATAGGCAGACTGTAGTTTAAGGTTACTAACTGTATATTGGAGATGTCAGATGCTATTGTTTTTGTTAAACTAAGAAAAAGACAGCAATTCCCTACGGAATCTAACTAGGAATATAATGACTCTGAAGCCATTATGTCAGGACTGATGCATTGAACATATAATAAGTACTTCTCTCCAGAGAACTGGGCAGTTTTCAGTATTGTTTATTTGTAATTAGGATGATATAAAGTACTTCTAATTAAAATTGATTTGGTGATTATTTGTAAGAGATATGTTTCATTACAGTGGAATTAACACTTAAGATCAATTACATGGTTCTTAATAAATGAAATGTGTCCCTGGAACTGAATACAGCTATTGATACTTATAAATCTCTCTTACTTCGTCTTGAAACATACAAAGCTTATAACTTTAAAAACAGATGAGAATTCTGGACAATGTTTTGTATTTTTGTTTGAATGTTGTTTGATGCCCCTTTCAGCAATTTTTCAGCTATACAATGGCGTCCAGTTTTTATTGAGGTAGGAAGCTGGAGTATCAGGAGAAAACCACTGACTTTGGGTAACCTGGCAATCCTTGTCAATTAAGATTGGTGTCAAAATTTCGCACACAAATATATATAATGAAAAAGCTTTATTTTATAGGATTCTTTTATCAGCTAAAATCTTATTTCAAGGCCCATTTTTTATAACCCTTTCCCACATACCAATTTGTCATTTTATATAGAAAATGTATAAAATTAAAGACTTATTTTAAGGGATTGAGGGTTCCGAGTTGAAGCCAATTATTAACTTATAAAGATATAAATTTATTTTGTTGTCGAATTTCTACTTGGCTAAAATAAAACAAAAATCAATTTCAAAACTTTTATTAAGTAAGTGCAAAAATGTTCATTTTTATCGAAAATAAACATCATATTTTAAAAAGTCACAATTGAATTTGATGCAAATCAGAATAAATATCATTAAGTAATATGAGAAATTGCATGATTCATCCAAATAATAAAACGAATGCAGTCTGAATCAGGTGAATAGAAATTACTAACCATCAAATAAATCTAGCAGTGTCAAATCAGTTGGAGTAATTTTTTCATGACCATTTTCTTTTTTATGTCATTTTTGCCCTCTCTTGGGATACTTAACTTACTGTTTGCACAATTCATAGGCTACAATTATGTCATATCATTTAAGTCCATGTTAACAGTTGAACTTCCTATGGCTTTCAATTTACATGTTACAATCCTTAGGAGGATTATAAACAATATTGATATAAATCTCTGTTATTTATAGCATGTTCTGCCACAGTTACTTTGGCTTAAAACGAGTCATGAATGTTATAAAGATTTTAATGAACAAATGTGATACAAAACTAGTCGTCACATTTTAAAAAATACAGAATTTTTTTAAGTATTTACAACTGCATTACATGTTCCAGTGGTATTAATGTCCTCTGAAAAATAAGTTATTTGCAGCATTTCTTAAAAAAATCCAGTTGAATTTAAAATTGAGTTTAAAGCTAAATCCTCAGATTCCGTTGCCACTTCCACTATCATTTATGGCAGACAAGTTTTTAAATATCAGTAGTGCTTCTCACAAAAAGTCGAAAGTTTAAAATACATCGTAAGTGTTGACATCACAATGGATTTCCCTTTGATCTTCCAAAACTTACGATGGATATTATACTTACGAATTTTTGTGAAATCAACTACAGGATTTTAAAGTCATTAAGTACAAATACAATTATGTGAAACTATAATTTAACATTTTCTGAAAAGTCTACTGTTTTCTTGAACATAAACAAATATCAGAGTATAAATAATAATGCACAAACATTTCACTATTTTAAACAATGGACTTTATCCGACAGTGACCTATGGTCCCTTTCAGCAATATGACGATTTAACTGTGCCCGACTAAAAAAATATGGTCGTAATTTTGAATCAACAAGAAAATGGTTATATTTCTTTTGAGATTCCTGTTGTCCTCACCATGAATTATCGCTGGTTGTCACACTGAGAAGTGATGACACTGATTTTAGGTTTAATTTATCTATGAATGGAAGAAAAATACCCAAATGTTGTTCTTACCCGCCTTACTGCCAGCTGACATCTTAGACTTGTTTGTATAATCAAATGATTTAAACCATGTAATTGTCCTGTATAAAAATTGCAATCTGAGGTATATCCACAACTGTTAAATTAAAAAATTGCTGAAGTCTGAAATGGTCAGGTTGCAAAGCAAGTGCCTTAATAAATGTTGAATGGTTTTCAATTTGTTTGGGTGTGTGTCAAAAAATGTAGATCTAGCCCGGAGTTGATTACACAAAAACAGAACCATCATGTATAAATGTGTTGTAAATGACTAAGTTTCATTGTCCAGAAAAATGAGAAAACAATCCTTGAAGAATTCCATAATAGCAGGTGCACAATTTTAATAAGTGTGCAATCTTTCTTTAAAGTTTCATGGACCTGGGTTGAAATCTGAAGGAGGAGTTCTAGGAGTTGATTACACAAATTGATACCGTATTTTCCTCAGAAATGTTTTCCTGGACAAATGGGAATAATATTTTAGTCATTTAAACTCACCAAGGGATAAAGCGATTTTATTTTTCTTGAAACACTGACTATTTCACGAAGCAGTAGCAGAGGGAAATAGTGTAGTGTTGAAGAAGAAATAAAAATCACTATATCCACAGGTGCTGATTCTTAACTGTTATACTATATTGAACAAGTTTTTAAATAGTTAAGATATGATAAAAGCTAAAAGTCAAAATAAAGTAAAGTAACTATGATTTTCGTTGTACAGAAAACACTAGAAAAGAAAATTCATATCAATTTCAACAGGTCATTATGCGTTTATTTCCAAATATGGAAAACCCTGTGAATTAACCAAACCCGTAATTCCAATTAATTTCAATAGGCCACACTTTCCTATATCTCCAAATTTGGAAAACCATGAGACATATAATCAAAGTGCTATTCACCAGTGAATATTACATTGTAGGTAATATTCACATGTAAAGAGAACTTAGAAGACAAATTGATTCAACACCTTGGAATAACAATATATAAAGTTTATATAGAAAAATATGTCATCTAATGGGACATTAAATGATACCCCATCACACTGTATTGTTTTTAATATCCATAAACACATCTGACTGAATTACAAAGGAACAGCTGAGCATGATAACAGTCCACTTCATAAGACAATTTTTGCCTTGACCTAGGACCCATAAAAAATTATTTTAAATTAGTCTAACACAAAAACTACAAATGGAATTGTGCTGATGATTCAACTTGATCAACAGCTGTGTTTTCACAAAATCTGTTAATGTGTTTTCAAGTTATTGTTTGGAACAACTGTCAACTGTTGACCAAAAAAAATTGTTTTGGCCCAAATGGAAATTGATTGTGCTAAAAAATGAACTTGATCTTCATTTTATAGTATTTAACAGCTATGCAAAGTTTAAACCCAAACTAAGAAAGATAGACAGACAGACACTCATCTCCAAATCAAGGGTATCATATAATACCCCACCGTTTTGTGTGGCCAGGTATAAAAAGGTATGAGAAGTATAATAAAATTATATCTCCTGGTACCCTTGTCTGTACTTTGGACAAAAGGTAATATTTTATTACTGGTCCCAACATGTAGTGAAATAATTTTTTGTGTGTGACATGCATGTTTATAGCGTTACTAACTTCTGTATTCTGTATTGGGCCTAGAACTGATTTGAGGATGGTTGTATTGATCCCGTTTCCCGTAGGGTTAAGGACCAATACAGCTAACTAAGAATCAATAGTGGGCCAATATAGAATCAGCCAGTTTGTAACACTTTAATAAATAATCCATGGCTGGTCGGTATGACTGTTCAGTCCATACCATATGGAAATCAGTATATTTACTCTTCATATTGCCCCGTGGGCAAAAAGAAAAAAGTTTTTAACCAGGTAGCCTTTTATATTAATTCAATACTCAAGATATTGATAAGCCTAGTTTTGCATATTAGGGCTGATTTTTACATCTTTTATAAATCACGAGAACAAAAATGGCTGAAAATACTCTTTTACTGATTCTTTAAATATAAAAACTGGTTTGTTTTACTGTACTGCAGATAAAAAAAATATTTGTAGGTTGTCAGAAAATAATATGAATGTAGGCGCAGCCTAAATGCGAGCATCCCACATCGATGTCAAAATTATTTTTGTCTTCTTTTATATTATATATTTTTTCGTTCGTCTACAATATTTTCTTCGGATAGCTCAGCTACCATCTGAAATGGATTTGTTCATATGGATCACGTGACGTTTTAATCACATGCATGTAACCGTACAGCTCGCATCTGCGATGCTTGCTATAAAGATTATTTGTAGTAACTGAAAAACTAGTGAGAGATGGTCAACAGAGCCTAAGATTTCTACCAGTTTCTAAGGCTCATACAAATTAACTATTTTAGCTTTTTTTATTTGAAAAAGTAAAGATACTGTACATAGAACTAGGCCAATGTTGGTTGATCTGTATCAACAACACAAAAACACAATTTTATCTACTTTAAAAATATTTATTGTAAATATTTGTCATATAATGCTGTCAAACTTGACAAATTATATATAGTGTTTAACAAATGTAATCAATGGCTGTGACTTCCAATCATCATTGATAGTAATGACCACTTTATTATGTATTTCATTATATATAATTTGAAGTAGAGCAAGGTTCATTATATACACATAAAACAACAATAAAGTCCTGGAAATTTGTAGAATACAAATAGTTTGATTGCTTACAAGTAATAACTCATATAATGATAATACATGTATATTATAATTACACTGAATTTATAGTCAAATTTGCATCATCTTCAAAGGACAGTTTGGGGGCACTGTGGCCTAGTTAAAGTAGTTAGTCATGTACTAATAATCACTGACTGAGTATACAATGCAAGCAGGGTGTGCCAGTTTGGATGTCACTGGGTACTCAGGATTCCTCCAAATAACAAGTGTGGACACAGAAAAATGTCTCACCTGCATTTCGCATCAGTAACAATTACATCAAAAGCATTATGTAAATAGAATTAAATTTTTATCATTTAAAATATACCATGCATGGTTACAGAGAAATGGACTCAATCCAAAAACTTAACCGTAGTCACTGGACAGTAAAATTGAGGTAATGGTCAGTGACACCTACCAGACACTCATGTATTAATCATTAGCAACCTGTACACCAAATACTGTCATCCTTCCATGCATAGTTACAAAGGAACTGTCCTGATACAAAACTTTAATGTAGTCGCTGGACCATAAAATTGAGGTCAAGGTCAAATGACACCTCCCAGACAGTCATGTACTCTTCATCAGCAACCTATATACCAAAATAGTGTCACCCTATCAAGCATGGTTACAGAGGAACTGCCGTAATACAAAAACTTTAACCTAGTCACTTGACTGTGAATGGATGTCAAGGTCAGGTGACACCTACCAGACAGACATGCACTCTTCAGCAGCAACCTGTATACCAAATATTGTCATCATACCATGCATGGTTATAGAGGAAATGCCTTAATACAAAAACTTAAACATAGTAGCTGGACCATGAAATTGAGGTCAAGTTCAGGTGACAGACCAACTGCCAAGTACTCATCATAAGCTACCACTGGACCAAATCTGATTTACCTAAGCTTACAAAGATATAAAGCAAATGTTAAAGTGTTGACACCGCCACCAGATTCCCATGTATATGTCTTGTCTCCAGCAACATTCATCACAGGCAAGACAAAAACTGGATGCCAAACAAACAAGCCTGAACTTAAAAAAAACCAGTTAAGTATAATGTACAATCAAACCGGCTTTATAGACAAACCTGTATTAAGCAACAAACATAACACCATTACTGAACGTTTTACTAACCAACCTGTATTATAAGACTACCTGTCCAATGGGGACAATTTTTTGCTCTTCTTTGATCAGTCGTTCAATTAAGAAATAGATCACCGATCTGAAAGTCATATAGCATTTTATACCCCTATCAGTATTGATTGGTCAGTTACACATCTTTACAAAACCAATATACCCGGGTGTTGCTAACGGTTAGTTGCACAAAAGTACTTAAAGTGCATTTATATTATAAATGGTAATTGGTTTGTTTCATATATAGGATGATGAAATCTTTAACAACAGTCCAAATGTATTTTATGTTTAACAGAGGAAAGAAATATGAAAGATATGCAGTTTGACAAACAGCGACATCACACTATTATGATGTCTATGCAAGACATTCAGTGCCAAAATTAATTTCTCAAAAATCTGTTTGAATCCAACAAAAAACTGTTCTTTTTCGAGAACTGTAGGGTGCTACCTTTGCTACCAAAGGTAGCACCCTACACCTTGTAAAAACGTCTCATTTTTATCAAATTTCAATCAAACTTTCTTTGATAATGATGAAAACGTTACTTTAACATCCGCCATTGCATTGACAAAGTAGCTAAAAATCCATTATTTCAAACTAATACCTGGGATAAATTTGTTATACATGTTCATATCCATAAATATGGATATTTTAACACCTTCAGCACCCCTGTACACCCTTTGGCTTTGCCTCAGGGCGTACTAGGGGCACTTCAGGTGTTAAAATCTCCATATCTACAGATATGAATGTATATACTTATAATGTGAAATGGTTAGAGGCCCCCAAAACTATATTAACAAAAGGGCAGAGGAGATATAAATCATTTTGGCCCAGTGTATCATGAACTATTTTTTATATTATACTTTTACCTTTTTTTAGCCAAAATGCTATGCTAACTTGTTTTTTTTTCAATATGTATCGTGATCACTGAAATATTTATCTTCTCAATATACACTACATGTACTGTCAGACTGTGCTCATAATAATGTTATTTTTGTTCTGTACACTCATTTTGCTATACTTGTATTTCTATTTCTTTGTACAGTGTATAATTATTACAACTATGATCACATACTTGTTAACTTGGAATACAAATGACTAACCAATACCAGATGTGTAAATCCAGATTGTAGATGGTTTATATATATTATATGGACCAGTTTATGTACATTATATGGACCAGTTTATATACATTATATGGACCAGTTTATATACATTATATGGACCAGTTTATATACATTATATGGACCAGTTAGAACTACCTAGGAATAATTGTAAAAGTATAATATCAGCTTAGACTATATGTATTATTTACATAGAATATTTATCCTTATATTGCCAATGAGAAAGTTCTGATTCCTAATAACAGAGTAACATATTTAGGTACACTGAAGATTAATTATCATAAATGAAGTGAATTTTCTTTGACCAATATATATGTGGTATCAGTAGCCACCTTTTCATTAAAAAATAAATTAACAGTCAGCAGCTGTGCCCATTTTTAACGTTAAAAGGGGAGCTGATCAGGATACATTTTAATTTGGCTTCATTAATGCAAAGAATGACGTTTTCACTGAGGTAGAAAAATCATCTCTAATATACAATGAAAGAATGTACAATTTGATTGAAAGTTTTGGAGATAAAAGTAAAGCTTGTTTTAATGAAAAAGGATAACAGTGAATACATCTTTCAATAAAAGTCAATAGATAAGGTTTACTTGTAAGATGAAATAACATTTAATCTTATCTATATAATTCAGATCACACACAAAGACAGTTTTCCGATGCGTCTATACCAGTATTGGTCCTGCATCGTATTTATTCAGATTCAGAAAGACAGATAACTGGAGTTATGTCCCTTAGAACACAATAATATAGTGAAAACCTCTTTGTAGATTTATTAGGAGCTATACAATTTTTGATATAATGTTCATGAAAATAATTCTCCAATATTGGTCAATAATGGAAACCAGCTAAGATCTAGTTAGGGGAAATACAGTCTCATAGATGCATGTTTATTAATATTACCTTCAGTGAACACGTTCAGAGCTTGCACCAATTTAGAAAAAGTTGGTGTCAAAAAATCACCAACTGTTAACCTCAAAACATTTTTTTCTTTTCATGCATTTCAACTATACTTGACATGCATGAATTCACAGTTATAATTGTGGCCCTGCTAAAAACTCTGATAGCATGTTGGATACTTTCATTGGACATTATGGTCAATACTGACATATGCAGCATGGCATTTTTGTTTTGTTATTATACCTGAAACTATATGTTTTCTGTATACAGATTTTAGGCTGATACATGTTCGAATAGGTAGAAGGATCTTGTTTCAGGCCGTAAATTGAAAGACAAACAATTTTTTGTCTTTTTTACAGAAAAAAAACCTGAATACCTCTTGAACTCATTGTTTTTATCGATTGTATTTTCTGTTTATTTAGTAGAAGTATTAAAATTTGAAAACTTCTTAATTCAGCAATGCTTGAATTCAGTTATAGGCATAACAGTAGTAAATGTGTACCAGTAACAAGTTACCAGATTGTGTACCCTACATTAAGTACAGTACTGAATACTTCGTTGTGTTCTGATTTGGTAAATAGTGGTTAGATGTGTACAATTTTTTAGCTGTAAGCTCCTGCATAAATTAAGTTTTAAAAAGTGGTAAAACTTTTCTCAGATCTTGCAAGATAAAATTTTGGTAATTTTTTAAACAATGTAGTATTTTTACATTCACTGCATTAGAAATTGATGTAAAAGTGGGAGCGTCTCAAAATGTTCTAACTAGCGAAAAAAGGAATTGGTCACGGATATATATGGCATATATTTTTTAAATGGTAAATGAAAGTTTATTAATTTCCTAGTCCAGGTAAATGCTGATCAATGTTAGAAAGGTATGCAAATCACAGTAATGTTAGTGTTGTCGACTATAGCTAAAACATTTACTACTGTGCTACCTATATGTCAGATGATGTTTTGTGGATTTTATTTCTGAGAGTACATCAAGGTTATTTTTTGCATAGATTGCAGTATATCTTGTTGAAACTAACTGAAGGCAGTACTCAAAAAGAAGGTATTGTCTAATGGACACTATAAAAACTGCTAAGTCAGCACTTTTTGCATTTTTCTATATACACATATTAAAACACCACACACAATCACAGTAAAGTGTTTTCCTGTCTTTCTTCCATTTAAACTTTCGTTCTGTATGGTCATCTTAACTTTTCGCAATGAATTGGGCATATTCATGGGCATAAAATTATATTTCGATAAAAAAATTAGGCCAAAAATAGTGTAAATTTTAAACCGTACTGATCAGTTTGAACTTTGGATCAATTTCTCCCAAAGTTTTGATATGACAATGAAAACCTTTGGCTGAAAACTAGATTTTGTCCCCAATTGCTGAATTTAGGGCCACAATAAAGCAAATTAATAGGAACAAGTTCAAATTTAAAAAAAAATTTAGTCCAAAATAAGCAAAAATTTGCCAAAAATGGTAATGTATTGTCTATAAAAGTGATTATTGTGCACATGATTTAACAAAAAATGTTCAACAGATGGTTTGTAAAGGCATAATTAGGGTCAAAATATCCAACTTAAAAGAGAAAACAGATTTCCTTTACTTAAGTAGCATTTTTTGTGGAATTTAGTGTTATCAACAGCCTTTCAGTGAAATATTGGTACTTTTATTTCGCACTAATTGAAGGTATAAAACAGGTTAAATTAAAATTTGTTCATTTATTTGTACTTGTTTAATAGGTTTCTTGTCTACAAGCACCATCCTGTTAATTTGAAGCCACTTTGAAACAATTTAGGGGTCAATATGGCATAGTGTAAAAGATGGAGTGGTCAGCTATTGAAAGCCACCATATCTTAGTGGGCCAGCATAGATTGGGCTGGCCAATAGTATAATATAAGGCTAGTGCATTTAAAATGTATCTGTTATAGAACTTTGATATTATTTTCTTATTTAAAAGTGCAGGGGCAGTGACAGTAAAGCAAATTTTTATTCTGAAGATGTCTTCAAACACATGTTAGATACATATGCAATTTTTCTCCTTGGGTAGGGCTAAAGAATAGAAGAATTTTTCAAGAACACTTTGAATACCAATATATCTTTTATTGATTTTAATTCAAATATGACCTATGTACTTGATGTAGAAATATTGGCTAAATTGGTTCTCTTGCAAACTTGGTATAGGCATAACAGTAGTAAATGTGTACCAGTAACAAGTTACCAGATTGTGTACCCTACATTAAGTACAGTACTGAATACTTAGTTGTGTTCTGATTTGGTAAATAGTGGTTAGATGTGTACAATTTTTTAGCTGTAAGCTCCTGCATAAATTAAGTTTTAAAAAGTGGTAAAATTTTTCTCAGATCTTGCAAGATAAAATTTTGGTAATTTTTTAAACAATGTAGTATTTTTACATTCACTGCATTAGAAATTGATGTAAAAGTGGGAGCGTCTCAAAATGTTCTAACTAGCGAAAAAAGGAATTGGTCACGGATATATATGGCATATATTTTTTAAATGGTAAATGAAAGTTTATTAATTTCCTAGTCCAGGTAAATGCTGATCAATGTTAGAAAGGTATGCAAATCACAGTAATGTTAGTGTTGTCGACTATAGCTAAAACATTTACTACTGTGCTACCTATAGCTTCAACTTTCATTCTTTAGTCCACTTAGTCTTGCAATTTGAATTCCCATGGTAGTACTTTATTATAATTTTATAATTAAATATGATGAAATTTTTTTCAAATTAGTTTTTAAACACTATTTTTATTGAATTTATTATTTGTAACAAACAAGCAACAAAAGAAATATTTTGTGAATAACTTTTCTTGGCACTTTGGAGTTATCTCCCCTACACCATAATACAGTAACTTGTCATAAAAATATTTACCATTCTCTTCTCTGTTCAACTTGAACTTTGACTTGTAATTTTTTAACTTGGACAGCAACACTAGAATAACGATTCCCGCAATCATAGTCCAGACAATGTAGTTCTCATGGCCATTCGGTTCTCCAGTCTAATAAAATAATTAATAATTAAAACATTTCATTACTGTTAAGCTTTACAGACAACTCTAACCATACTAAAATACATTGAATCAAATTCTTCAAAGAACAAACAAAACAAAACTTAATTTCAATTTGAGAATCTCAAAAAACTCATTTCAGTATCATGCATACAATCATGATATTCTCGCCAGTAAAAAAAGACAGAAAAGGCTGTAGATTACTGTAAATTACAATTGTATGCATTATTAGTAGTAATTATTGAAAATTACTGGTTTTTTTTAACTTAAATTTTATTTTTTTTTGTTGGTTTAATGCACTATCAAATATAACTTATTTAATTTCTGATTTAATACATAGTTTTGGGTTGAGAAATGTACAAGATTACGGACAAATAGTCTTATTAAAACTAAAAAAATAACTTTTCTTACAACTTGTATTTGAATATACAAGTCTGTGTCTGTCTGTACTGTACTGGATTGTAGATGGGCTGATGACTGGATAGTACTGTACGGAGAGTGTGTCTGAAGGTCAAAGGTCAAATAATCATCAGTGCTGTTTCCAAATATAATATCAGTCTGAAAAAAAAGAATATGTAATATAGCTAGAATTTTAATTACCAAAATTATTAACAGGTATGCATGATCAAACTATATATTTATTACTGACACTGTGAAACAGAAATTTGTTTAAGACATTTGTGACTCCATTTCCTGCATTACACAGAAAATTAAGCTCTTTAAATGGCATGATTATCTCCCTTTAATTGCTCATCATTATTATAAATAATAATATGTCATATTCTGTGAGTTTTATATCTAAAACAAACTATTATGAAATAGAGCCAATTTTGTTCTAAAATACATTTATCTTATTCTAAACTAGTTTTCATTTCAAGCAAAAAGATGAGAATCATAGAAACATTATCAAAATAAGCCTTTTACACAAAACAGTCCTAATGTACATTTTGAAATATAAACAGACAATTTGTAGGCCTTTTATGGTAATTAGCATAATTTTCACTAAACGATGTCATTTCATACCATACTTTTGTATATAAAAGCACCCTTATCAGTTAAAATACCTAATTTAACATCATAACAAAACTGTTATTTTATCAATTTAAGGTAAATTACACAATAAAAGCTGGTTAGTGGGTAATAGTAGAACCTGTCCTTAAACTGAGACTAAGGTTAAAACATTTATTATAATGAGCAAGAATATTAAAAAATAGCATACGAAGGATTACTTGATTTAACACAAAATTATTTGAATGAGCAATCAGAGGTAAAAAATCTGCAATGAAAAATCTCTTGAAACATGGAGATTACTAGGAAATAATTGACAAAAATACAGCTGATACTTGGTTATACATGTATATCTGGGCATAAACAACTCTGTAACATATAATATGATGACCTTTAAAAAAACCACAGCCCATGACCAAGACGCTCTCCTGCATTTCATAAATAGGTTAAAATAAAATCTCACCAAATGTCAACAATTACGATGCAATTATACACATCTATGATTTTTTTATTATTATTATAAAGAAATATATGCAAACGTCATCTATCTGACAATATTCCACGGTTCATGAAGGCTTAATCGAAAAAGATGTTCATCTCCAAAACTCATCGTTGAGCTATCAATTATAAAGTCGTATATCCATACATGCATACAAAACAAAGTCTGTTCAAAGAAATGTGTTGTGTCAAGATTTAAAGTACTGAGGTCATAGATTTTTGTAATAGAGGGTCAGACTTTTAGTCCATTTGAATTAGAACTTGATAATTTGTGACGGAGTTGATTGTTTCTATTTTTAATGTGTCTGCACATTATCCACACTAATGACTTGTGACACTGTAGTGTCAACTTAAAATGCAATACTACTTTACAATTATTTGAAGATGTTTTTATACCCCCTTTTTTTCTCAACTTGTCAGCTGTATCATGACATCCAGGCCCCATTGCCATCAAATATTTTAATTCTTAATTTCATCAAAACTTAATTTAAATTATTCTTGACCTCAGGACTGGCCATGAATTTTGGGGCTATCAATGAAAACTATGATAGGTAGAGAAGAATTTGTTGTATACAATTGTCACCTACAGACCATTGAAATCCTACACAACCATGCCGCTGGATACAAGAGTACCAAAAACTAAGTCCACTGCTTGCTGTGGGGGATGGTTGACTGTAAATCCTATGGATTGCCAAACAGCCACCATTTTATTTATAAAATAACTTCTGTACCAGGTACATTATACAATCAGGTTGTAAGCATTATATGATCAACATGCAAGCATAATGCCAATTTTATACAATGATAAAATAGACAGACTAGTAAATACAATCTGGGTCAACCTTTAATACCTGTGCAGGTGTGACAGGTTGGGACTTTTATTTTTTCTTATCTGGGACAATAATTATTACTTACATTGACAAATTATTGCACTTCCTATGTCTTGGTAGGGGGGAAATTATACACAAGGCCTTGTTTACCCAAGATTACTGACTATACTCAAGACTTTAAACACCATTCACGTTTATAGAAATTGTGATACGCCAAAACATTGAATGGGAACAAAAAACATTTTATATTCAACACCTATCTAATCCTCTCTCTGATTTTGTCATGTCCCCTGCAAATCCTTCCATTATCTAATATCTGGAGCAAGTTCAGTCAGATAAACACAAGACTTCAATTAAATTTGTATGATTCACTTTCGAGCTTTTTTTGAATAAGTTGACATGCACTACATTTTGTCGTGACTGACAATATTAATAGAACTGTCTCTAAAATTAATAAAAAATAGTGCAATAGAGTTTAAGTTAATAATTCATATCTTAAGTGTAAAAATTTGCAAAGGAAACGGTTGCAACTTACTAGTTGTATATTGCATTTACATGTACTGGGACCATACTGGGAGGGTTCCCAGTGCTCGACCCACAGCGCAGCCCAGCGCATCCCTGGGTGGCAGATCAGGGAGACCCTCTCGTTGGGGGGTTGTCAGGTCATAATACGGAAAGCCTGACTGCGGACCTAGTGGGTAACATGTTTGGAGAGTGCCACACTCATTGCACAATAAAGACCCCTCTTGTAGATTTCGAAAAAGAGTAGGCTCATTGTAGCCACTACAAAAGGCTAAATTCTCCGCCCCTACCCAAAACTCCATACTTTTCCAGTGGCAGTCAAAATTGTATTCCCTGTGACCCATCCCACCCCCATTTTTCATTTATTATTGTTTGTTAACTTGTTCCCGTCCTGAATATATAGCTGAAATACTGCTCGCTGGACGTAAAGCAGACATCCAATCAATCAATCAATCATATACATGTACAATGTATATATATTTTATATACATGTACCTTGCATAATAATAACATTTCCAGTTTAAAAATACCAGCTATAACTTTACTCATGTACACATATAAAATGGTGGAAGAGGGTATGGGCATTTTCTCTTGAAATGCAGCATGCACCCTCTACCCACAGGTTGGCCTTCCAAAGTCCATGCATTTGGTACTTTTAAGGTATGCGACCCATAAATGAAGTCACCGTTTAATTTTATATTTAGACCAAGAAATGCAGCTTTATTAACTCAATATATTACTAATTAATAATACAAAGTAACTATTTTTTTTACTTTGATTCAATGTTAACAGTTTTGAGGAAAAAAAGTTAGTTACTCAAATAGTATTTCCGATGTTTGCCGAACATTACAGAGGTTTGCTCCATTGACAAACAATGGACATCCGGGACACCAAATATGATCACGTTGTCAATTATGGTCCGGATACCTTAAGTAAAGCTCACTACAGCTTTTGCTTTAAACGATTACATAAAAGTTGCTTTAAACAGATGTGGGAGTTTGCCTTTGCTCCTTAAGTCCTTTGACAATTTTTTTTATTTGGTGGACTATAAACCGTGTTGCAAGAATCGTAAGTTTTTACATAGGGAAAATTTGTGGCTCTAAGGTGCACCAAATAAAAAAAATGACCTATAGAGCTACTGTTCTGCAGGTAGGAGTTTACCAGTTGATTATCCTCTGTCAGTGGTTCCACCTAGCTTCTTTTACTAATAAAATAGATATGAGAGGTAAGAAAGCGGTAAAATGGCTGTAAACCTGATCTCTAGCACACATTTTGTTAAGAACACCAAAATTGATCATGACACAATTTCTTTTCTATCATGTTACCTCAGCATGCTTTGTCAAATATGCTTCTACCATCTAACAAGATTTTAGCATAACTTAGTATTAGAGAACAGATGATTAAATCTTGATCACAAATGTTAATTCACAACCTCAGGGAGGCATTTACTTTAAAGTAAGCGGCTTACAGCTAGTTTTTTTCTACCTACCAAACTCTTCTTGCAGCTAAATGTCAATAAGCCAACATCAAAGAGAATTTTAAAATAATTTTGTTTCAAGTACAAATCTTGTAGTTTAATTAATGTTTCTTTTAAGCATTAAGTGTCTGTACAGATGCAAGCTTAATGACTCAACACACTGCTGAAGGGTAAATGTTATACTACATGTATGATTTAAAAAAAGATCTAAAGACCTAAATAAGGCATACTTAAATCAAGGTTTAAAAAGACACATGCATGCTTCAAGTAAGGAATGAATTCATACTAAAATCAGGACATAAATGCAGAATGTAGGCTTAGATCTTGATATAAAGACAAAATTCATACTAGCATTTGGACATAAAGGCCAAATACATGCTAACATCAAGACATAAAGACTGAATTCATGCTGAAACCAAGACAAAGACTGAATTCATGCTGAAACCAAGACAAAGACTGAATTCATGCTGAAACCAAGACAAAGACTGAATTCATGCTGAAACCAAGACAAAGACTGAATTCATGCTGAAACCAAGACAAAGACTGTATTCATGCTGAAACCAAGACATAAAGACTGAATTCATGCTGAAACCAAGACAAAGACTGAATTCATGCTGAAACCAAGACAAAGACTGAATTCATGCTGAAACCAAGACAAAGACTGAATTCATGCTGAAACCAAGACAAAGACTGAATTCATGCTGAAACCAAGACAAAGACTGAATTCATGCTGAAACCAAGACAAAGACTGAATTCATGCTAAAACCAAGATATAAAGAATGAATTCATGCTATAATGAAGAAATAATTGATAAATTCATGTTACCATAAAGACATAAATGCTGATTTATACCTTCAATTACAGGTCTAAGCTACATGAAAATGCATGCTTTAAGTATAAATATTCTAACTCATGTAAGAATCTGCATTCTGGATTGGCTGACTGTGGTCACATGATGACCAAGTTCTTTTATTATAAAGAGTAAATTTTATACTGGGTCAGTTAATTCCGTCCGACCAAGGGCATTGAGTTGTCGGTGTAGGACGTAAAAAATTCCCCAAGTCAAGTGGGTCAGTTGGAAAGAGTAAGCATTCTTGGCAACATTAAATCACACGGAATTATGTAATAGTAACGTGTGTATGGCCGTATCCAAAATTAAGTGTTGATGAAGGGACCGTATCTGGTCCTTCATCAGTCCATGATTCTGATACGGCCATACACACAAGTTACTATTACTTTTATTTAATTGAAAAAATTAGAAAACAAACAAGTTCAATAGTATACATGTACAAGACAAAATGAACTTTGTTTACCTATAATTTTTTAGCATGTGTGTTAAATAATATAAATGTTTTTCTTTGTTCTGCTGATATTTTACAGGTTTTACAATTTAGTTAGTAATTTTCAATTTAATTACATTCATTTGTTTTGTGGCTCATGAAAATTTGAAATTCAAAGCATCTCTTTTTTAATTGGGCTGTATCACTGTTACAGCCTGGGCTGTATCAAACTTTGGGCTGTAACATTAGATTGGATACAGCCCATTTCCTGATACACCCTGGTTTAGTTTTTTATTCTTAAACACATTAGCTGTAGCTTAAAATACAGACTGCAAATTATCCAATGGAATGGTTTGTTACATCACTGATATGAAATATTTATTTTGCTTGAATTTGAATGTATTAGGGCAGGATATGATATATATTTGTTACAGAGGCAGTTGTTGACATAAAACAAAGATGCACAGTTAGTAAATTTAATATGGGGACTGGTGCTCCGTGCTAGCCCTATATAAAATTGACTAACCCTGTATATCTTGTATCAAGTCAGCAACTGATGGACTATTAATATTATTCTGATAAAAACTGAATTCAAACGCATGTTTCATAAAGGAAAATAATGCACCTAATAATAACAAATATATCAGTGAGCCAAATAACAAAAACAAGATAGATTTGTAACCATTTTATAAGATAGACATCACAAGTGTAGATATCCCCACAGATAACCATACTTTTATCATTTATCAAATAATTAGACCTTTAACAAAATTACAATCTATAATCATAACCATAATAAAATTGAAGTATTAGTAACAAAGGTGAGAAACGATATTAGAAATAAATAATTTACTTATTTAATATTTAGGATTTTCTCTAATCTGATAAACGTGATTTAAAAAGTCATTTTAGAATTATAAAAATATGCCTTATGAAGTTAATTGATATTTAATCATAAGAAATAACTAGTTTAAATTCAATTTTAAGACCTGGTTTAAGCCCTAGATTATTAAAGATTACAGTTTTATAGAATTCTCTTCCTGTGTTATGGATTATGTTGAAGAACTTGCCCAATTAACAGAACTTAATTGATTTTGTCTTATTTCCATGAATTATGTAGGAAAAATTACACTAAATTAAAGTTTTCAAACATACACAATTTACAACTTCAACATATTGCATACTGAAACTATTGAAAATTTCAAGATATGGTAGTTAAACTTATTAAAATCATCCACACAAAAACAGTTTGAAACAAATAATGCAAATGAAATCTGTGCCTACTTTGAATAAAGATTTCCTAAACTATATATAACTGACCACAGTGAGAGTATATAAAGTAACATTTTGAACCAGTAAGCTGCTGAACTTATTAGTGAACAAGACAACAGAATAAGAAGCCATTTTTAAGTACTAGTATTTCATTTCAAAGAATCAAGCAGAAAGTGATCGATTCATGGTGGAAAAAAAATGTGTTTGCCAATGGTTTTGTATTTAAAGTATTCACAATAAAATGGGGAGATAAATTTAGACATGAAGGAATAAAGACCCAGAAATTAAAAGGTGGTGTTGTCATATGTATCTACAGTAGTTTTAATAATGTAATCAGACCTGTGTTTTTTCCATTATAATACAGTCTGCATGATATTCATAAAGACTAATGCTGAACTAGGGGATTCTAATTATAGAAAATAGCCAGTGGATTTAAAAAAAATCACAACAAACTGCATTTTGATATGGGAAAGAAGTACAAACTACATATATAAGATACTGCATGTAGTTCTAGTACTGTTGTAGTATTTGACATAATTGATTGCAATTTCAGTTGAACTAAGGTTAATGGTACTGAACTAAAAACATACCTGACATCATGTAGTATGATATGATATTGGCGGGTAATTGCTGACTTGTCAGGCAACTAGGTATGTCTGTTTAACCAGTACATCCTGGATTATTTGGTAAATTTATTTAGATTTGCATAGAATGTTTATTCTAATGCAACTTGGTATGGGATAATTTGAGGGGATTCAATAATAACTTACCTTTCAGAAAAATTATTAACAGTCCCACCCATAATATCTGGATTAAAAAGTGTGTATTGCTTATGTACACAATTTCTTTTTCATGCTTATAGCATCAAAATAAGAACAAAAACAGACCCTAAGATAGCTGATTAAACTGTACATTGAAATTATAGTACAATAAACAATGATCACTATATCTGCATATCTTTTTTCAATTAAAATTTCCCCAGCATACGGAAACGGTCACAACTCTAAAAGTGCTAGAAAGTTTTTTTTCTTGCCAAGACAATGAATATCTGTTATAATCTTTTATATTCATCTTAAACATCTAAAGACAAATAGCCTTTCATAACTCTACGACTTTAATGTGCTAAAATTAATGTTACATTTCATATTATGATATAGTAATACATTATAGTACATGTACTCCAGTACATGTAAGGATATTTGCGCACTATATTTGTCAAGTTTTTGTTAGAATTTGAACTCAATCAAAGTCAAAAGCTATTTTAAAGAATTAATTTTTCTATTTGACTTCCAGTTAGTAAACATAACACTAATAAAGCACTTGAAGACACTTTCAGTAACAGAAAACATAATACATGTACTTAACAGTTTATTTTAATACGATACAAGACTATTTTTGACTTGCGTAAATACAACTAGAACAAATTTTCCTATGCATCAGTAGACAAATTTTATACTATTTTTACTGGTTAAATATGCTGAAAATGACACCATAGTTAGATATCCTATGTCTTATCTTGACCATCTACACAATGTCCTTTTCATACTTATAATATATCTACCATAGACTATTAATGACTGGTCTCCAATTTCATCCAGTTTTAAATTACTATTCATTAAGATAAAGAAGCACTGCTTTATTGTATATAAATTAGCTAAATTTATTTTGTGAAGATTTAGGTACTCCAATACCTTAAGGATGAGTGCACTGGTCATGGCATTTTTCAGAAACACATTCACCCTAAACAAACAAGCTATAGTATAGCAAAATGTTTTATGTTTTGGAAATCATTCACTTTTACAATCTGTCTAGTATTTGATAATAGCTAATTGTGCTCAAAGGCAGAAAATATCATTTTAAAATTAAATATTAAAAAAAAAAATCGAAGAATGTGTCCATGGGACACAGATGCCCCTGCTAAATGAAGTCCCAAACAGGTAGTAGTTCTCCGACAGGTCTGAAAGTCGCTTAGTACGTACAACTTGTGATACTGAACCACCCTGCCAAATTTCAAATTGTTATGATGTACGGTTTCTGAGAAAAGCTTGACGGAAATTCGTACGGACGGACAGACGGACATGAGTAAAACTTAATTAGAACAAAAACAAAAACAGTATTTTCTGTTAACACAACTGCTAGCTTGTGTGTTATGATTAAGAAATTGCAAATAAATGTTATCTGTACATTTAGTTTTTTTCATGTGTTTATAAAACTATGTAGTGAGACCAGGGCTAACTGTACAATAACAGACCTCCTTACACTTATTCTTAATAGTATACTAGCAATTGTATGCTGTCACAAGGCATTTCTTGTCAACATTGTGGTTGCAAGTTTGCGATTGACCTTAGCTAGGGAGTTGTGAACTGCAACCTTGGTTGACAAGAAATTCCTGCAATGGTTTTCACAGAGTACTCTTGGTTCCCACTCCTAGTTAAATACTGGATGCCATAATTTAGCTGAACAATTCATAAACATAGAAAAAAACCATATTCAAACAAACAAAACTTTACATACAATGTAAATTTCTTTATATAGCCAAAGTTAATCACACACATCTACAATATTAATTTTTGGTGAAAATGGTGAATTTGCACAACACATCTTGTACCATTTACACAAGCCCTGATATTTCTTGGATATTGTCTAGCCTTTGAAGTATAAAGACTTAGCAGTATAACCAAGTACCCTGCACAAATTCAGAATTGCCCATTACTATTTGCATGACCTGCAGTGCTCATCAAACATGATGTTCAAACAAAGCTCAGGACTTTGATGTCCTGATCAGATAATTTTCCTTTTATTGTTCCCCCTTTTATTGGACTGACTAATTGACTTTAAAGAATTAAGTCAATGATCAGTACTAGTCTCTTTTCAAATGATCAATGGTTTTAAAAGTCTTGGGGAATAAGACTTAAAGTGTCTTCATGTTGGTCTGTCATCAAGGCCATATCTACTGAAATATCTGAATATTGCTTTCAAAGTGTGCCGTTTCAGTGACATATCAGATTTTGTGGTTTTCTATTTCTTAAATTGAAAACATTTAAATATTTATTCTTTGTTTGACCTCTGAGGTCTTTGAAGCTTTTCAGCCTAATCCCCCGTCATTTTAAAATAGTTCAATGTTTTTTTCTACTTCACTGGGTAGATATTGACAAGTAAAGTACTATCAAAGTCAATATGGAGACAAAATCTAACAAATGATCATTCCTATTTGTATTTCTTTTGTTGTCTGTGACAACAAGACATCAGTTTTACTAATTACTGGTGTTGTTTTGGGGTTTTTGTCTTTGTAAACTTCAAGATTGAATTAGGACCATACTAGTAATTCAAGTTTTTTTTTAAATAGGATATATTCATTAGACATAAAGTGTGTATACTCTTCTTCGAGTACTATTTGAGTTTTTATTCCAGTTTAACACATGCAATTTTGCCCGTCTCTTGCTGTCTTACTGGTGGCCAATTGATAAAGGTAGTAAGTCCTTTACTATTGATCATGTGAGGGTATAGGTCAAAATCCTAATGCAGACAAGGTGTGCTCAATTCTGACCTTAATTGACAAGCATTGTTAGTTTTCCTAAAGATGGTGGGCAGTTTTTACCCAGTACTCTGACTCTCCCCCCACCCCCATAAAAACTAAATGCAATGATATTGATATAGCTGAAAATGGCATTAAACTCCATTCAAACAAACAAACAATAAAACTACAATAGATCAGTATTACATGTATGTTCTACACTTTTTTAGATTGCAAACTTCTCAGTGCTAATCTTTAAAAAAAATTTATGTGCATAATGTATGATACAACAATAAAATAAAATATAAAAGTACACTTGATTTTATGGAAAAATCACGAGTTCAAAGTACTCTTTTATCAAATGCTATAACACAAAAATGAAAAAGATATAAAATATGCAAATCATTACATAGCAAATATACTTGAATATATTGTACACAGATCTGAATCCCACAGTGGGGGTATATATAAACAGTTATACAAATCTTAAAGCAACTGTGTCAAATAGAAATTTATATGACGTACATGTCTTTTTCAAATGTTCGTTTCTCTGGGTTATCCTTGTTGACACAGTTAGTCACCCGGGCTGCCAAAGAATAGAATCACTACTTTTTTCAGTAATAAATGATTTAGGCAACCTCCCCCTAGGTAAACTGTTTGGATTTGACTTTCAATGCATTTATTTGCATTTAATGAAAATCAAAATATTTTGCTGACTAACCAAACAGATGATTTTCGGTATGATTTATATCAAGGGCTATAGAGGGGAGGAGGGCCATCTCATATCTACTGATAACCTTTGACAACATTTTTTGTAAGTACCCAACGTAAGAACAATTTATCTAACTGTATATCATGTGTTTTTATATTAACCATTGACAAATTTAACAAATGGGTGTTTAGTAAATAACATACACTGGGATAAGAGGTAGTTCTAGTTCTATAATAATTAAACATGACATTCACATTTTGTATTTGGTACTTAGTATGTCATACCTGCATGCATTCTTTCTGGTCTTACATGTTCTTTAAGCTCAAATTTACTTTTTAATATTGTTACTTTTCCATTCATCGAAAGACAGTTTTATAAAAATTGTGCACGACTTTTCAACAGTCAAGTCCCTTTAATTTTTTTTTTGCTTCAACAGAACTATCAACATCTCCTATACAGTATCCAAAAAGACTTGTGGCATGTTTAACTTTTTTAATATACACACATTTTTGCAGTGAAGTTATGAGAATGGGGAAGGTCCTGTTTGGTAGAGTTTATTGCAAATAATCTAAATGAATTGTGCCAGGTATGTGCACTTTCATTTGTGACATCATAATGACATGAAATGTTTGTTTGTTTAAATGGAGTTCAGAGACACTTTCAGCAATTGTTTAGCTACACGCCTATGCAGTTTTTATTGTTGAGGAAAATGAATAACACAGTGAAAACTGCAGAACGTTGGTGGGGAAACTGTCAATTGGTTGTTTTTGAGCACACACAGGCTATGTTAAGGCTTGAAACTGTCAATTGGTTGTTTTTGAGCACACACAGGCTATGTTAAGGCTTGAAACTGTCAATTGGTTGTTTTTGAGCACACACAGGCTATGTTAAGGCTTGAAACCACAATCTCATAGTAGACTGGCATGTGATCCGTATATGACCAACAAGGCCCTGACATAATGAAATAACATTACTTCCCATTGTTTGTACCAAAATATGTTTTTATTATTAGAAGATATACATTAAATTATAAGCTAGTTTGTGTTCTCCACAATTTTTTTTTCATTTTTTTATATGCTATATATATTTTTAAGAAACAGAAAAACATTAACATTAAAATAAAATGAATTATTAAGCAACACAAGGATTATAATTTGCATTGATCAATTTGATAAGGATGTCCATGTTAAATTTAAGAGAAAACTTTTGATGTAGTAGTTATAGGTTATATTAGGTCCAAGAAACCATTGTCTGCCATTTCCATCAGTTATTTTAGGCATAAGGGAGTTGTTCTCTTGCATATAATGAATATGATGCATGAATTTTAAAAGTGTCAACTACCAGGCTATCGAATCACCAATTGTTCAAATTCAACTTTTTCAAGTATTTAAAGGAGTACACATAGGTCAACCTTTTTCAACAGCCCTGACAATTTCCACTCTCTTTATGTGGATAAAAATAAATAAAAATTATGATGTACCCCACCTTTATAAGCTTTTGTTGGGATAATGACAATATATTCATGTGAGAAAAAATCTCCCTGCAGGTGACCCAAAGTTGTCATTCTATAATTACATTAGAAATGTACTATCAAGTTTTCATGAGTATTTTTATTTTCTACCCAAAGTAGTTTCAAGTGTCTGACAGATAACTTCATTGCTATATATAATAATGACATCTGTCAGTTAATTTAAAATTTTCTTGAAAAGAAAGAGAACAACATGTCGAAAAAGGTCAAGGACAGCCTACTAACTCGTTTATACTAGTATTAAATATCAGTAATCATTGAGTTACTCTAGCTATCTAAACATCTATACTGAATATCAGAATATACTCAGATCAGTCCGGTTACTGGTACATCTATTTTGAGTTATATATTGGGCTTACTACAACTACTATACTGAATATTTATAGATTACTTTCTGTTTTTTCTAAACGAGATGCATTTTCTTGTTCGTATCTCACTGAAGGGCCAAAGCCCTGAGAAGAGATGACCAGAAAATGCATAAAGTTTTTGAAAAAAACGTAAGTATAAATCTGTTTATCGCTGTTTTGTTACATTGTTTACTTAATGACGTCATGACAGCGAGGTGAGATGGGCCCATCTCACTCTAGTAGATTGAGATGTTATAATACCACATGTAAAGATCAAAGGAAAATACTCCAAATATACAGATATAATAGAATATACCAAGTCTGGTTCCGCTGTAAGTACATCTATACTGTATAGCCTCACAGCTGCCTGTAAGTACATCTATACTGTATAGCCTCACAGCTGCCTGTAAGTACATCTATACTGTATAGCCTCACAGCTGCCTGTAAGTACATCTATACTGTATAGCCTCACAGCTGCCTGTAAGTACATCTATACTGTATAGCCTCACAGCTGCCTGTAAGTACATCTATACTGTATAGCCTCACAGCTGCCTGTAAGTACATCTATACTGTATAGCCTCACAGCTGCCTGTAAGTACATCTATACTGTATAGCCTCACAGCTGCCTGTAAGTACATCTATACTGTATAGCCTCACAGCTGCCTGTAAGTACATCTATACTGTATAGCCTCACAGCTGCCTGTAAGTACATCTATACTGTATAGCCTCACAGCTGCCTGTAAGTACATCTATACTGTATAGCCTCACAGCTGCCTGTAAGTACATCTATACTGTATAGCCTCACAGCTGCCTGTAAGTACATCTATACTGTATAGCCTCACAGCTGCCTGTAAGTACATCTATACTGTATAGCCTCACAGCTGCCTGTAAGTACATCTATACTGTATAGCCTCACAGCTGCCTGTAAGTACATCTATACTGTATAGCCTCACAGCTGCCTGTAAGTACATCTATACTGTATAGCCTCACAGCTGCCTATAAGTACATCTATACTGTATAGCCTCACAGCTGCCTGTAAGTACATCTATACTGTATAGCCTCACAGCTGCCTGTAAGTACATCTATACTGTATAGCCTCACAGCTGCCTATAAGTACATCTATACTGTATAGCCTCACAGCTGCCTATAAGTACATCTATACTGTATAGCCTCACAGCTGCCTGTAAGTACATCTATAGCCTCACAGCTGCCTGTAAGTACATCTATACTGTATAGCCTCACAGCTGCCTATAAGTACATCTATACTGTATAGCCTCACAGCTGCCTGTAAGAACATCTATACTGTATAGCCTCACAGCTGCCTGTAAGTACATCTATACTGTATAGCCTCACAGCTGCCTATAAGTACATCTATACTGTTTAGCCTCACAGCTGCCTGTAAGAACATCTATACTGTATAGCCTCACAGCTGCCTGTAAGTACATCTATACTGTATAGCCTCACAGCTGCCTGTAAGTACATCTATACTGTATAGCCTCACAGCTGCCTATAAGTACATCTATACTGTATAGCCTCACAGCTGCCTATAAGTACATCTATACTGTATAGCCTCACAGCTGCCTATAAGTACATCTATACTGTTTAGCCTCACAGCTGCCTGTAAGAACATCTATACTGTATAGCCTCACAGCTGCCTGTAAGTACATCTATACTGTATAGCCTCACAGCTGCCTATAAGTACATCTATACTGTATAGCCTCACAGCTGCCTGTAAGTACATCTATACTGTATAGCCTCACAGCTGCCTATAAGTACATCTATACTGTATAGCCTCACAGCTGCCTGTAAGTACATCTATACTGTATAGCCTCACAGCTGCCTGTAAGTACATCTATACTGTATAGCCTCACAGCTGCCTATAAGTACATCTATACTGTATAGCCTCACAGCTGCCTATAAGTACATCTATACTGTATAGCCTCACAGCTGCCTATAAGTACATCTATACTGTATAGCCTCACAGCTGCCTATAAGTACATCTATACTGTATAGCCTCACAGCTGCCTATAAGTACATCTATACTGTATAGCCTCACAGCTGCCTGTAAGTACATCTATACTGTATAGCCTCACAGCTGCCTGTAAGAACAACTATACTGAACATTAGAATAAACTGAGGTCAGTCTGGTTATTAGTAAATCTTTGCTGAATATCAGTATATACTGAGCTCACTCTGCATAAATCACCAGCTCAATCCGGCTACAGGTGCATCTATACTTATGTTAGTGTATATCAAGGCTATTCCCGCTTCAAGTACATTTACATGTATACTAAAAATCAGTATTGAGCTCATTGACTGGCTATGACTACAACTATACTGAATATACGTATACCTTGACTCACTCTGGCTACATCCTTCTCATTTTATTTCCAACAAAAATATTCATTCCTGTCATTGTGATCATGAAAAGCCAATAAATTTAAAGTGCAGCATAATAATGAAAAAAACACCTGAAACTGTGCTCTTTCTTTAATAGAATATCTAGTCTTCCAGCGTATCCTTTGACTGTTAGTGATATGACAGACAAGTAGTATTGCATTTCATTTAAAATCAAAACAGGATAAAAAAACATTTAAAAGCCAAACACTTAATTCTGGGTACAATAAAATACCTCTGCATGTCTCTCTCAAATGCAACAGTGGCATTCAGTTATAAACAAAGTAAAAAAATCTCTTGTGTAATTTAAGATCATTAATTTCGTTTATAACAGATGAACTTTTCATTTTTTAGAAAACCCAACAAATTTCTACTAAACATAACATTTGTACTTGCTAAATTTTTCTTAAAGTCAGTCAATCTTTTTCTCAAGTGTTGCAACGATCAATCAATCAATCCCCAATAGGTGTGGTTAGGGGTCATCCATAATTGTCAACATTTTTCACAAGTTTGCAAAGAGCACTCTTTTTGAAAACCCCGTCCCTCCCTCCAAAAGAGTATGTCAACATTTTTTGCAAGCCTGCACATTCACATTACCGGAAGTTAAGAACGTACCCAAAAAATGTTGAAATTGAAACCCCTCCCCCCTTTAGTGCTCTTTGCAAACTCGTGAAAAATGTTGACAATTATGGATGACCCCTTAGTACTTTTTCTATTTTAAATAAATGTTTAGGCCTATTCAATGATACTTTAATAAGACACTTAGTCCCACTGATATGTCTATGTAGTAAAGAAATACTCCTCCAAGGAACCAAGGAAAGATATCAACATCTTAATACTAACATGTATGAAATAATGATGTCACTTTTGTGGAAATATACATTGTACTATAAGGATGCATCCAAGTAAAGTACAATTATAGTTCATTTGGTTGTTTGTTGTAATGGAGTTCAACACAACTTCAAACAAATTTTCAGCTACTATTCATCATTGTATTTAGTTTTGTTGGAGGAATAAGCCAGTGTAACTAGTGGTAAAATGTCGACTTAAGTTGGAGTCGAGCCCACCTTAAGCTTGCTAGAAATCAAGCTCGAACTCACCACAGTGCTGACATGCCTGATATTTATTAAGGTTACATTCTAGTACATGTACATGTATGTACAGCCCTATAGTCCTAGGAAATTTTTACATATGAAAATGATACTTCTTTTTTAATACTAAGTATATTTAGTATGTATTTTAACCTTTTAATCAAATTTCTAAACTTTATTCAGCGACCTCATTTTGTGATGAGAACACTAGTACAACTGTAATTTTAGAGAAATCGGTTAGCTGAAAAAAATATTTCATTTAATTGTTAATTGTTAAAATAGGATAGGGCAAGACATTATTACCTAAATTTAGCTGTTCTCACTATATACTTAAAATTCCTTGACATTTCAAGTATTGTCGGATAGCTTAGGTAAAGACCTTTGAAAATTATGCTCTTTCGTAATAAAAACATTAAGATTGTTATCATGAGCTCCTAATATATTCATTAAAAGGTACCAGGCATCGTATTGAGGTAAGATATTGTCAAACTTACTCCATTTTAAATTAATAACAACAGGTTTCGATGTACAATGCTGTTATCTGATGGTCCACAATTACAATCAGTTTTGTTGAACAATACCGCACGTTTAAACTTTACCGCAAGATATGATAGGCGTAATTAAAGGGTGGTTAAGTAGCTTATTCTAACACTTGACAGATAGCAAGGAGAAGTGAACAAGAAAGACGTCCCCATCCATTGTTAGGTCAAACGTCTTTTCATATGGGTATTGTTATACCTGACAATGCATATACAGCATTTAATATTATCCTTCTTTGGCTCAAGTGAAAGGATCTTTCTTACCACATGATAAACATTTAAAAAAAGGTTGAAGACGTGTCTTTTGGCTTCAGCTGTTAAGTTTACAGTCGCATTGTACTAATATTTCTTTGCAATTTAAAAAAAAACATAACAATAAAAGTAAAACCTGTACATGTACTATACACAATAAAAAAAAAAGTCGGGATTTATCTATAAAGCTACAAATAATTTTTCAAGTGCAAGAGGTTCATTTACTCGTATTCACTGTTCAATTTTGAAATGAAAAGAACTGCTTATTTTCTGTTTCTTTTTTCATATCATGTCTTTAAGTATTTGCAGACACAGAAGTCAATTTTGTATTTTTTCCTGACTTTTATCTGCAATTATTCTCTAAAGTATGGTTTTTTATTTCACTTCATTTCTTACCTTTACTTATTGTTTTATAATTTGCCTGTGAATTTTTATACATGCCATAACTTTTGTTTCATTTTTCCTGAGGCAGGTCGGGAGTTTTCTCCCCCAATAAAAACTGGACGCCATGATATAGCTGAAAAATTGCTGAAAGTGGCATTAAACACCATCGAACAAACAAACAAACAAAACAAACAACTTTAGTTTCAATCAGTACTGAGTATGTCCTGACTTTAGACACATACCAAGCCCTTTGTTAAGGGATATCTTCTTACTTGTTGATTTAAAGGACTCGTGGCCTTGTGTTTAGGGTAGTCAGTCATCTACTATTGATAACATGCTTTCAGTTTGGGAGTTAGAGCCTAACTGCTAGGAGGTTGTGTTTGCCTCCAACATTAATTGAAAAGGATTGACAGTTTTCTTGCTGAAAGTTGGGGTTATTATCCATGTAATCTGGCTTGTTCTCCCAGATAAACTGGATATCTAATAAAGCTAATAAATTGCAGAAAGTGGCATTAAATACTATTGATACAAACAAATGATGTATTTCTCTCTACTTTAATACAATCAATTAAATGCACCAATTTGTTAAATACTGTTTAACTGTATTGAGCATTTGCTTAAAGGTAAATTTATACTGTTGCACGTATATGAACAGGAAAGGTGGGTCTAAACTAACCACAAAGTGAAATTCATATTTCACATAAAATATAAAAGTTGTCACCATTATGACATCTAGATCCTGTCTTATTTCATTCATAAATGAAGTTCATTCAACTTTTTACCTGCAGGATGTCTCCAGAAACAAAACAGAGTTACACTAATTTTTTTTATTTGCTGTTATGTTGACTGTAAATTTTACATACTAGAAATAAATTACCCACAGAAAAAGGCAGTGTTATTATTTGTGAAAGGGGGTATGGATTCTTGAAAATGGATTTTATTATGCTTGATATTGTTTCCTATTTATTACACATCTAATCTTTTTACAACTGTGTTGGCACCACTCGGGTTCTTTCTTACAAAACTTATAAATTAATAATTTGTAAATGACTTAACAGTATTGTATTTATTCTATAAGAAATTGTACTGGAGTGTTAGTTCAATGTTTCTAGTGACCTTAACTGACAAGCAAAATCATTTAGCAATTTGGACTGATCTGACATTAAAGCCTCATTATGATTCCATTTTCTCTCTAGTGTAAAGAGGTGTAGACTATTTGTGTTTTGCTTAGTCAGGCATTTTCTTCAAATTATGTGCATGTATAAACATCAAAATAAGATGTATTATAAATCACCTTGCCTTTTGAGTCAGATTCACCTGGCAAATCGTATGCCGAGTATAAATGGCGTGATTTCATGCGTGTGCGTATACCTATAGCCTTTTATCTGCAGATTATGTATGCTTGCGACCAAGGATAATTTTTAAGCTGGTGTCAGTATTTATAATTTTTAACTATTTTAACCAGTCAAAACACCAAACAAATATGATTCTTTTATTTAGACAGTCTTTTGTTTGATGCGTGAAGAACTTTAGCCCCCTCTTTGGTGTTATGTGAATGATGTACATGTATATAGTCCATTGACAATCTAAAGGGCTTACAACATGTACAAGACAATCTTTTCACATTTCACATTTGATAAATAATGTTTACAGGAGTGATGTATTAAAATACATATATTTACAGCATGTTTTTTCTAATGTGTGTGACTTTATATGAAAAGTTTATTTACTTAAAACTAAGTTTTATCTTTAATATTAAATAAAATTGAGTTTTATAAAGGGGTTATAAAGGTCTGTTTTAGTATTGATCCTTCAAAAGTTAAAAAACATTTTTAAAAGCAATATTCTGATAGTAGAAGATTTTGTTTGGCTGACATATTACAATTTTATAACACATAAGATGGAAACTACCACTTGTACAATTACATGTTTTTGAACAAATCAGGTAATACTAGTATAGATACTAAAAAATATTTCTTAATAAAAAGCTACATTATTTATAACGGGAAAACACATCTTCATGTTTTAAGTAGAATGTCCCTCAGTACTGTATACATAGAAAAACACAAAACGTTTGGAAGCTACCTTCCGTTGTTTTCACTCCTAGCTTTTATTGTTTATGCTCACTCAGTTCATTGTTTTTGCCCATTCTCCTGATTACTTGTACACGCCCAGGTCTAATCCATGTATAATCTAATTAATACAAAAATCTATCACTTGCTCCCCCTTTATGTTATTGTCGATGTGAAGCGAAACAAAAAAACGGGGTTCGAGTGAAAGATTTAATTTTAATTAGATTGATCAATGTTTTAATTTGGATATTTGTCTTAACACAAATAAAAACTATTTCTTCAATATTCGCTGCAGTCTAAATATACAATATACAATTTTTGGACAATTTTGTAAGCCTCTCAAGTACTAGTAGTTCAAATCAGATCCTGTTTGACTTAACAAGATCCTATATATTCTTGTGCTAATTTAAAAACCGTTTAAACAGTAAACTGAAATACATATAGTATAGGATTTCTTACTAACAAGTCTTGAACTAGCACTTGTCTTTTAATAGTTAAGACAAACTTTCCATGCCTGGAAACACACAAACAGTGGGTTTGTACAGAAGAATAATTATGTCAATATAGGTAAAACTGATATACCTATGTCCTTGTGGTGAGATAACAGTTGTTTATATGTCATTAAAGTGTTGATTTCAGTGTACAATCAGGACTGTCATTTATTTTCTGTCATGTGAAGTCCATTCAATCAAAATGACCAATTATCTTGTAACTTACTTCTTTGTACTACTAGTAGGTTATTGCATTTATCGTGGGGGTATGGGGGGGGGGGGGAACAATTAATTCAAGAGAGAAAATAAGATAACAAACCAGATATATTTTACCTTAAGATTGCCCTTGATTTAGCTTTGCAGCAACAGATGTAAATGTGCTTGTACATATATGTATATTTCAAAAAATTTCTAACATACAAGGAATGATCAATATTTTTAGTAGTTAATAGAAATTATAGAAATGTTTACAAAAAGACTGACAAGATAAAGACACGCCAAATTAAATAAATTATTCACATGTATAGTATTTAGTACATGTATATGTATATATTTTGTAAGTAACAGATATAGTCTATAGATAAGAAACATGATTTATTTTCTTGTACAAAGTAAATGAAATATAATTAATTTAAACAGTGACTGATCCAACTAATGATGACTATACCACAGTACTTATATTTGTACAAACACAGACTTTAACTGGGAAAGTGCAAAAAAAACTTTGGGAATTTGTTTACAATGTAAATATTAATCATATATTATACTAGTATAATTCAATGAACTAGTTTTCTTTTCATGATGGGAATGCTGTAAAAATCTACCCACAAAAAATGTCTTCCTTCAATGTACCGAAAAACGTGAACCTTTAAGTAGACCAATTGACAGTATGTAGTTTGTACCTGAAGTGCGTAATTATAAGGATCATCCTGTGTAGAAGCCATGGTTCTGGTACAACAACAAAATAAAGTCAGTGAAGCGTTTTATTATAATGGAAGGATGAGCACTTTGTTACAGAAATTACTGTCTCTTTTAGTGGGTCATAAATATTCTGTCAGAAATATGAAACTTTGTCATAAATCATAATATTTTTATAGTCAACTACAGTAATGTAGCTGGGGAATATTAAATTATCCATAGTATTGGACTAATTACTTATGGTTGTAAAAATTTTCACAAGTTCTCAATTTACAACAGGTTAAAACAAGAAAGAAAATAAACATACACAAAATTGTTTGTTAAAAAAATTTAATTATCCTCTTTTTTACAAAAAAAAAAGAAAATTAAGGTAATCCTATTATCAACAGTATTTATTAACCGGTTCTGAAAAGACCAATTTTATTTTGAAATTGACAGTTTAATGTTTTATTGCTCAATATGCTAATATCAATTCATGCTTTTTTTTTCAAGCAATTATCGATTTGATAAATTTGATACCACAAAGCATTACCTTATGAGTTTTTAATTTTTCTAATTTTTTATTTCATTTGGAACCTCTTTAACTGTAAGACTTTTTGAAAATGATACATCATCATCACTTCACACTGTTTACAACCATATGCTTAAACAGTGAAATCAAATCCATACATAGCATGTATATCAAATGAGCTGCATCCAAAACATGTTTCACAATTAAAATCAGTCCTAATTTACTTTACCAGATGTGATGTAAATGTGCATTTTTTTTAATTTTCCCAAGTCAACCATCAAGTAACATAACATCTGCATTTTTAACTAAATATTGCAGAAACATACAAAGGATTCCTTATACTACATGTATACATTAATGTGAAGAATGAATAACATTTCCATGAGAAAATCCTTATCTTTGACTCCAGAATTTAACAAATATTTGATAGTCCTTTCAAGATTAAGAGAGGTAGTAAAAATATTATCATTAAAGTACATGAAGCATTCAAGTTCAAATGACTGAAGAATGTACATGTACTTAGTACAAGGAGATGCAACTGGAGTAATCACAATAAATGCACTCAAATCAAGTTCCAAGAAACAATTAAAAAAATAAATGCACAAAATGTATTGTTAACAACAAAATTAGTCAATTCTAAAAACAAATATATTTTTTCTATAAAAAAAATTCAATTTCATTATGCTAACAGTAACATCAGACCATACTTTGCAAAAAAAATTAAAAATATCATGTCTGATAATTATGTTTAATCCTATTTTTCCTGATGATCTATGGAAGTGATAAAAAAACATGCTTGTTATGTAATGAAGCAATTATGATAAAAACAAGTAGTTAATTATATTTTCATCAATCATCAACAGCTCATTGAGTTGCTTAATTATACGATCTGATCATGATTGATCCGATTATACAGGTATACCCATTACACTGCAGTGACATCACCGAAATTAAGATGTATTATGGTAATGTGGTGATTGATGAATGAAATAAACATAGGTAAATATAATGATCACATACAGACAATCAGATTATGATATATAATCCGATCAGATGTAATAACAAGTTTAAATCAAACTGGTATAGTATTGTCCTGAATATAAATTACATTTAATCTTCAAATCATAATTCCTAACAGTAAACAGTCAAAAAGAAATGTCCTATTTTAACCTTTTTTCTTTTTTATATTCTGATACATATTTCAGTTATATATACATGTACATGTATAAAAACTGACTATTGTTTTAAAAGACTCCTGCAATCAGGACAAGACCTTTACATGAAATAAAACTTTACAATTTTCTTCATATTTTAAAAATGATTGTTATTAGGAGGACTGGTCATTATTTACACAAACCATACCATTATAATCATTTTTCATCCTGTCTAAGTACAGATTTTCTGGTTGCTGAGGGACAGAAGAATCTGTCTAACCCTTTGATCCCATATCTAGAGGTGATGGTCAAGAAACATATTTTATTTCAATTTTTTTTTGTAAAGCACTTGATGTTGTATTGTAAATTGTTATCTTACAAGAGCAAAAAAGTCCAAGTAACCTACATGTACTTTTTATTATTATTTTGCTAGTAAGCAATAGGATGCAACTACCTAAATTTATGTCTCAATGTAAGTTACGAAATAAAAAAACACCAATTTTTAATATGGTGCAGTATTTGAAATCCAGAAGCATGGCAATATTAAAAAAAAAAGATGTGTATATAAAACTATGAGTATGGTCAAACTCTGGTGATATTAATTCATAAGCTGAAAATAATAAGTAAATGGGGCTTGAGATACTACATATGGACCTCCTAATTTTGTTTTTATTTTAAATTGATTAAATTTAAATGAATACATTTGTTATTTCAATATTTACCTCAATATACTGGACTATATCCAAATATATAACCTTTCTAAAACAGTTGGGAATCTTTAAGATGTCACTGTATATCTTCATATTATGTTCGGAAAAACTGTCAACACTGATTTCTATACTTTGTACACTTTCAACTGATAGTGCATGGCCATGGATGACATCTGCTGAAACGGGTGACGATTTCACACAAATTAAAAAGTATCCAAAAATTGTCATTAATCTGTTCCAATCCATGTTTAATAACCTTTCTTCCAGTGTACCTTATCTTCGATGACAATTATTAACAAACTTTTTAAAAAGCTATGCTTTTAGACAAGTCAACTCGCATTCATGTTTGGCCCTGTTTCAAAGCGTATTGTCGATCAAGAGGGTATAAAGTTGCCGTTAGATAAACAAAACTTACTCCCCCTGTAACAGGTAATGTTCGTGATTTAAATTGTAGTTTAATAGAATTTTGTCACAGTCTTATCTTACATATAAATTACAGGTAATTAACTGTAATATATTAATGTTCCAAATTAAATATAGTAGGATGAACAAATCAGATATTTGATTTAACATTTAAATTGATATTATAACCCCAGAGGGAGTAAATTATAAAATTGAATGGACCTAAATCAAGGTTTGCACTGATTTCCCAAATTAGCGGCTGCTACCGAAAAGCACATGTTTGTTATAAAAAACGGAACTAAAACACGATGACAACTTAACATGTTAAAGAAAAGAAGGAAAATTCAAAATAAGAAAAGATAATGTGGCGACATTATTGTAATTTGATTTATTTCGTCTGCACAGGTAAGTTTTTTCGACAGGTAAATAAGTTTTTCAGGTGTGCCACTTTATTTTTCTGTAGATAAGATACAACTGTCAGATTTACTCAAATGGAACTATTATTTGTCGTCTTATATTAAAAAGGCAGAAATGCTTTTAAAACAGACCTATGCAGCATTAATAAAATATAACCCAGTTTACGTGGATAAAACGTTGATAGTGGATGGTACGATTTATATGAAACTTCACGTACCAAGAGAGTAACATGGCCATGATGGGGATGTAAGAGATTTTTTCTTGTTTGCATATACATACCTATGTGTGTTAAACATGATAATGATTTCCTTGGGGATTTTCTGGGAATGCTATCCAGACAGCGGTTTCCTATTAAAACACTGTCAGAGAATGTTATCTTTATACATGTACTAAGTATCTGCTAAATAAAAAAGCTTGCTCCTATTTAGATGTACAGGTACAGACCTTTTTTGCGTAGAAACAGTCCCAAATGAATCATTGTGTTTATAATTTGTTTTAAAAGAAAAAAAAAGCATTTTCCATCAAAATTAAATGAAAGGTAATCAGCAGGAAAAAAATTTTGTTGAATTTGTAATAAATTATACAATGGATTACATTTACCTCTAAAAGTAGTTTTGACCAAATAAGTAATATGAACGTTACAATGAATATTATTTTCATATAGCATTTTTTGTTGTTTTCACATTTCATAGCTAGGTGGCAGATTGGTTAAGGTAGTCGGTCTTCTATTAATCATGTGCCCGTCAACACTCCGTGTTCCAGTCTCACCGCATACAGGGTGTACTTAGATCAGCACTAATCTTAATTGACAAGGATTGCCATTTTTCCTGCTGAAGGTCAGGGTTTTCTTGGATAATTTGGCTTCTGCCCACAATAAAAAATTGAACTCTATGTTACAGGGTAAAGCCGAAAAATTGCTGAAAGTGGCCGTAAACACCACTCAAACAAAGACATTCATTTCATATACATCTACCACTGTTCATTGTAAGGTGGGAACATTCTAATGGAACTTACTACTTTGTAGTAGATCTTATTAGATGTCAAGTTTAATAATATTGTATATTTCCTCTCTTAACTATTGATTCAGAACAGATCAAATATTAACATGAAAAAGTATGACAGTGGTGGTGCAGTTGTATTTCTGATTAAGGAACTGTTGTCTTTATAATTAGATGTTTAGTTGCTGTCACAGATTTTAATGGACTTTGGTGTCTCTGTAGCAGAGTGGCTAAGGTAGTCAATGTGGCCTGTCAGCACTCTGGATGCAATTTTGAGCATGCAGGCAGTGTGTGGTCGACTCCTTAATCGACAAGGATTGATAGGTTTTCCTGCTGAAGGTCATAGATTTGCACTGGTTATTACTTGGGTTTCTTCTCCAAATGAAATCTGGTTTCGGGATTTCTCCTACCCCAATAAAAACTGGATGCTACGATAAAGCTGAACAATTGCTAAAAGTGGCATTAAAACACCATTCAAACAAACAAACATTGCAAAGAAAATTTGGATGCCATGATATGTGTAGCTGAAAAATTGCTGAAACTGGTCTTAAACAATATTCAAGCAAACAAACAAAAACCCACAATTTTAATTTTACAAGCTCTGCTAATCCTTATTAGCAAACTGAATTTGGGACATGGTAAAATCAAGAGCTTGAAAATACAATATGTGTATTCCTTCATTTCAAAACAAAATTTATACATGTGTATTCATAAAAATATCATTAAAACAATACAATGTTGGTAATTTTGTCACGAGGAAACAAAAAAGCCAAATTAATATTGATGTTGTTATTTATTGATAGAAATTTGTCAGTCCTTGGGTGGTTTTTTTCTTTTTCATGAATAATTAAACCAGTCACTTATGAACCAGATTAACATACTTACACATATATTGTGTAAACATTGAACTTTAATAGGATTGGGTTTGTTTTCTATTTAAATGATATCAAAATGTTCTTTTCATTCAGAAACAACGAAGATTAATTAAGTTGGCATTTCACCATGTTGTTAAAAAGTGTTGGTCATAAATGCATATTCTTATAGGGTAGCGGTCTAGTCATTCAAATGAAACATTTGATTTCTGATACAACCAGTGCAAGTGTTGTTCAACTCCAGCCCTGCCATACAACAAGGATACAGTATGCTTATTGGTTTCCACATGCCTGCAGTTACCAATTAGACCATGCATGGGTTTTCATTTCTATTTGCAGTGTCCATAAAGTTGTAAATTTAAATATCTCAGGTTTACAGAGTTCTGCACTATCAAACATTGGTAAATTTATACTGAAGAACATACATTAATTCTTGGAAAAAACTATGAAAGTGGAGAAATGATGGTCCTTTTGTATATTGCACTTTTTAAGAAAATGTCATCAAATTAAAGAAAAGTTATATTGTGTTACTATTAGTAGATGTCCTCTTCAAATTAGTAAAATTACTAAATTTTAGCAAATTTTTTAAAGACCAATCAAAATTGAGTCTATTGCAGGACCGACAAAGAAGCCTTACATGTACGTACAGAATTTATTTTTTTAGATGGGTTAGAATCTCACACCACCTTGTACTAGTAGGCAACTATAAAGAAACATCGTAACTTCATTTAATAAAAGGACTTGAAACCGTTGTTAAACAGGAATTTTAAGAAAATCATTTATATGTGGACTCCTTGGTAAAGATAAAAAATCCTGCATTTTCATGTATGTATGCATATTACATTTAACAAAGGTAAATAGTGTAAGTTTGAGACAAGTGCCATCAAATTGCACATTAAACATTGATAATGGCCTTCAATGCCTTGTTTGTGATTTTATCTTATTCATTGTAGTTTTGACTTAAGAAGAGACTATAAATTACTTTCCTATTGCATCGTGACATTGAGTACTATTTATATTTAGTACTCAAATCAAAGTTAACTAAAAAGGTTTTTCACTTCTATGTTCTCTTTGTTTTTGATCACTTTAAGAGTATTATATGGGCAATACTTGATGGCCCTTAGAATAACCAGTTCTTTCACCCAATTAAAACATGTTGCTGTGATACACATGTGTATTGCTATATTTGTTCGAGCATAAAACATTTGGACACATCCTGAATATAGCTGAAATATTGCTTGCTGGGCGTTAAACAACCATCAATCAATCAATCAATCATAAAACATTTGGAAACTAATTTCTTGGCTGCTCTTATATAAATCATTTGTCCAACACAATTACATATTCTTCTACTAATATTTTGAGCTGATGGAATAACAGATTAAGATGTTAAATTAAAAGATTTCTGAAATTTAATTGTCCCCACACACTGTCTACATGTAGCTATACAAAAGGGAGATAACAGAATAGGATAAAGACCTGTAATTGTTGTCTTCAGGTCAGTCAGGTCAGAGGTAATGTTTACTTACCCATCAACATCTTAATGAATCCTGTTGACATATTAGATTTGTAAACAACCATATCAGGTTGTGTCTATATAACTGGTCACTTGTCTCTGTATACGTACTAATTTTAAGCTACATGTACACGTATGGAGCAGGGATGGTGGTATAGTTTATCTTGACTTTGCTATCTTTTTTTGTGTTTTAATGCTAAGAAGAAAATTGCATTGTTTCCTACAGTTTGACCCTCAGAGCTTCTCACACATGAGAAGCCATCTCATTAAAGGGTAAAGAGGTTGTCAGGTTATAAAACAGAAGGCCTGACCATGGACCATAGTGGGTTACATGTTTGTAGTCCCACATACAATATAAACCCTTGTTAAACTAACAAAAAACAGACTTATTTTAGCTGCTTCATGTACCAGTACAAAGACTACATTCTCTGTTCCTACCAAATACTCCATACTTTCCCTGTTGCAGTCATTGTTTTCCATTATCCAGTCTCATTTCCCATAGTTGGAAACCCACGTCTGGTCATGTTCTCGCTTAGCTTCCACATACCAACTGTGGGCACACTTGTAGATATTTTCTCCTTTTCATGAATAGTCATTAAATTTAATAAGCCAATGGGAACGACATTTGTTGGATAAAACTATATTTGGTCAGTTTAAACCCATCGCCAGAAGTACAAGCAACCAATCAAATATGATATTAAATATTCATGAAAACAAGAAAATTTCTACCAGTGTTCCCACAGTTGGTTGGTACCAAAGCGAGAACAAGACCAAACATGGATATCAGATGATCCTTTTTCCTATTATTGTTTGTTTACTTCTCATCTGAAAATAGCTGAAATATTGCTTGCTGGATGTTAGGCAAACATTCAAGCAATATTAAGTTCCAGCTGTGTTTCAGTAATTCAGTAAACTCCTATATACTTGAAGCTATCTTCTAAACACTGCAAAGGCTCCCGTACTTTGACCAGAGACTCCAAGGTCTTAGGAAAATGAACACCAAACAAGTCAACATGGATGTGGCAATATCAAAGAAACTGCCTTTTTTGGGGGTTTTGGGTAGGGGAATAATGACGAGTGTAGGAGTGTGATTAGATTTTAAATATCTCCTAGCTACTAAGTAGTTTGTTAATGTGACTCAGTGGTGAGATACTAGTGAGCAGGAGAAAGAATAATTTGATTCTTCAATGTGACTCAGTGGTGAGATACTAGTGAGCAGGAGAAAGAATAATTTGATTCTTCAATGTGACTCAGTGGTGAGATACTAGTGAGCAGGAGAAAGAATAATTTGATTCTTCAATGTGACTCAGTGGTGAGATACTAGTGAGCAGGAGAAAGAATAATTTGATTCTTCAATGTGACTCAGTGGTGAGATACTAGTGAGCAGGAGAAAGAATAATTTGATTCTTCAATGTGACTCAGTGGTGAGATACTAGTGAGCAGGAGAAAGAATAATTTGATTCTTCAATGTGACTCAGTGGTGAGATACTAGTGAGCAGGAGAAAGAATAATTTGATTCTTCAATGTGACTCAGTGGTGAGATACTAGTGAGCAGGAGAAAGAATAATTTGATTCTTCAATTTGACTCAGTGGTGAGATACTAGTGAGCAGGAGAAAGAATAATTTGATTCTTCAATGAAACTTGAAGCTAAAATATTTTATTGAAAAAGCGGCATTAAACTCCATTCAAACAAACAAACAAGTTACATTCAAGTCTTTGTTCACTTTTGATGGCACAATATGTGTTCCAAATACACTCAGCTACTACTTTGATAGGGTTTATGGTCTCCCTGATGTGTATTAGTTGGATTTTTTTATAGCAGGTTTATGTACATATTGGCACAATAAATGATAGATATGGTTCATATGCAATAATATTTTACTATCTAAGTAATAATATTTAGCTCTTGTGCCATGCTTACAATAATTTGTACCTTATTAGACTTGCACTCAACATGCAGCTTTTTCTATATTGGGCTTGTTACCATACCCAGTTCCTAATATCAGACTGAGTACTTTACAAGCATGTATTTATATCAATTCTCAAGAAGTGGGAAAAAATATTTTAAAAAAAAACATTAATGCAAATTTGTTTCAATGTAAACATTTGTGTCATCTTACATATATGTTTGCTATTTTAAATGGGGCCTCTGTGGTGGCTTTGTTAAGGTACAATGTAGTTTGTCTTCTATTAATCACCTGCCTATCAACACTGAGGTTTCGGGTTCAAGTCTGCACTGTACTTGACTCACTCCAATCTTTATTGGCAATAATTGCCAGTTTTTTTCAACAGGTTTTCTCCGAGCCATGCATCTTCCTTCCAAATGAAAATTGCATGCCATGATATGGCTGAGAATTGCTGAAAGAAGCATTAAACACTATTAAAAAAAACAAGCTATTTTGAATAATGATTTACTCCAGTTTCAGTAATATTTAAGCTATATCTGGGTATCCATTCCAGTTTATATTGGTGAGGAAGTCATACAACCCAGTATAAGTAAGAATCCTGACTTTGTTGGGAAAACTAGCAATAATGAAATTGGAGTCAGCTTGTCCTATGAAATACTGATAAATCTATGTTCTCCACTGTTATCAAATAACGACTCTCTAGTATGCTTTTACCACATGTGCAGAATTTGTGTGATTAGATTTAAAACCAACAGTTTGAAATATTTTGAAACCATGTAACTGTTAAACATCTTTGTTTATTAGTTTCACAGGGGGCTAATTTAAATGATTATTAAAGCCTCACATAAGTTGTCAATTTTAAAAGATTGTGATTACTATAGTGTCTGAATGAAGTGTTCTAATTACCAGGGAGGTGTTGTACAGTCAGTTCCCTTGGTTGAACACAATTGATCCATTCTTGTAATAACACATACAAACCTTTATTAGCAAAGTACATCACAAACAATAAACCTCAGAAATTACTTACAATGTATCATTTTCAATAACAGATCTTCCTGAAACTTCTATAAAAGTGTTTAACTATATAATGTTAAGATGACATACAATTAAGTTCAAAACTTTCCTACTGATTAAAGCATAACCGGTACAATTAAAAGGAGCTTGGTCAACACCTAAATATATTTTATATTTTAATTCTTGTGCCTGTATTCCTCCTTTTTTTCAACCTTATTTGTTCGAATTCATTTGTTGTTGTTATTATTAGCCTTTAATTATAATAATAATTATTATTATTTGCATGCTCAGTTGTATAAATAATAGATGTTAATATTGTCTGAGAGGACCCTAAGTATGATTTACTTGCATCCAATTCATTTTGTTATGAACAAATAAAATATGTTTAAACTAAAGCATTTCCAGAAAATATTCAGACTATTCTTGGTTAGTTTATTGCAGCTGGAACAATGCTTGTGTACATGTGTCATATGGCTTGATGTGATACAGTTTACTTGTTTCTTGATCAGGGTCTACACCGGTTTGTTCTGCCAATTAAACGAGTGGCAATAATATTGTATATGGCTTTGAATCAATTTTAGTCTAGTTCTGTAAAAATATTTAGCCTGCATATATCTCTCCCAATAGTAACTTTTTTTTTTAGAAAATGCAGTAAAGCATTAAAATGAAAACAGTCCTACACTGGATAGCAGTTGTGGCCTTGTTGGTTGGTTGCCATGGGGAGTCTATGCACCATCTTGTACTGTTGGACCAATTACCTCATCAGTTCCGTTTGGACTCATCTCCACAGATTATTGTCAGGACTAACTTTACTGTAAGTACTATTATCTTCACTTTATGTGGATATGTAAATTGATGTGTATAATTTTTTTGACCTTGTTAATGGCATGCTGGAATTGAGATTATGTATTCCAAGTGATTATTTGGAGTTAAGTGTGTTTTCTTAAGAATGCATGATTAACATGTTACAATAAAATTGTTTACATTTTTAGTTTTATCCTGCATTTGCATGTGCTTCATTTGGTAGTAACTGAATGAGGTCTCCTGGTACCCTTGTCCGAACTTCCAATAATAGTTAGTATTCTGTTCTGGTTTACACCATGTTGAAGACAATTTTTTTTTTTGAGATGTCATCTTTCAAACAGAAATTGGTAACTCTTTGGAATGCTTTTTTGGATTAAAATGTGTTTTAATTTTACAGAATAAAATCAATATCTGTAGTATCAGGAAATATAACATACTTATAGTCGCCTAGAAACAGGCAAGAAATTATTGGCATAGCTTCACATTTCTGCCTGTTTACAGCTTGTACAAATATGTTTTATATTTTCTAAAAACCAACAAATTTTTTTAAATGAAGCAGAGCTCCAGATAAGCTGCGTATTTGCGTTATTACGCAATTAAATTTTCATAAAACCCAATTATTTTTATTGCTTTGCGTTGCAAAACGCAATATCAAAGGTCTAACACCCAATCAATTTTTAGAAACATGCTTAATTCACTCAATGAGTGCATACATTTGTTCAGTGATTGCGTTAATTCATTCAAATAAATACACAAAGTTGCGTAATTACGATCCCATTATTTCACAACGTAACAACCGAGATATTCCGAATGTAATGTCTATTTCATGCAGCATACGGTGCTCCAGGTATGGAGATTTATTTCACAAGAAGAGATGCATGTTCCCTGTTAAATATAAATACTTTTCTTCCAAAATCGTATTTATAATTAGAACCAGTCTAGTATTTTGTTGTTGGCACCATGAGAGGTCATTTACATTATCCTTTTGGATGGCTTGTGCAAAAGTAACAGAACGGGCGAGACATCAAAATTTTGTATTAAAAAAATCTTTCTTTCACGTAAAATTTCATATATGGGGCATTACACATATAATGCTAAATTACATAAAAATGGAGATAAAAGTATATGTGTCCACAGACTTTTTTCGGGAATTTTACCTTAAAGTTTAAGAATGGTTTTTCTACTTTCATTTCAATGTTGTGGTCACATTGTACCACATTACACACTTTAGGAAGTGCTTCCACTGTAAAGACATTGACTGGAAAAAAATATATTCTTCTACAGTAATGCCATACCTTTCAAAATATCCAACTCTGAAGCAATAGCAGTTATAAGCAAAAGCAGAAACAAAAGAGAAAATTGGGACTATTTTTTCACCCTGCCATGTTGTGAATGCATTCCATGAATAGGATATAATGACCCCAAGATGAATAGAAGTGGAAGAAAAAAGGCTTCCGTGACATCCACCAACCAAACAATACTAGTTGTTATAATTTTATTGGAGTGCACATGTAGATTAGAAATGCTGGCTGTCCATTAATCATGAATAGACCTGTGTGCTCTGATTTAACTATTGTCTATAAGTAATCTTGACCTCAAGATAGTTTCCATTGTCAAAGGTATAATATATTTGTTGTGATATTTAAGATGTATGTCTTGGTCAAATGGAAGATCTATGCTCTCTGCACAAATACATTCAAATGTTTCTGTAGTTGCTGCAAAACCACAAAAGGTTATCTGCATGTATAAAACCATAGTGAAGTACATTTTTGTCAGCTTAAATAAAACCCAATTCAATAAATTTTAGATGGGTGAAAGACCCAATTAACTTATTTTGGAGTGGGTAAAAAAAATGATAAAAGTGATATATAAAAAAATACCCAATGAAATAAATCATATGATGGGTAAAAAACCCAATTAAGAAAATCTTATCTGGAGCTCTGTGAACAACAACGAAGGTTTTATTTATAACCGAAAGACATACAACTGCAAAAATAGTGTTGTTTTTTTAAACTGTTCAGGTTTTTCATTTTGACCAATTTTTCTTAGCATAATTAATTTCTGAATAAGAGTACATTTCATATATTTAATAGTTAGTTGTAATCTGTTTTTTGGATTAAGGTAGCTGAACAGTTAAAATTATACATATGTTATAGGTCAGCTGTGATAACAATACTGATAGTTCATTTAGTAAACATGTTATTTTAAGTTACTCAGTATAATTACATCATTCATCTGCCATTTACCATTTCATTTTAACAGCTTTCAGTGTGATGACAAATATTTTCACATATTTACTATATTGGAGATCAGGGTTAGAAATGGTTTTAATTCTGATTCCAGATTTGGAAAGCTGGTTATAGATGTACATGTATAATGGGGGGAAAAGTTATATTTTTTCTTCTTTTTTTGGCTATTTTTTATTATACATAATGTACAATTGTTTTTATCCCCCCGCGACGACATGTCGGGGGGCATTAAGTTTTACTCATGTCTGTCCGTAAGTATGTCAGAACGAATTTCCGTCAAGCTTTTCTCAGAAACCGTACATGAAAACAATTTGAAACATGGCAGGGTGGTTCAGTATCACATATTGTACATCCAAAACGACTTTCAGACCTGTCGGACAACTACTTCCTGTTTGGGACTTCATTTGTATGTATTACGTCGGTCTGTATGTATGAATTTCCATCAAGCTTTTCTCAGAAACCGTACATGAGAACAATTTGAAATTTGGCAGGGTGGTTCAGTATCACAAGCTGTACGTCCTAAGTAAATTTCAGACCTTTCGGACAACTACTTCCTGTTTGGAACTTCATTTAGCGGTGGCATCTCTGTCCCATGGACACATTCTTCAATTTTTTCTATAAAGGTTTGTTCTATCACACAATTAACAATGGTATACATTTGTAGTATGTACAAAGTGATGAGTTCTATTTGTTCTGGCTGCACTATAAAAGAAGAATCTTGCTTTTACTAAATTCTTTATGCATATTTCACATTTTGAAAAGACAATATATATATCAACAAGATTAATTTCATTGGTAAGTAAGTACAAGTTTTTTATATCATCTTTTGTGTTCATGAAGTTAATAACAAAATACCAAACACCAAGTAAATTATCAAAAATGCCAAACCACAACTCAAAGTAAAAAAAGGGGAAAACTGGAGAACCAACAACCAAAACTAGAGCATTTACAGCTATGGTCCTGCCTAATGGTACGGGCATTTCAAAAGAAATGGTGGTTAAACCATGTTTTATCGCATCCAAACTCCCTTCTTCCATCACTGTAGTGTGTGAGTTGGTTTGTTGATAAAAATGGTTGGTTATCATAAACCACTAGTCAGTAGAAGTTTTGATGTATCACATGTTTTGTCTAGCGCCGTGGGTTGTGTAAAACATTCTGTCTAGCTCCGTAGGCTGTGTCAGACGTTCTTTCTAGTGCCATAGGCTGTGTCATACTTCCTTTCTTGCTGCATTTGCTGTGTCAAAAGTCCTGTCTAGTGCTGTAGGCAATGTCAAATGTTACTTACTAGCACTGTAAGCTGTAATACATCCTGTCATGTGGCATAATTGTGTCAAACATTCTGTCTAGTGCCATATGCAGTGTCAAACATCCTGTCTAGCACAGTATGCTATGTATAATTTCCTGTTTAGCACCATAGGCTTTGTCATTTGGTGTGTCTAGCATCACAGACTGCATCATACACCCTGTCCGCCATTAGGCTGTGTCTGTGTTAGAGTTTAAAAAGGTTAAGGTTAGTTTATAAATCTAAGCAGACATCCTGTATAGGTTCCGTAGACTTTGTCAAATGTTATCTTAATACTGCCTTTGCTTTATAATACATTCTATGTAGCAACGGTAAGGTTGGTTATACATCTATCTGGCGTGTTAGGCCGCGTTAAACTTGCTATCTACCTCTGTAGGCTCCTATCGTGTCCGTAAGGTGTGCATAACACTAAATAAGTAGTTTTAAATGGCCTACAAGGCTACAGCACTAAATAGGAATATGTTTAACATCTTATTAACCACTGTTGGCTGTGTTAAACATTACATTGATCCTTGTTTGTGGAACTGGACATGTTTTTGAGTCTAACTCTTATATATGTATATATGTTTGTAGATGCATAATTGTTTGTTTTAATCAGCAGTCTTTCATCTAATATATCATGGCATAAATAAGTTTTAAAGGTAAAGAAGCCAGATTACCCAAAGAAACCTTTTTTCAGAAAAACTGGCAATCCTTATCAGATAAGACACTCTGCCTACAGTAATGCTTGGCAACTTGAGTGTTAACAGGCACATGATCAATGTAGATGACTAACATTGTCATATTATTTGTATTATCAACAACATTGTCACATTATTTTTATTATCAACAACATTGTCACATTATTTGTTAATTTCTAACAACAGTGTCACATTGTTTGTATTATCAACATCTACTGTTGTTTACTAACAACACTGTCATATTATTTGTGAATGACTAACAACATTGTCACATTATTTGTATTACCAACAACATTGTCACATTATTTGTATTACCAACAACATTGTCACAATGTTCTTAATGACTGAAAATAACAATTTTATTGTAATAAACAAAATGACCAACAAAATTGTCCAATTTAGTTCAGATAGCAAACAGCATTGTTATACTTTTTATGATGACTGACAACAGGTAACATTATTAATGATGACCCACATACAGAACATATAGAGTATTCTTCCAAGCCTCAATCAACCAAGGTATTCTCCCTGCTGACTGGAAAACAGCAAATGTGGTACTAATCAACCAAGGTATTCTCCCTGCTGACTGGAAAACAGCAAATGTGGTACCAATCAACCAAGGTATTCTCCCTGCTGACTGGAAAACAGCAAATGTGGTACCAATCAACCAAGGTATTCTCCCTGCTGACTGGAAAACAGCAAATGTGGTACCAATCAACCAAGGTATTCTCCCTGCTGACTGGAAAACAGCAAATGTGGTACCAATCAACCAAGGTATTCTCCCTGCTGACTGGAAAACAGCAAATGTGGTACCAATCAACCAAGGTATTCTCCCTGCTGACTGGAAAACAGCAAATGTGGTACCAATCAACCAAGGTATTCTCCCTGCTGACTGGAAAACAGCAAATGTGGTACCAATCAACCAAGGTATTCTCCCTGCTGACTGGAAAACAGCAAATGTGGTACCAATCAACCAAGGTATTCTCCCTGCTGACTGGAAAACAGCAAATGTGGTACCAATCAACCAAGGTATTCTCCCTGCTGACTGGAAAACAGCAAATGTGGTACCAATCAACCAAGGTATTCTCCCTGCTGACTGGAAAACAGCAAATGTGGTACCTATATTTAAGAAAGGTGACAAAAGTAAAGCAGAAAACTACCGTCCTGTTAGCTTGACATCTGTTGTCTGTAAGATGCTAGAACACATAATTAGCAGCAACATCATGAAACATCTAGACACGAACAACATCCTACATGATACCCAGCATGGTTTCAGGAGACATCGTTCATGTGAGAGCCAACTAATCCTTACGGTTCAAGACCTTGCGAAGAACATGGATGATGCAGGACAGACTGACCTTATACTACTCGATTTCTGAAAAGCCTTTGACAAGGTACCCTACAAGCGCTTACTGCATAAGATCCATCAGTATGGCATTAAAACAGCACACATCAATGGGTACTGAACTTTTTAGAAGGACGAACACAACAAGTACTTCTAAATGGAACACATTCAACCACAGTTCCTGTTCAGTCAGGCGTTCCCCAGGGTAGCGTTCTAGGACCTCTTTTATTCCTCCTTTATATAAATGATCTACCGGATGCAGTATCAGAAGGGTCATCAGTCCGCCTATTTGCAGATGACTGGGCATTATACAGGAAAATCAAGTCTGAAGAAGATACTAAAATGCTACAGAAAGATCTTGTTCAACTGCAAAAGTGGGAAAATGACTGGCTCATGGAATTCCATCCTAAGAAATGATAAGTCATCAACATTACCAACAAAAGAAAAATCATCTGCCACCCCTATGTCATCCATGGCCACACACTGGATGTTGTTGATTCAGCGAAATACTTAGGTGTAACCATCCACAAAAACCTAAAATGGAACCAACATATTAACCAGGTGACGAGTAAGGCAAACTGCACCATAGCCTTCCTGCAGCGTAATCTTCATCACTGCCCGAAACCAACCAAGTCACTCTGCTATACAACACTTGTGCGACCACTGACAGAATATGCATCAGTAGACTGGGATCCACATACAGTGGACAACATATACAAGCTGGAGATGGTCCAACGAAGAGTAGCTCGCATGGTATACGCAGAATATCAAACGACAAGCAGCGTCTCTGCCATGCTGAACCAGCTTCATTGGATGTCCCTGCAAGAGCGAAGAGCCCAGGCAAAAGCAATCATGATGTATAGAATTGTTCACCAGTTGATTGCAATTCCATCGCAGATCCTGGTACCAACCGTATCGCACAGAAGCAACATCACCTTCCTAGTGCCCTACACCAGAACAGTGACATATCAGAAGTCCTTATTCCCTGACTCAATTCGGATCTGGAACTCTTTACCATCTGAGGTAGTCAATGCTTCAACTGTTGACCACTTCAAGAGCAGGCTCCAGTCCATCACCATCAGAGAGTAGCTTTTACCGTTTGTTTTTAACTGCACTCTGTAAATAATTTTTTTTTTTTTTTTTTTTATTTATCACCTGTACATAGTTATCCTTGCACCACATGCGCCGGTACGAGTATCCAATGTATTTGGTATGTACCTGACATGGAAGAAAAAGAAGAAGAAGAAGAACAGACATTATCAGGTTGCATGTATTTGTGATGACCAACAACTACTTCAAATTGTATGCAGGCAGTGCTCATTGTAACAAGATTTATGACAACTTGCATATCTATTGGGATGACAATCACATTGTCAAATTATGCAGTATAGCCTTATTGGTATGACTCAGTGTATGTCAGAGGAGACTTGGAATGATAAAGTTGACTGTAGTGACTTAGCACGGCAATAGTCTAACATCCACTGTGCTACATGTAAGTAAAGCCTCGGTGGACACAGGGTTTAGGAGTCGTTTCTTCCATTGATCATTGTGGATATTAGAATGAGCTCTTACTTTGAGCAAGGAAAAATTTAACAAGGATTGCCTCTTTTTCTCTTGATCTGTGGTTTTAACATGGTACCATGTTCTTCTGTCCCCTAACCCCCAAATTAAAACTGGAGTCCAAGATATAACTGGAAAATGATGAAAGTACATACACATACATGTACAATATTATAAACATTAAACTGCCTTCCTTCCTTTGACAATACTCCTTTAAAGGATACAAAGTATGGAATAAATATCCTGATTTAACATCTTATGAATTACAAATATAACCTCTGACCAAAGTTTCTCTGAAAGGTAGTCATGTTTGAAAATCATCTTAATTGGTATTGTATATAAAGATTTATAATAGGTACCAAGACAACATTATAAGTAGTTATGTTGTAGTATATTAACTTGTGTTTATACTAGAAGGGTTCATTATTTGTATGGCTAGTGCCTTTGTTTGTTCAAATAATTTATCAGTATTTTTATACCTTGGTAGATAGTACAGTGTTCAAACTACCTACAAAGGGATAAACTAGTTGTTTACTTTTCATTGTTTGCCAAACATTTTCTGTATATGTTTCATAGATATATTGTAGATGTTTGGTCAAAATGTTATTTGTATGAGATATTATTATTTAAATCAGTTTTATTTTCAATTGCAATGAACCACAATGTCTTTTGTGGTCACGGGACATTTGACATTGTAAGGGACATTTAAATTGAAATGTTTTAATTGGAAAGAAAAAGTTGTGATTTTGATGTATGACACAATTAATCAATTTACAGTCAATGGTGTTTTATAATAGATCATAATGTTATATTTAGATTAAAGAAATTTAAAAATGGGACAACACTTGTATGTTAATTCTATACTATAGACTTTTCAAATCAAGATATACCAAGTAACTTTATATGTGAATACTATCTGCTTTTGTAAACTTGTAATATTAACTGTCTGACAGAGTACAAGTTTATCTATACATCCATTTATATTTTCTCTGCATAACTTTACTTGTTTAGAAAAATAAACAAAAACTTTGCATAATTTTATCAAATATAAAGGATATTCATTTTTAATTTGTTTTAAATCGTTTGGTGATTTCTGAATTTGTCCTATGTTTAAAATATTTAATAATGCTGTTTAAATATATGTTTACATTGTTGGCTGATTTGATATGAAAACAGTTGACTTGAATTTCAACCTCAGTAAATTTAAAATGTGTTTTATATTAAACAGTTAACAGGGCTTGCCTTGTAAAGATATTTAAACCAGTAGTACAGAAACATAATTTTACAATATAAATAATTTTTAAAGACAGCATTTTAATAATTGTTTTATTTATGACAAACAAGCTCAATATACTAATTATAAGACCTTATTATACCAGCCATTATACACTTTTTGACAATTTCACAGTGGTAAAAGGGATTTAAAAAGAGAATAGTGTTAAATAGGTATAAAATGGTTTGATAAAGTTACTAGTAAATTAACTTTGTTAAATGTACCACCTTTTACAGTTGTTATGACAAGTTTATATGAGATTTTAAAATACACAGCTTGGCTTTTAATGGCTAGTCAAAACACTGACATTGATTATTATTGATATTATTATTACAAAGCCCATTTAAAAATTAGAGGCTCCGGAGGTTGTAGGCAGCAACATTCCTATGAAATGGCAAAATTACTTATTCATCAGTTTGTAAGCAACAGCAGCCTCTTCAGTATGAAATATCAAAATTACTTTTAAGAAAAACACATTCATTATTCAGCTGCCTAGAGGGTCCTATGCAGCAACTGGCCCATTGATTATTCAGCGGCCCAGAGGGTCCTGCACAGCAACTGGCCCTAGTAAAAACCTTAATCTCCGTGTCAAAACCTTAATTTCCCCGTCACACCCTTAATTTAAGAAAAGAACACTTAATTTTACAGTCAACCCTTAAAAAATTTAGGTTTTGACTAGGAAATTAAGGTTTTGGCTAGGAAATTAAGGGTTTGGTGTTTGTAGTGACAGCAACTGGCTCATTCATTATTCCGTGGCCCAGAAGGTTCTACGCAGCAACTGGCCCATTCATCTACCCTACAAATGATTTTCTCTTTTTGATGTCAATCTTCTGTTTTTATGCCAGGCCAGCTGTGTTTTTTACACAAGGTCTTAAGTGTAAAATACATTGAAAGTGCCCATGTTACAATGCGTTTCCCTTTGATCTTCCAACATTTAGTTAAATTTTGAGACTTTTTGTGACATCCACTGCAGTTTCCCTAATGATCAGTAAAAATATATGTTTGTATTGAACAAAAAATATTTGTGCTTTATTAGGACTGTAAGCATTTGTTTTTGTAACATACAAAAGAAGTTTGGCATTCACTTAAAGATTGAGACAAAAAAATGTTGATTCAAATATGTTTATTGCATGCAGAGTATACTACTTCAAATTGACACGATACTGTTTTTCCTTCAGATGTTGCATTAAAATAAAAGAAGCAATTTGAGCCATGCATGTATGAAATGCAGAATCAGTGATAAATTATAAAAGGCTTTGATGGATATAAGACTAACTTTTGTTGAGAATCTCTGCCTTACATCCATGTACAATCAGGCATATAAACAAATATTTGCCTAACATGAATGCAGTTTTATTGAGGCTTTTAAAATTCTGTCAGACATACATGATGATGGAGGGAATACAGACTAGAACACCTGACTGGAAGGACGGACATTGGTTTGAACGAATTGTTGCCTTACCAAAGCAAAGTTTGTCAGTGATCAGGCACATTTCGATTTATTTACCACGCTTCAGTTAACTTTGAATCACAAAAGATGGCTGTTGAAAGTTGAGAATTAGCAAAAGATTCTCTTTTCATTTTAATGTTTTAGTAGGAAAATTTTTTATTTTCTAAAACAGAACTGTTTGGTGTTTTTTATAACCGAAGATAATCAAAATTAAGATAGTATGAGTATATTTATATGGTAATGATTTATATAAATGAACAATTTAAATATAGTTTTTCCAGATCAATTTTAATCCATCATTTTCTCGTACAAAGATTACTTTGCACTTTCGGTGAACCTTAGTTCCTCTAAAACCTAGAAAGTGGAGGAATAGGTAACATCCCCAATAATTCACCTTTAAAATTGACAAAAGACAGTTTAGATTGCTTCATTGACTGCTCAGGAGGAGATCTGTTTGGGTGTCTTCATAAAGGCAAATAAAATTGTGAGAATTAAGTGATCTCATTTAAATTGATTGCAGTCTTTTTGTCAGTCCACTTGCCAAAGGTTACAGGTTGACAAGATTTTGTCACATTGTAGTCATTAGAAAACAGTTTTAATGCAGCAAGTTAAATTGTTAACTTATAGCCTAACAATTGAAGTCCAAGAAGGAAGGAGGGTCCTCTAATTTTCTCAAAAATGTGTCTAAATTGAGAATTAATGAACACTTTAAAGTTAATGGTTCAAGGATTTGTTGAATTTAACAATGATATGAAGTAATCTGTTACATTTGATGGAAACCATTCACACTCTGTGTGTTTAATAGGCTCCAGAGAAGTCTCTGTTGTTGATAGCCCAAGAATGTGCAACATATTTGTTTTAATGGATCCTTCAGACTGGTGTTAACTGTCAGATTTATAACTAGAAAGTTGACCCCTAATTCAGTTCTTTGTCATGTTAGGTAATCTATATTCCCTGCAGACTAAGTTTCTGTTTTATGTAATCTTATTTTGAGATAGACTGTGAATAGCGTTCTTTGTAGAAAAATTGTATCCAACAGGTATGTTCATAAGAAAAAGTTGTAAAATGTTCTAAATGGTCTGTTAAATATATTTGATCTGTCTACAACTTTATAAAATATCTTGCATTTTCAGGTTCAATTTGATCAGAATATTAAAGGCATTATTGTTTGAGAAATTAATCAAGACTGATAAGATACAGACCATCGTAACACCCACCTACAAACAAGCTGAATACTTAATTTCGGATTCCAACCTGCCTGTTCTCTCTTAAAAGGTTTTTTTTTCTTTTCTGGGAATGGTGGACAGGCAGATGTTCAGTACGGACTGGATTCAGATATCCAGAATCATGTTATCCTTTGCTATGTAATTCTCTGTAACACTGGTTTACAAAAATTCTTTATTAAATGGGGTTTTTTTTACATTTTTTGTATATTACTCCTAAAAATGAGGATTCTTTCATTTATTTAAATTATCAAAACTTTTCTCAACATATTGTATTATAGTAATAAAAGCAAAATGTTTTTTATTTATGGTAAGAAAGCCCTGATATGTCTTGAAGGAATTAAGTCATTTTGTAAATTCCAATGATTTAATGTATATACTAGTAAACCAGGTTAAACTGATTACATGATTTTTGTGTAGTTTATATGCCAGTTTACTGTGAAATATTTTTACACAAGAGCTTTGATTTCATTAATTTTAAATCAACAAGTGTTTTCTTTTATTGATGTTCCATCCTAAAAAGGTATTAAGTTTCATTTAATACCACTAATATCATGCCTTAATTTGCTATGCATTGCTATAAAACAGTTAAAAAAAACAGTTTTTATGGAGCATTCTTAATTATTGACAAAACATCTGCTTTTGGAGATCTACTGGTTATTGAACAAATTGACTATGAAGACAGTACAAGAGACTTTACAATTGAAGTTTTTTGCAAATTAAAGAAGTATCTTGAAATCTTGTTTGTTTGAATGGAGTTGAACAATAAGCATTTTGGCTATATTTTTGTTGTTTAGTAGGGGGGGGAGTAAGTTAGGTTGAGTACCTGTGTTCCCTCCCTGCTTTAAGACACCTGTAATTAAAAAGTACACCTTATTTAATTTTTAATAATATAATATTTACATATACATGTACACATGTTTTTAGTGGTTTATGTGCCTGTTGACTGTGAAATATTTTATGTCTGATACAGGAGGTTAGATTTTTTTGGTTCTTTAAATCTACAACAATGTTTTCTTTCATTGATGTCCCATCCTAAATAGATATTGAATATCATCCAAAACCGCAAATCATAGTATTATCAATACTTGTGGTGTAAACGAACCATTCTATTATTCTATCAAATTGCATCTTGTGGTAATCTGTTATTGCATCATAAATGTCTAGCCTATCAGGCAGATTTAACATTAAGACATATACATGTATATACTCAATGTATTTCCTTGGTTATATAATTAATTGTCTTTTTTCAATTTTTAACCCAGAATAAACCAGTCAGCTGTTGTTTATTTCACAAGGATGATATCATACTGCCATGATATGCACATGCAGTTTTTGTACCCCCACCGGAAACAAGTTTGTGTCCGTCTGTCCACATCCCTTATAAGCTCTTCTCCTCCTAAACTGCTTGACAGATTTGGATAAAACTTTACATGAAGGAAGTACATCATATGTAGATGTGCATGAAGAATTTTCGTCGCTGTCAGATGTTATTCAGGGGAGGTAATTGGACTTAGACTTTTAAAATATAGTATTCAGTGCGGGACCTCGTAAGCACAACTCCTCCTTAACCGTTTGACAGATTTTGATGAAACTTTACATGAAGGAAGTACATCATATGTAGATATGCATGAAGAATTTTCGTCGCTGTCAGATATTATTCAGGGGAGATAATTGGACTTGAAGCGAAGTGGGGGTATCCCTTGGTGAGCGTGCTCACAGTCAACACTTTTTTTTTTAGAACAAGCTCAATTAAATACTATTGAAGTAAAATTAGCTATACAGGCACAAGTTCTATAAAAATGTAGAGCCCAGAAAACCATCCACTTCCTATACAGATGTTCTAATATGACAGGTTATCCACATAAAAATCATAGCGTCTTTAAATTGTATTTAATAATTGATGTTTGTACATGACAAAAACATTGTACTACTGAAATTGTTTATACTAGATGTACAATCTTACATAACATGACAATATTTAAGGAACTTAGTTCTTAATTCTCTTGGATTTTAAATAGTGTTCAAACATGTTCATAAAACTGTAAAGCATAAATTTGAATAAGAAACCTATCTATCTGTTTAGGTTTAGTTAGTAGGTCAGTGAAAACAGGATGTGGTGTCAGTTTTATGGACGTTTTGATTTATTGTGCAGGTTTAAATCATTAGCAAATTTTCCATTTTGTCATAATGTTCTTGAAATAGAAGAATAAGAGTTATAACCCTTTTTGAATATATGGGGCTATTTGTTCAGTGTTTGTAAACATCTGTGAAGTACAGATTTTGAAATATGTCACACAAATCCAGCTTGGCAAATAAAAATTCTTCTATACTTGTATTTTATGATTAAAATTAAAGATATTAATAACAGTCCTAAGGATTGTGCAACTAAAGATTCCTCTGACTTTCTTTATGTCTATAATTTGACATCCAGAGGGATGAATTTAAGTCAATGAAACTTGGCATAGATCATGGATAGACATATACCTTAAGCCATTCAATCTTTTTTGTGTTGTATTGTACTGTCATTTAATATTTGTGTACACAAAATTTGAGATTTTATTTGTATTAAAAGAGCTAGGATATCACGAACATACCCCCTGCAGACAGTATGGTACAGTTTATGTTATTATATGATTTAAATTCTGAATTGATCTGTATTTGGAGGACGTGGCTAACCTGATAGATTTCATTGTAAAGTGTTTGGGGATGTCAAATTGGGGATTTTTTATGAGCATGAAGGTCTTTTTTATGAGCTTGAAAGCGGTTTATATTTTTTATACAAGATGACGTTGCAGATATGGCAAGACTTAAAGAGTATTCATGATTGACATTTTTATTACAAGTGATTGCTCAGCATTTTTGTCTGTCAGAATTTATGAGGTTATTGTTTGAAATTTTATTAGTCAGGCAAGTTCCAAAGTGCTAATGATTAATCCACACCGAAACAAATCATTTTTTGCAGTAAATCAGATTTTCATTTCTACCCTCAGACGCCAAAAATTAATTGCATAATTTTCATGTTATTCAAAGCAACCTTTTTGTGCAGATTTACTGTTTTTATTTTCTTGTATACTAATATGTACATTTTATAAAGATTATATCACGCACACCAGGTATCCAGATCCAAAATCCATGGAGGGATCCATATTCCACAAAACCAAACACTGGCACCATGTAGACAATTGGTGGGTTTAGTGTTAATATCTTCCCCATATATCTCCCAACTATATTTGTCCACCATTCTTAGAATATAAGTCATTTCATTTTTCAATTTGTTTTTACTTAATTAAAAAAGCTTTTTGTCAGGAAAAAATGTCGAGAAAATAATCAAGCAAGGGTCTATTACAAATCTGAATTCAGGCAAACACATGACCCCAAAAAAAAGGAAAAATAAAATTAGTAATCCAAATCCAACAAAAGCTGTGCCGCGTGGCTGTGCATCCATGTAATCATTTGCATCTTTATTACAGAGGTCAGGACTTTCCTATAGATTTGGATAATTTTCTATCTTTTTTGTTTCAAACAATTTACTTTGCCTTTAAACTGAAAACATATGAGTATTTAATCATTAAACATTTAAATTGGGGACATGCCAATTGAATGAAATTTAAGATGTTTAAGGTAACTAGAATTTCTGCCAAACTAATGTCCAAAAGCAGTACTTTCCACAAATATATATGTCACTTGTAAATGTTTGTTATTTTCAGTGTGTATTCAATTGATTGCACATTATGTAACATGGAGTGGCAGACACGAATAATTAATGACAAAGAAATTTACAGGGTGAAGTGTTGATTTCAACTGATTGTACATTACTGTTTGTTATTTATAACTGTTTTTGAATAAAAATGTTGACTTTAAAATTAGGAACAATTTAGTGTTACCTTAGTAGCAAAAAGCATGTGTTGTCATTTGTGTCATACAATTTAGTTTACAGTTTTATTTGACAGATTGGGTTAGCTCAAGTAGATCTTAAAGTCACACAGAACACAGAAACAAATGTATTTTATTAAAAATATATATGTGTCTAGTTTAGTAATGAAAATACATACTTGTATTGTTTTTAATGCTTAGTTGTGTAATTTACTATTAACTTCAAATATTTAGCTGTTTTACCTGTATTGATTTTGCCTGTGTCCTGTCTGTTTCATACTGAAAACTTATATATACTCACATTTATTTCTGGTAGCCTCTGAGATTTTGTGAAAATTGATTTGTATCTGCTTGGTCTATCTTTAAGGCTACTTATAGGCTAGAATATATGTTGGTATTTGAATATTAATTTAGCTGAAGGGGTCATTGTCGACCTGGGTACTATATCAGCGTACCGAAGGTACTTAAAATTTTTGACCCAGGGTACAGTCGCTTAATATAAACGTACCCGGTGTGGTAAGTATTGCAAGATTGCGTTCATTTTCTTCACGTATTTGGTCCACAATTATAAATAGAAGAATGGCGGTTTGTTACAGTTTACAGTTAAGTTTGTTTTGATTATGTTCATGTTTATGAACACTGTTGAAAAATAATGGATTTGATTGAACAATATTGGTCTGGGTACGTTTATGTTAAGCGACAGTACCCTGGGTACCATTTCTCAAATTTTAAGTACCCTGGGTACGCTGATATAGTACCCAGGTCGACAATGACCCCTTCAGCATTAATTTACTTTATGTATGCTTTTGTATATGTGTTTTCAAAAAGCATTTTATTTCTATTTATATATGATCTAAGTAAACAGTTTGTGAATATTATATTCATAAATTATTTTGTTTTTTTTTCACAGGGCTTCGTAGATTTCAAAGAATCAGATGACTTTAAAGTATTACTTAATGTAACAGCGCCATCTATTGAGGAAGCTTATGCTGTGACAGCAGACATTACTGAGAGCAAAGGGAGACTACTTATTCAAGTGGTAAACACAATTATTGATTCTTTTTCATTGTTTTGCTTAGTGTTCCTGTCATAACAAACAAAGGGCATTGACCTTTTTATCTTTGTCTCAAGCTTTCAGCATTAATTAGAGTGAAGACAGGAGTCCATAATGATACTGTGCTCGCTCCATAAAATTCCATTAAGTTGGGGTAAATAAAGCAGACACTACAATTATTCTAAATGGCACCTTAATGTACCTGAAACAGTGGATCATTGGCAAATTCAGGCCACATAAACTTTGCCATCAGAGGTCTTGTATACCAAGATTTCTTATTAAGTGCTGATTGTATTTCAGACATGGACACTTTAGGGAATCCTTGTTTCTGATTGTCTGAAATTTAAAATATCTTGGAACTACATGCTGAAATAGATTAATATATGGATTCAAAGATGATGTGTTTTCAAAAATTCTTAAGCTACAAGGTCTGTCAGTGGTTCTATAATAATGTTTAAATCTTATTTTGATTGGACAGCCACAGACCAGGATACTACATGTTTGTGAATGACACAGTATTATGTATCATCTTAGCATTTGATTTCAAGTTTGTCTCCTTCTAGGTTTTGCAGTTGCCAAATAGCATAATTACTTTACTACACTGAGGGTTAAAATATAATGCCCACCCACGTTAAAACAACAATAATAATGTATGTTATCCATGAATTATTTTGATTCTGATTATGACAAATACTGTTATCTGAAGAGTGAAGCAGCATATAAATGTGTGCTAACCATGGGTCTGGAAACGGTCATATTCGCCGGACATGACCGAAATTTACACTAAAATGACCGACTAAGATTTGCTCAAATCGGACATCTAAAAAGTATATTTTACATGCAATAAACATTTGTTGGATTGAATCTCTTCAATTTGTATTATAAATCAACCCTAAGGCTATTTCCTGTCACTGACATGTGTTTGTTGACCACTGACCGGTGATTACGTAATAAGGTCAACAGGTGACAGACTCTGTTTCATCCATATTGTAAACATACTATTGCAACAACATTTTGAAACAACAGAGATTGAATATAATAGATCAATGTGATATAGTTTCTATATCACATTGCTAAGAAAATAAGACAACTTTACAGTACACGTCCAACTTTAATGAAAAACACGTGCGGTAAAAATTGTACACTACGCAACCGCCAATGTGACTAAACGTTACATAAATCAAGAGAAAACCAATTTGAATAAAAAGTCATTGAAAATAATGAGAACAAAAATGATTATTTCATTTAATAATAAAAACTTGTAAAGAGCATCGATCGCTGAATGACGTATAAATTCAATTCAGATCCGAACTTGTGGCAATTAGTAGTCTTGATCACCCAGACACATATATAATAGCGTCTTGGATCACCTTGTTATAATTTTGCTACCAATAGGTGGAGACAACACAATTATTCTATTTTAGGGCCCTATTTTTAGGCCAGGCAAACCATGCAAACATGTCTATACTTATAAAATGACGTCACATATAGATTCTCTCTCGATTGTGCATAACAATAATATTTGTTTAATTAATTGATAAAGTACTATAGTACACTCGAATTTTGGCGATGAAAGTGTGTCAGTTTAACAGACATTAATTTCGTTAAAACACACTATATTTTATTATTTAGAAAACATTCAAATGTAAACTTAGCTACAATTTTTTTATACACTTCTTGATATGAACGGAACTAATTTTTTAGACAATAAAAATATCATCCAATCAAAAATTACGCCCAGTTTTGGGCGTAAAAATAACGAGTTTAATATAGAGATGAATCCACACGCACAAATGCAATTAAGCGTCTGGATGATCGAGACTAGGCAATTAGGTGACAACTTCCTATTTCCGGTTAATGAAAAAACTCGCCGGAACATTAATCAAAATAATGCAGTTTCCCATTATTTTGTTTCATAGACAACGTCATTTTCCAATAAAGACTTTTTAGGCAGGAGAATGCATCACTACATATATGTTCTTTTTCACATGATGCATACTTCGTAGGAGCCATCACAAATTCCATGGTACAAGCCGCTTATTCACATTATCGTGGCGAATCGACCTGATGTGCAAACAAGTTTCGGTAGGAAACGACCCGAGACCAATATTCACTACCATGGAATTTGGTAATTTCTTATGGGGAAAAATGACCGAAATGGGCAAGGAAAACTTCCAGACCCCTGGTGCTAACATATGGCTGTTCCACGTATCTTTCATGTGTCATAATGTAGAGCCGTGAGACACATAATTTAATGGCAGTATGTTGAATCATGCACAGAATTCAGACTTAAAATAACAACTTTATTAACAGTACCGATAATTATGGTTTAAAACTTTGAATAGTTTTACTCAAATTTAATCAACTACAACCACAATTAACTTGCGCATGTGCGAACTATATTTATTGGAATTTTAACACTGCTTTGTTTACATTGCAAAAGCAGGATGATGTATTAGAATTTAGAATAAACCATTTTCACAATGTATAAAACAAAGAAACTTTAGGTTTATTTATAAAATCATTATTAATCAATATACTAGTATAAATATGCTGCAACTTGAATTCTTAGAGAACCTCAATTGCTTCTGTTATGACAACCTTTAATTTGACCCTTGAAACTGGATGTATAGCTTTATTGGATTCAGCGGGCTTCGTTGGCCAAGTGGCTTCTACAATTTATCAGCGTCTGTCAACACTTAGGTTCAAGTCTCAATGTGGGCAGAGTGTCCAAGATTTCAGTCTTAATTGACAAGGATTGTCAGTTCTCCTACCAAAGGTCAGGTGTTTTCACCAGGTACTCAACTTCATCCCCCAGTAAAAACTGGATGCCATGATATAGCTGAAAAATTGCTAAAACAATTCAAACAAACATAATAAGATTTTGTCAAAGCAAATATAAAATATGATCATTGTGGTTTTTTTTAAACATTTATTGATCAGCCATAATTGAAATCAATCCGTACAAATACATGTATCTTATTTATATGTGCAAATGTGATGATTTTTGTTGACAATAAACATTAAAAATTTACTTCATTTATTACAGTATGAAACTAAACCGTTGTTGTCACCAGTTACGTTACCATGGATATTTATAATAGTTATGATAGCAACAAGTGTTGTTGTTGTACTGGCTTCAATTTATGCTGTTTGGTGGTATTGTTCCAAGCAGTACTTAGACCTACAGAGAGATTACTACAGTCATGGAAATGTTATGTTCCGGTCAAGAAACAGCGAGTGTCTCTCGTCAGGAGCAGGAGAACTCTTGCTTCATTCAGATCATCGTCCTGATAGTATGACAGAGGATGGAAAAGACTTGCCTGATCTTCCAGAGGAAGATGAAGATGAAAATGGAATGGTTTGTAGTTACTTCTGTGAAGTTTTCTTTTTATGAAAAATTGTATTTGATAGTATCTTTTTTAGCTCACCTGACCCGAAGGGTCATGTGAGCTATTGCCATCACTTGGCGTCCGTCGTCGTCGTCGTCGTTAACTTTTCTTCAAAAATCTTCTCCTCCAAAACCACTGAAGGGATTGCTTTGAAACTTTGCATACATCATCAGTAAAATGCCCTCTACCAAGTTTGCCCAAATCATGGCCTCAGACCAACCAACATGGCCGCCATGGCTAAAAATAGAACAGAGGGGTCAAAATACAGTTTTTTGCTTATAGTTCAAAAGGTATAACAGATACAGGAAAACCTAATAGACCTTCCTTCTTCAGCATCTAAAGCTCTACAAAACACTCCATTGGGTCAAAGTTGTATGATGACTCCTTGTAGGAGTTATTGCCATTTAATTGTCAAAATTGATGATTTTTGCCATTTTTGCCTCAAAATCTTGAAAATTATTAGAACTAGAGAAAAAGTTAGCATTGCTTAATTGTTCTGCTCTATGAGGGCTACAAAAATGACTCAAGGGTCAATATTGTCTGATTAACCGTTTAAGAGTTATTCACCTTAAACTGTTTTTTTTAATCGGTTTTAATTGATTTTTTAAAATCTTCTCCTCTGAAACAACTGAAAGTACTGCTTTGAAACATTGCATACATCATCTTTAGGATGTCCTCTACCAAAATTGTCTAAATCATGACACCTGACTACCTACATAGCTACGTTGGATTAAAATAGAAAAAATGAAAAAAAGGGGGGGGGGGGGGGTCGAGAGAGTTTTCGACTGATAGTTAAAAAAGTATAACAGATACAGAAAATTTGAAGTGAACCTCCCTTCTCCCTCTAACCATCAAAAGATCCTCCTTATAGGAGTTATTTCACTTAAAAGGTCAAAATTAATGATTTTTGCAGAAGTGTTGGGCAATTCCTTATAGCAAAGAAAGCTGGATAAAAAAGGGTTGTTTGGTTTCAGGTTCAGGTTAGCGATACAGGCTCCTGGGAGCCTCTAGTTTTTCCTATTTAATGCTTTACATAAACATGGCAGTCAGGTTAAAATTAACATTTTATTTTGAAAGGAAAACAGTTGATAAAATAAGAGTCAGAAGAGTAATCTCCCTTTATGTAAAACGGTGAATTTGATTGGAATTTACAATTTATTCACAAAGCAAATCCAACTTGGTAAGATAAGTTTATAAAGACAGCCTTATAGAAAAATGGTTAAAGGAAAGTGGATTAACGAGGCGTCTGATGTTTGATGATTTTGAAGCATTTATGATAAAGCCATCGTAAATGTGTTCCTAATTAAAAATTGTGAATGCAATTCCGTATCTAGTGGTATTGGCAGTTTGCCATTTACTATTGATCCCATCACCAGGGTGTGATCAACAGGGTGCCGTCACTAAGGGTTGTGAATTTGAGTCTTACTAAGGGCAGGATATGTTAAACAGATCTGTGTTTTTTGCTGGGTAATTTAGCTTTCTACAACAATAAAAAATGATGCCATGATACAGCTGAAAAAAGAGACATAAAAAATCAAACAGGAACTATAAATAGTTGTGAAAATTAAATGTAGAAAAAATAGGGTAAAGGCTTGGACTTTTGAGTATGGATCTGGGTTTGTCATTAAAAAAAATTGCTTTTAAGCTCTGTATTGTATACTTTGACATGTTTCAGGGTACAACAATCAACCATACACATTGAACATGGATTATGTAAAATATTTTTCATTACTATTTTATAGCCAAACAAGAGAAAGAAGAAGCCGGTCCACAATGATGAAAGTGACGAAGACAATGAAAAAGTAGATGACAAATTGACAATAAAACGTCGCTACCAGCCACCATCGAAACGGCTGTATAGAGAACAGCACATGAGGAGGCATGGGCGACGAAAACGTCATCCTTCACTGAACGACCCACCTTCTTATGATGCAGTCATGGAATATCCAAATGGTTCTAGTGATGAATCGGACGGTGAAGAAACTAACAAGAAAAAGCCATATGTTGACAGTGTTCAGAGTATGGTGGAAAAAAGCAACAGAAATAAACCATTTGTGGAGAGTAGTCGTAGTTTTGGTGAACAGGGTAGAGACCTATATTCATATAATCCTTTAGCTCTTCAGACTTTGCCAGTTGCTCATTCTGATGGAGAATTGAATGTTCGAAGTCCTAGATATGTTCGTCACAATATTCCTCCAAGAGGTTTTGTAAACCCCTTGGAAAGACTCGAGGACGACTATTTGGAAAATAAAGACAGAAAATTTGAGAAAATTATGAATAGTAAGGAATCTTTAGTGCAAGGTGAAAGATCAAAATCACCTATTATTAGGGAAGAAAGAAATCGATCAACTCCTGTGCCTAGAGAAGAACGTGTTCGAACTCCAGTACAGATGGAAAGAACTGCTTCCTGTCGTTCAGATCATTCAAGGGCATCGTTTCGTTCTGATAGAGCAAAAACCCCAAACAATATTGAAAGAACAGTATCACCACCACCCAGCGAAAGAGCAAAATCACCAAATTATTATGAACGACCCCAATCACCCGTTGGTGCTGGGAGAGCAAAGTCTCCTGTAGGTGCAGAAAGGGCAAAATCACCATCACATTTGTACGCTAGAGCAAAAAAGCCTTTGCGTGAGAGGACATTGTCACCAGTTCCTCCACCTGAATTGCATATAAATGAACAAAATAACTTGGATGATTCATCGGGTTACATTCTTTTAAAAGCAGCCACTGGTCCACCAATAGAAAAACTTTCCCCAGTGGACCAAGTAGATGCAGGTCATACTAATCCTATGGATATACCACTGACCACATTTACTGGGTCATTGAAAAAGAAACCACACAAAAGTAAACCAGATATGCCAGGTAATGGTCAAGGAACGATTGTTTGTACAATGTAAACAAACTCTTGCATTGCATTAGTTTTCTTTAAGTAATTGTTTTTGCCTGTTTAATTACATTATCTTAATTTAACCTCCAATAACTTAAAGAATGTCAAAACCAAGCATCATACTAAGTCGTACATCTGACAAATGTGAAGATCTGAATCTGGATTTGTGAGAAAGATATAATAAGGATATTTGTGTTGTCAAACCTATGTAATAACAGGTTTTATTCTGCAAAAAAGACAGGCTTAAGACTTTATTGACTGAAAAACAAGAAAACAGGACTGGCTGCTAAGATTAAAAAAAAAAATTACCAACAGTTGCCCAAAATAAGATTTTTATATAAATTATAAATTATAGCAGGTGTTAAATTATTTATAATTTTTAGAAAATTAAGCATTTTTTATATACATTGTTTGTCCTGGCAAATGTGAGCTTTTAATTGTGTACTCCTCAACCCTATACATTCAAACAAACAAACTCACATCAGCTGTAAAAATGATTGTTAGTTTCCCCTAACCTGACTGGGTCTAGTTCAACCTGCCGGATTGTTTTTTTTTCTGATTTTGTAACAAGTAAGAAATTTATTTTTCTGTGTCAAGGTCATTGTTCTTGATTGACAAAGGGCTTTGGCTATTTGGAAATGATTTTCATAATTTAAAGCATTTTCCCCACATTTATCAGTTGAGATTGAAGAAAAAAAATATTTTCTTATGGTCTGAACATTTTTTTCATTCAATAAATAACTTGTATGGTTTTTTTCTTTTTAGAATCATCCCAAAGAACAGTTCTAGAAGGCTACAACTACACCAAACCTTTACAAAACTCACCTAAAACTGAATTGAACATAACAGGAACATCTACAATTAACTCGCAGAGATTCAGTGTGCTGAGTGACAATTCTATATCTCTGTATAGTAGTAGTGAAGCCTTTAGCCCAGGTGCAGATAAAATGGATGACGATGCATTTGATTTTGACGTGGAAATTCCTCCACTTAATCCAGATTTTGATGCTCTGTCAGAAGCCAGTCTTCCCTTACCTAGTCCTCCTGCTTATGCTAAGATACCAGGGTATAGTCCAGCATACCTACTGCCATCACCTAAGCCTAGACCAGCACCGCTCAGTGCTTTAAGTGGACTTAGTATTCCGGTAGATGATGACATGCTTAGTAAGTTTAGTAAAGTGATCTGATTTCCTGGAATTTCATTTAATGCACTCTTTATCCATTGGCGAAGTGCTTCAGTAAGATGATAGTACACAATGCCCTTGCTCTTATTTAGGCTTGTTGAATTTTTTTATTAGTGCTGAATTTTTCACAAAATCAAATGGTTTAAAAATATTTGTATAAATGCCAAAACAGTTTAATTTGAGGAATAAAATATTTCTGAATGTTTTGCAATAGAATATTTACTAAGTACGCACTATCATTTTTACAGGTGGGACCTACATTGGACTAACAGCATCACCAACCAATACAATGGACAGAATTTTTCAATTTCCATCCACTTCACCATTTCGTGACTCTGGTATCGCTTCAGAAAGAAGTCTTCCATTGTCACAGGATGATGAATCTTCATATTACCAAAGAGACTCCTCTGTAACTTCTCCACTACAACCAATTCACCCAGCAAAGAGGGAGCTACCACCTCCTCCTCCAAAAGTCTACTGTCCACCACAGCGATATTCATGGAACAGGGATAAACAGTCTCCTGACAAGGGAGAATATGCTAAAATTAAATCCAAAGAAGAAAATCCATCTATACCAGAGCGTGAAGAGACTCAGAACACTAGAAATGGAGGTGGAGGTAGAAAGAAAGCCATACTAAAACCCAAGCAGTAAGTGTTACTGTAAACCTGAACAATTTTACCTGGGGGTAATTTTCATTTATTTTATGATCACAGTATATGAACGAAAATTACCTCCACACGAGCAGTTTTGAAATTAATGAAACAAACCATATATAATTCTCTCATCATGCAAAAATTGTTGACAAACAAATAGCAAAAATAACTACCTTTACAGCATCTGAAACAGTTTAACTTTTTTATTCTGCACGTGAAATTTTTTATTGTATTAATTTATGGCCAGTTTCATAGAAAAGAATTTGACTTGTTTCCAACTAATTTTTTTTCAGGCTGCATCTGGCCATCATTTGTTCCCTGAGTATCCTCAGTCTTGCCACCACAGTCTATAGTGCTTTTCCTGCATCACAGACACAGGTCCACATCACCGTGTATGCCCCAAAAAGCTTCCTGTCACATGACATTGAAGTATACTTTAACCAGGACAGACCTGGAGATATACTGGATCAGATGTATACTAATGTAAAGTCCTATGGTATGTTAAAAATTAGGCACTGCTATATATGTGGGCTCGACTCCAAACTTAATTGACGAGGATTGCCAGTTTTCCTATCGAAGGTCCAGGGTTTTCTCCCGGGTACTCCGGCTTTCTCCCCAAATAAAAACTGGATGCCATGATATAGCTGAACAATTGCTGAAAGTGGCGTTAAACACCATTAAAACAAACAATCAATATGAATTTGACCGTGAAGATTAAAAATCATAATTAAGATTCAATTAAATGGTCTTGGCTTGGATTAATTTTGATAGCGACCTACAATAGTAGATTTCAAACATTCCTAACAATGAATGTAATAAGACAAGGTCATGACGCTATATAGTTTGGTATGAAGGATACATTATCCCAATTATTAGTAGTATCTTTATTAACATACTCGTTTTTTGGACATGAATATGTACATAAAAAACATTTATGATGGTTTGGACATCTGTGCACAAATTTATGGACCTACCGCTGATTTGATCTGTGCCTTATTTTCTAAGTTTTGATTGTACTTACAGATATGGCTGACCCTTATTTGACCAATTTGTTTGATTGTACTTACAGATATGGCTGACCCTTATTTGACCAATTTGAATTCGTCATTGTGTGATTCAGCAAAGTGTGTCAATAATAATGTTCATGGTTGTGATGAGAACACGGGTAACTGTATTTGTAAGAAAGGATACAGATTGGACCAAAGTGGAACTATATGTCAAGGTGAGTCCGAGATAAATCTGTGTTATTGATATTTTTGGGACAAAAAATATGCCATGTGTAATTGACCTGTCATGGAGTCCAACCTACATTTATGTCTTCTAAAGAAAACTATATAGATAATATATGTCTTACTACCTTTCCCATGTTTGCAGACATGAAGTAAATGCTTTTTTGTGAAATTCCCCTGGTTTTTCTGTAGAAATATTGTTTATATACTAATTTCTGACATGTGTGATATGTCTCACAATGTATTTATAGTTAAGTTTCAGAGGCTTGTTTGAATGCAATTAGTATTCTAAACAGTGTGTCAAAGATATGAAATTATGAATTTTAAATGTAAAAGGCCTGTCAGATCTAAATTTGTTATTACTAATGTTCCAATAAAAGATTTTGTAACTAATTATACCCACGCCATGCATAGATGTTGCTGGGAGTATAATGTTTTTGACCTTTCAGTCCGTACGTGTGTCATGCTGTTTTCGCCTGTATAGCACTCTCTCAATTTTAACGAAACTTTGGTAAATTGTTACTTTTAGTAGGTGCTTGGACGGGATTGATTTTCACGGAATTTGGTCAAGGGGGAGAATATTTTTGGGAGGGGGACTTAGTCAACTTTCATGTACATGTATATTCAATGTTGTCGCATGAATATCGCTTTCATTTCTTCGTGATTTTCATGAAACTTTGGGAAATTTTTACTTATAGTAGGTGCTTGGACGGGCTTGATTTTTAGGGAATTTTGTCAAGGGGGCCATATTTTTTGGAGGGGGACTTAGTCAACTTTCATGTACATTGTGGTTGCCTATGGATAGCACTCTGATTTCTTAATGGATTTTAACAAAACTTTGGGAAATTGTTACTTATAGTAGGTGCTTGGATGGATTGATTTTCATGGAATTTCGTTAAGAGAGACCATATTTTTGGGAGGGGGATTTAGTCAACTTTCATGTACAAGTATATACAATGTTGTCGCCTGGATAGTGCTTTCAGTTCTTCGTGGATTTTCATGAAACTTCAATATACCATTTTAAATACCAAATGCCACCTTGATGAAATGGGAATGCTTGGGGTATTGTGAGCTTGCTCACTAAGGTTCTTTATTATCTTCTACCGACATCTTGTATTCTTCTATTTATGTGGAGTATCTCAACTGGTAGTTGCTAAGGCTCGTCTCCTTTTGCAGGACTTGACCACTTTTTATTTATATTGCATTGAGGAAAGAACATAACAAGTTTATAAACATCTAAATTACATAATGTAAATCTTCAAACATGATAAGACAAATTGATTTCAACTGAAAACTGACATCAATATTTTTTTTTTAAATGGACTGTCAGTCTAGAAAAATTACACAATTAAGCGACACAATTTTATAAGCTACAGGACAAGAAAATATACAAATAATATATGGGTCTTAGCAAACATCTTTTTAAACCACGGAAGTCCACTGAAATTTCTGCACTTGGTGTCCACTCACTGCACACTTTTAATAGTACAGACATTTAAAATGCACTTGGTGTCCACTCACTGCACACTTTTAATAGTACACACATTTACAATGCACTTGGTGTCCACTCACTGCACACTTTTAATAGTACAGACATTTAAAATGCACTTGGTGTCCACTCACTGCACACTTTTAATAGTACACACATTTACAATGCACTTGGTGTCCACTCACTGCACACTTTTAATAGTACAGACATTTAAAATGCACTTGGTGTCCACTCACTGCACACTTTTAATAGTACACACATTTACAATGCACTTGGTGTCCACTCACTGCACACTTTTAATAGTACAGACATTTAAAATGCACTTGGTGTCCACTCACTGCACACTTTTAATAGTACACACATTTACAATCATGTAATTGTTTGCATGTTTTGTTTTATTTTTCAGACGTGAATGAATGTAGGTCAGTCAACCACAGATGCCATGAAAATGCAGATTGTTTGGACAAGGAAGGCACCTATCAGTGCCATTGTAGTGGTTATTACTATGGTGATGGAAAAACATGTTACGGTAATTACCTTCCTTACAGACTATATCTAACTTGAAAGAAAATTGTTTGGAATATCATAGTTATTTGCTTCAGATTTAACATTTTCTCCGGTTTTATATTTTTGGTTTCCAATAGAAATGGATAGAAATTAGTTGCTTTTTTAGATTCAGACTGTTCTGCAAATTTAATGTTTACAAAGTCAGATTTTAGTCAAATACTAGACCAAATTTTACTGCCGTTATAATCTGAAGTTAGTGTTGTGATTTGTCTGATTAATGGAAGAATTCATTCCTATTGCTCGTAATGTAGCAAATAAAAAATTCTAACTTCTGTCTATTTATAAAAAATTCACATAATATTCATTTTCTTTACGTTATTAAAGCTTTAGACATTGTGAAACTAACATGAAACGATCTTTATTGAAGAAATTTCTTTTTTCGTCTTTGAAGATGCACATGGAAAATGCTATGTTGATCATTTTTCCGTATATGGATAATGTGACCTAATTTTATTATAAACGTGCTAATTTGCATACTATAACAACAATTCCGTAATAAATATCCAGTAATTTACATATGCATTACCCAAGATGCAACACGCCATTCAGTGCGCCAATCACAATGCACAGTGGTTTATTAAAAACAGCAATAACTATCATCATGTATCAATAATGATCGATTTTAAACATGAAACTATTAAGCAAATGGTTATTGTCGAAAGATATCAAGATCGACCACGTCTGATTGTATATGCAACTTCTTTTGGACATCAAAGTGCCAGGAGTGATTCATTCCCGCTCTGCCACATTACGAGTAATGGGACTAAATTCCTACCCTCGACAAAAAAAAAAAAAAAAAGAGCGAGGGTACGATTATTCGTTCTAGTCCAATACTAGTGTTTGGATAAAAGTCCACATTTAAAACAGTAATCTGTGAAACATTTTACAGAGACACTTGATATTGTGATTGTATGTTACAGATTGTGCTGCTCCATGTGTAGAGGGAACATATGAAATACAGCCTTGTCAGGCCAACCAAAAGAAAATTTGTAGAGGTATAAATAGTGGACAAGGAATATATGCAGTACTTGGTTATACTAAATACAAAGTAGCAAATTTTATTTAGTTGTGTGAATTGCAAAGTCTTATTGTAGGTTGTAAGAGAAAAGTGTCGACATGTGGTTAACCTCAATATGACCATTCTGATTGGTTAAGTTAAAATTAGATGTATTCCCATCTGTAAAACAAATTGGGTAATAAAACAGTTATTTAGTTTGTTTGCATGCAATACACCTAAATATTATCCATTGGTACTGGGAATAATCTGATGTTCTGGCACTCCACTTTTGATTAGTCCTTGTAACTCAGGACCAATAGTCTGGTCTATTGCATCCACTACTATTAAATAACTATTATATTGTATTGTAATATTGCATAAGAGGTATACTTTTGGTATTTTTTTATGTGCCAGTTATTTGACTAAATAAAAATTCAGTGATGTTGTTTCAGTCATGGCTTTTTGTTTTGTTTTTTTTCGGTTGGTGTAATCACAGACTTAAAAAAAAATTTTCAGCAAATTTCACAGAATACAGAATTAATTTTAGTAATCTTGTAAAACAATTTTTCAACATAGACTATAAACATTCTTCCAGCTTCATTTACCATTTCTTTTGTTTTTATTCGATTTTTATATCAAAAGGAAAATATGATATTATCATTATTTCCTTTAAAAATGGACCAAACTAAAAAATAAATGCAATGATCCACCACCCACCAAATTTTTAGAAAAGTTGGATGAAAATCTAGCATTTTTTGTATGCCCATCAAAGATGGGTCATATTATGGGAATACCCAGGGTGGGGGAGCGGCTTTCACACTGATGTCCGCTCTCTAACTTGAACAGTTGTTGTCTGTTCATCATGAAAGTTGGGGAAAATGTTTATGGGCATAATGTCTCCAACAAGTTTGATAACCAGCCAAATCTCTTTAGCCACTTCAGAGTTATGGACCTTTATTTATAAAAAAAAAGGCAAATTTGCCTTTTCTGCTCTCTAACTCAAACAGTAGTTATCCAATCTTCATGAAACTTGGGGAAAATGTTTATGAGCATTATATCTCAACCAAGATTGATAACCAGCCTATTGCTTCAGTCCCTTGACCCTTTATTTATACAAAAAGTGGCAATTGTTCAACTGACGTATGTTGTAGTACTTTGGCACTTGTTTAATTATCACCTTACATAATCTGGATCTGAGATTTGTATCTTTTTAAACAATGACTACTGACACCTGTTTTCAGATTGTACCAAAGAATGCAGTAAAGGTTTCTACAAGTTTAGGAAATGTGATTCCAAGGGAGATGCCATATGTAGAAGTAGGTTTTGTATGAGTATTTACACTTAAATCTTTTCAATTTAAGAAATATATGGATATAAAACTAAAGTTTCATGTATTATATGTACTGAAGTTGGCATTACAGCAAGAAAAATTCCTTATCAGTTCAGCATTCAGTATTGTTATTCTGATATAAATTGGTCAGAGTACACTTCAGCTGTTAAAAAGTTTCTGAATTGGATTTAAATTAAGTGATGTATTTTGTTTCTATATATCTTCATCTGATTCCATATGTGGTGAGTGGGTGTTTAAAAATCATGATGCAGCGTTAAAAACTGTTTATGGTAACATGTCATTTATTTACAGTGTGTCAAAAGAAATGTGATTCAACAGAGTATGAATATAATAGATGTACAGAGGAGGATAACAGAGCCTGTAAAGGTATGGAGGATATATTTTGTTTTGTGTGTATACCTTCACAGAATTGATTAATAATTATAAGATTTGGAACAGTTGTGAGTTTTCTTACTTTACAAGGATTGTGATTTCCTTGTGAAGGTCAAGGGTTCTGTCTGGGCATTACAGCTTCCTTCCTCAATAAAAAGGGGATGCCATCATAGCTGAAATATTGCTGAAAGTGGCATTATACCATAAACCTACTAACAAATGATTTTGCTATAGGGAGTCTTTATAGAAACATGGTTAGTGGTTTTATCTGTTTTTTAATCTGGCTATTAATTGGAGGATTAAATTAAACATGAAATTAGAAAGATCTGATCTTTGTGCCCTACTTTAAATGCATGTATAAAAGTCTTAATGAGGTAACAAGTGAAACCCATTTTATCAGAAGTTCTAAAAGGGCAAAATATAATTAAGTCTCTTGGTGTTGCAATAAAAGGTAAATGAAAAAGGGAAGATTTATTGATAAAAAACTGATGTTAATCAATTTGTTCACATGTTACAGGAAGGACAGAACTGACCTCTCCTTCTGTCAGCAGTAACATTATCCTGGAGAACTTGAAACATGTGTATCAGGACAACATCGAGGAGTTGGTATATTACCGGGATCACCCTTCAGAATTTAATCGAACCAGAGGTTTCCATATTGATAGAGGTAACAAATCCAGACCCAGTGTAGACACTTATGTGTATGTAGGAGGTGGTCAATAACACATACTAAGGATAAACAAATGTTGATTATTTCTGTATTATTTATAAAATGAAACATAAATGGTTAAATTGTTAAATTACACTAGTACATCGTCAATACTAAACATCAGTAAGATTGATTATGTGTACAATTAATTTAACTCAAACGCATAAGATTGCCACACCACATCTAAATGTTATGAACTAAACACAGAGCTATAAAATTACTGTGTGTGTCTATTTGATTAGGATCAGGATTTTACATCAAGGGTAGTGTGACTTATTTTCTACCCCAAATTACCCTCCAGCCAGAGGACCACAATGGTAGGAATGAGCTTCACAATTATAATGGAAGACCTGAATTAGTGGAGACTTACTGTCCATACCCTGTACCTTCATATTATGAACTTGTCAGCTTTAGACTTCAGGTTTGTAGATATCTACATATATTTGTAGAGATATCTGTTTGTCAACTAATATTTTTGTATACCCCCCACAAACTTGTTTGGGGGGTTTTTGGAATCACCCTGTCTGTCTGTCTGTCCGTCTGTCCACATCCCTTGGCAGCGCAACTCCTTAACTGCTTAATGAAATTTAGCATAAAGGAAGAACATTATATGTAGATGTGCATGAAGGATTTTTATTGACCTCATTAAGGGGAGATAATTTGACTTGAAAGCGAAATGGGGGGGGGGGTATAGCTTTTTGAGCGTGCTCACAGTCCACACTTGTTTATTTGGATTTCAACCAAATTGTGGATGTTTTGTAGGAAGGTCATCAGTGGTCACTTTCTTTGTAATGATAGGCAGTGAATTTTTTGCTTCTTATATCGAATTTTGTTTTCAGCTTCTGTTTAGCAAAAGTTTGTGGGATAACATTTAATGCCACAAAGTTAACCCAAACTTGTTACATTAAATTTTTATTAAACTAATGTGACAGATTTTTAGTTAATGTGGAAAAAAATAAACTTTATAGGATAATTTCAGCAATATAATTAAATTTATATACTAAAATGAAAAATATTTTACAAATTGATTTTAGTAGAATTCGATTAGCCCAAAGTTATGTCTACTGGTCACGGAGTAGTTCTCGCCGGCAAGTAATTCTCGCCACCCGATCTTTTGATAGTTTTTGTGAAAAATTGGCATTTTAAAAGTGACCAGCATCATTTGTTTTGGATGGAAGACGTTTATATTCTTCTAAATGAAACATTTTCCATTGATTTATATGGAAAAATAACAGTACATATACAAAAATGGCGAGAATTGCTTGTGCCTTTTTAATGGCGAGAATTACTCTCTGACCAGTATAGATTAAGTAAGTAACTCTGTCACACAAATGTTGTACTACTTTTCCAACATATTTTCATTTAGTTGTCTTATTTTCTTACATATACTTGTTGGAGACTCTTCTAAAGCTGTGAATATGAATGTGTTGCTCCTGGACAAATAGACAAAAATTGACTTGCAGCAGACTTCCTGTAAATGGAATACAAATAAAATCTATTGTCTTTTTTTGGTCATTTGTAATTAAAATTACTTTTATTTGTAGAACATTACCTATAGAACCAAACAGTATGGTGGTAAAACTTTTTTAGAACCATGCCAGACTTATATCAGACATGGACTGTTCCCTGATGCCAAACAGGTATCCAGTTCCATCTTCTGCTCAGAACCAGGACCTGTTACCAATATATTTGAATTGAAGCCAGGATTTAGTACTAGTTCACCTGTCTGGGTAGAAAAATTAGAAGAGTAAGTGAACATATTTTTAGTAACATCAGTTGTATGCTTTACAAATATTTTTCTTGTCAAATAATGACATTGTATGGTCTGTTATAAAATATGATAATGACATAGAATTTTACGCTGATATTACCTTTCAGATACCTTTTGAAATTAAATATTATTTATTTTTATTTCAGTTTTGCCTTTCTTGTGTATTAAAAAAAATAATTTTCCAAAATGCACTGTGTTAGCAGACATGAATGGGTTTAATAAGTCAGTCAGGTACCAAAACATGAATGGGTTTAATAAATCATTTAGGTACCAAAACATGAATGGGTTTAATAAATCAGTTAGGTTCCAAAACATGAATGGGTTTAATAAATCATTTAGGTACCAAAACATGAATGGGTTTAATAAATCAGTTAGGTTCCAAAACATGAATGGGTTTAATAAATCATTTAGGTACCAAAACATGAATGGGTTTAATAAGTCAGTTAGGTTCCAAAACATGAATGGGTTTAATAAATCAGTTAGGTTCCAAAACATGAATGGGTTTAATAAGTCAGTTAGGTACCAAAACATGAATGGGTTTAATAAATCAGTTAGGTACCAAAACATGAATGGGTTTAATAAGTCAGTCAGGTACCAAAGCATGAATGGGTTTAATAAATCATTTAGGTACCAAAACATGAATGGGTTTAATAAATCAGTTAGGTTCCAAAACATGAATGGGTTTAATAAATCAGTTAGGTACCAAAACATGAATGGGTTTAATAAATCATTTAGGTACCAAAACATGAATGGGTTTAATAAGTCAGTTAGGTACCAAAACATGAATGAGTTTAATAAATCAGTTATGTACCAAAACATGAATGGGTTTAATAAATCAGTTAGGTTCCAAAACATGAATGGGTTTAATAAATCAGTTAGGTACCAAAACATGAATGGGTTTAATAAGTCAGTTAGGTACCAAAACATGAATGGGTTTAATAAATCAGTTATGTACCAAAACATGAATGGGTTTAATAAGTCAGTTAGGTACTAAAACATGAATGGGTTTAATAAATCAGTTAGGTACCAAAACATGAATGGGTTTAATAAGTCAGTTAGGTACCAAAACATGAATGGGTTTAATAAATCAGTTAGGTACCAAAACATGAATGGGTTTAATAAGTCAGTTAGGTACCAAAACATGAATGGGTTTAATAAATCGGTGATGTTCCAAAACATGAATGGGTTTAATAAATCAGTTAGGTACCAAAACATGAATGGGTTTAATAAATCAGTTATGTACCAAAACATGAATGGGTTTAATAAATCAGTTAGGTACCAAAACATGAATGGGTTTAATAAGTCAGTCAGGTACCAAAACATGAATGGGTTTAATAAATCAGTTAGGTACCAAAACATGAATGGGTTTAATAAATCAGTTATGTACCAAAACATGAATGGGTTTAATAAGTCAGTTAGGTACCAAAACATGAATGGGTTTAATAAATCAGTTAGGTACCAAAACATGAATGGGTTTAATAAGTCAGTTCGGTACCAAAACATGAATGGGTTTAATAAGTCAGTTAGGTACCAAAACATGAATGGGGTTTAATAAGTCAGTTAGGTACCAAAACATGAATGGGTTTAATAAATCAGTTATGTACCAAAACATGAATGGGTTTAATAAGTCAGTTAGGTACCAAAACATGAATGGGTTTAATAAGTCAGTTAGGTACAAAACATGAATGGGTTTAATAAATCATTTAGGTACCAAAACATGAATGGGTTTAATAGATCAGTTAGGTTCCAAAACATGAATGGTTTTAATAAATCATTTAGGTACCAAAACATGAATGGGTTTAATAAATCAGTTAGGTACCAAAACATGAATGGGTTTAATAAATCAGTTAGGTACCAAAACATGAATGGGTTTAATAAGTCAGTCAGGTACCAAAACATGAATGGGTTTAATAAATCAGTTAGGTACCAAAACATTAATGGGGTTAATAAGTCAGTCAGGTACCAAAACATGAATGGGTTAATAAATCATTTAGGTACCAAAACATGAATGGGTTTAATAAATCATTTAGGTACCAAAACATGAATGGGTTTAATAAATCAGTTAGGTACCAAAACATGAATGGGTTTAATAAGTCAGTTCCAAGGGTCCGGAAACGGTCATATTTGCCGGACATGACCGAAATTTATACTAAAATGACCAACTACGATTTACTCAAATCGGACATAAAAAAAAGTAATATTTTATAATAATCACTTGTTGGACTTAATCCCTTTAATTTCTTCTAGAAATATTTGTATTAAAAAATCAACCCTAAGGCTATTTCCTGTCACTGACATGTGTTTATTGACCACCGACCGGTGATTACGTAATAAGTAAACAGGTGGTGATCTGTTTCATCCATATCATAAACATACTATTGTAACAACATTTTGAATATACAGAGATTGAATATAATAGATTGTTTCTATTTCACATTTCTAAGAAAAAAAGACAACTTTACAGTATAGTGGTACACGCAACTTTAATGAAAAACACGTTCGGTCAAAATTGTACACTACGCAAGCGCCAATGTAACTAAACGTTACATAAATCAAAAGAAAACCAATTTAAAGAAAAATTCCTTGAAAATAATGAGAACAAAAATGATTATTCATTTAATTATAAAAAAACTTGTTAAAAGAATCCATCGCAGAATAACGCATAAATTCAATTCTGGCCGAAATTGTTGCAATTATAGGTGACAACTTCCTATTTCCGGTAAATGAAAAACTCGCCAGAATATTCATCAAAATAACATTGTTTGCCATTATTTGGTTGCAAAGACAACATGTCATCTTACAATAAAGATTTTTTAGACAGGCGATTGTATCTCTACATATATTTTCGCTTACTCACACTATCGTGGCGAAACGACAGACGTGCAAACAAGTTTCGGTACGAAACGACCCCAGACCAATATTCACTACCATGGAATATGGTAATTTCTTAGGGGGGAAAATGACCGAAATGGGCAGGGAAAACTTTCGGACCCCTGGTCAGTTCGGTACCAAAACATAAATGAGTTTAATAAATCAGTGATGTTCCAAAACATGAATGTGTTTAATAAATCATTTAGGTACCAAAACATGAATGGGTTTAATAAATCAGTTATGTTCCAAAACATGAATGGGTTTAATAAGTCAGTTAGGTACCAAAACATGAATGGGTTTAATAAATCAGTTAGGTTCCAAAACATGAATGGGTTTAATAAATCAGTTAGGTACCAAAACATGAATGGGTTTAATAAATCAGTTAGGTTCCAAAACATGAATGGGTTTAATAAATCAGTTAGGTACCAAAACATGAATGGGTTTAATAAATCAGTTAGGTTCCAAAACATGAATGGGTTTAATAAATCAGTTAGGTACCAAAACATGAATGGGTTTAATAAATCAGTTAGGTACCAAAACATGAATGGGTTTAATAAATTAGTTAGGTTCCAAAACATGAATGGGTTTAATAAATCAGTTAGGTACCAAAACATTTTACCTTGATATGCCTACTTCATAATTTCACAATATTTAAGAATAAACAGATACAACTATTCAATCAGAAGAGTTGTTCAGACTTTTTGTTTTTCTGAGAGGACTGTAGAAATCTATATAATGTTAAAGGTCAAGTGCAAAGTTAATGTCCACACATTGAATATTTACAATGAAAACACACGTAAAATTGCTGATAAATGATGATAAACATTTGAGTTGCTTATAAAATATGCATTTGTTTGTCAGATGTGTTGCAAAGAATGATGCCTGCTTGAACTGTACAAAAACATGTGCAAAGAGAATGAGGCTACAAGGAGGAGATTGTGTGGTGACAGACAAGGACAATGGTAGATCCCCACGGTTACCCCTATGTATGTCATGTTGTGCTGATTCTAATTGTTCAGAAGTGTGTAAACAGTACCATGATTACCACTGTCAAACAGAAAAGTGAGTTATTTCCCTTTTATTACTATACAAAGTCTCTTCTATACAATTTTGTAAAATTGTTTCTTATTAAATATTTGTTCAAATTTTTAATTTTCTATGTTCGGTCAAAGAAGTATATTTCTTTTGTTTTAATAGTTGATCAGCAAAAAATATCCTGAATATAATTAAATGGTATATTTTACAGATGTCATGTGGGCGATATTTTGACCTTTCAACTGAGACCTATTTTCAAAAACCAAGAAAATGTTTACTGTCACATGAAACCTGCAATCAATCAGAAGGTGATGGAGTTAAACTACAAGGTCATGAATTACTATAATACCCTGGTGTCAAGGTCATTGATTGTCAAGAGTGATGGAACCTGGATAACTTCTGGAAAAATGCATTTTGGGTATGTTGTATATATTTTTATGCCGACCAGCAAAAGTTGTAAGGGTTATCTTTGTGTTAAGCTTTTTTTTTTGGATGAATGTGACTTCACATGGTCATGACACACTGTACACAGTTACAACAAGATGTAATCTCAAAATTTCAGAGCCCGGTACAAAATATTTCATGCTTGAGTGAACTTAGGAAAAAGGGATTATGTGTATCATATGTGCCGAGCAAAACTTCAGTGTTGCCATGACAGATTTTTGTTTATTTGAGGGTTTATACATGTACCACTTTCAGCCATTTTTCAGCTGGATCATGATGTCCTGACAATGATTTGGTTTGATGTAACATACTTAACTTAAAAGTCGTCAATCTTGTCTTATGCGGTACTTGCTTCCATGGGTCAGAGCTCTCAAACACAATGGCATCACATGTTACATCCATGTCATCAGAGTAATGCTCTTCTTTTAGAATTATTTCTCATTCTTTCAAGTGCATAGAAGACTATCATGCATATGAATGCATATCCATGGGGCATTCCTTTGCAATTTCTTTTCCCTGATAAAAAAAGTAGCCTTTTGATGGGTCATACAATGAGGATTGTTACTAAAAGGGCTTGACCAATGATGAACATGAAAAACTTGTGACAAGTACTAACTTTAGGGAAGAAAACACTAAACCAATTCTTTAAGATTTTCTACTAAATTTGTTATTTCTTTAATTAGCACAGCTCTTTTACCTTAAGTTTAACTTGACTGACATCATATATATCCAGAATCGTACATGACAGACCTACGCTCTCTCAAAGTCTCATTACCACTTTAATACCTTCCAAGAGAAAACCAGCTTTCATGGTAAACCCAACTCTAAAAATAGCACTTTCTTTTCAGAAAATCATGTAGTGAATGCAACATAAAACATACTAGCACCATTAGAACAGAGCAAGTTAGGACTCCCAGTCAGAAAAACTTTTATTCATTAATATTTATTTTTAGTTTTTAATATACACTACGATAAACAGGAATATTTTTTTATTAAGTACTATTTTCTTATATCTTCTAAATTTGATTGTTCATCTTTAGTGTCATGACCCCTAAACCGATGATGACCATGAAAACCTTGTTACTATAACAACATCCCAATAAACATTAAAAGAAACTTTTCAAATCTGTGAACAAAACTATTGCAGTTTTTATAAGGGATGAAGCTTAGTAGCTAAGAAAACCTGATCATTGGTGGGAAAATAAATGAATAATTCATGGTAACTCTTGAGTTTTGCACATGGATTTGGCTTTTATTTGGTAATTTATGCATCATTAATAATCACTACAGCTTTCAAGGCTTTGTTATTATTTCTTTACTAAATATGTGTATTTTTCTTTTAACAGTGATGAGATTGTGGACATTGATATTGATTCCAAGGTTAGTAAAATTCCTAACTTCATCAAGATGTCAACAGGAACGAAAACAGCTGAGGCAGGACTATACAAACAAGGAGACACTAGTGTTAATACTCTGGTTACTCAGACTGTAGCATTTGTCAGACCAGACAGACCGTTTAGTACTACATCTCGCTCGTTTGGTAAGTACTATAAGTATTACATGTAAAGACTAAGACCTTATATGTTATATAATAATCAGAATATATTTCTGGAATCGGTTACAGTAGTTCCCCTCTTATCGCGAACGACCAGATGGTTTATTCCACAAATTCTTCAAAAGTCTTTTGACAATAAAATAGAAAGGTTTTAATGCTGGAATACAAATAAAGGTCATCAGATTTTTATCAAGTCGGAAAACCAGTATGATATTGCAGATCAGTTTTTCTTGTCCGTAAGACAGAAATTCATTATTCTACAAGTTCTCAACATAAATCAAAAAGTTGTCAAAGTATGCTTGTAACTTATAAAATATAAGCATTGATTTCTCTGTGATTCTTGATCACCTCACATATCTTGCTTTCAATCAACTGACAGAGGTGCAATAAAAGAGGTATGGATGATTTCTAAGATTCTAGATCAACTGTATGCCCTGATGAGAGAAAATCTGACAACAGTGGAACTACTGTATACCAAGATAATTCTAATATGATTTGCATATTTAGAAATACGCTGATTTCATTGGTTGAGATTACTTCCGGTAGAGTTTTTCAACGAAATTTATTTTTTGATAAATGAAGTTGACTTTATTTATTTTTGGATAAATGAAGTTGGCCGAACTATTTTTACAGTAACCAACGTAAACAAAGATGGCGGCTTTCAATATCGAAAGTAGCGATCAGCTTATAAATTATTTGTTTGATGAATTATCATAAATGATTTGTTAAATTTAAAACTTTCCTTGTGTTCGATAAAGAAAATAAGGTTATAGATTGATATAAAACTTAATTGTGTTTATTAAAATCAGAAAATGGTATATGGAATACTTATGGTACTTAAAAATAAATAAAATATTCATATGTTCTGTCAATCCCGCTACCAAATACACAAGAAATATGAAGTTGAGAAACACGTTAGATAAATTAATTCCTTAATGCAATTTTAAAGAATTATAAGGATTAAACACCGTTTTCAATGGATTTATCGGTATATCAACAAGACCAACTAACTCACAAACATGTCATAAAAGGGTGAATTCAAAAAAAATGAAGCCTGAGTGTGACAAGCATGGTCAGATTTCATAATCAATCCATCACTTTGAAGTCAATCTTTCCACATCATGAATACTCCAAATCTTAAAACTCCAAGAGCTCAAGGCAAAGGAAAAAGAAATAAAAAAGTTATTTGATTTTAAATAATGAATTGATGCTTCATTTTTAACAGATATAACTCAACTTATATAAACTGATATCTTCAATTAACAGCTTAAAAAAAAAAACATATATTTTATCTTGAAGTAGAAGCCTTCAGTTTTCTTTTGATACCAAATTTGACCTATTAGAGTAAAATAAAAAGAAATTATATTTTTTTTGTCATTTTCTCACCTATTTTTCAAATGTTCACTTGCAAAAGTTTGTTTTAGAACTGAAAAGAATTTTTCAAACTGTAAGTAAGTTCTATCTTGGAAAATTAGAACTATTTACAAATCTACAGAAAAAAAAATTGTAGCGATTGAGCAATTCGTTATTCCTTAGTCTCGTTTTTAATTTAACCCTTCTTTTTAAAGATTTTGTCACACTCCTTACATAAATATGTATGCATTTACAAAATGACTAAAGTTGATTTTTATTTGAACAATCTTTGGGATCAGTATTTTTTTCTCTATTACATTAAATAACTGATGGCTTTTACAGTCAAAATTTATGTCTTAATATATTTTTTTGTATAAAATCCTCACATTTAATATAAAATGTTAACAAAAAATTGCAATTAACACTAATAATGAACACTAAAACATATATACATGGCATAAAACTATGATTTAACATCAGACAATTGATCTTTCATTTTATTTCAATTGAAAATATTTTTCACCAACCCAAAATAGATCCTTGAAATACCTAGAAAAGACGTACATTATTAAAGAAAAAATTGTCACACTCCTTACACGTTGATGCAAGATCAAATTTGTCAATATAATACTTACAGTCCTTAATGACGTTTACAGTTTTATTTTTTTTCCATTCAAATCAATATTAGGAAATATTTTGTAGCCAATAATACCTTATTGGTCTGTTGCTTAATAACCATTTGGTAAAAAAAAATCTGAATGACAACATTTAAAGTTAAAATTAATTCTTTTTAATTACTAACCATTACATAAAATAAATTGGAACAATTAAGATTTTATCTTACAAGTGCAAATACAAAACAAACTATAAGTAATTGTCATGATTTTTTTTCTGAACATACGGTAAATAATATAGTATTGATTTGTCACACTCCTTACATATTTATGAACTATCATATTTTCAATAAAAATTCTTACAATCTTGTGTAATTTTTTTTCTTTCTGAATAAATTTCATTCAAAACAATATTTGGAAATAATTCCTTGGCCCAAATATATCATCAGAAACAAAATCTAAACTCTTTTTGTTTAAAAATACAGAATGACAATGGTTACAGTCAAGATTTCTGCTAACAAATTGTTATGCATAACATAAAACATATCAAATTCTAATTAACACCTATATTACCATAAGTATAAATACAAAACATATTGCCTATAATTGTCATGAAATTTTTAGCATCAGGTGATAATATAATGTTGAATTTGTCACACTCCTTACATTCCATATTCTGTAAGGAGTGTGACACTTTAAAACTATTGAAATAATCCAGTTTTTATATTGAACATCTTATATTTTATCAAAAGTAGTTTTTACTTAAGTGACAGTTTATATTTATTTTCAAAGATATAAAGGATTTCATGTCCTTATCCTGTTATTTTCTTTCAAAAGTTGTATTAAAAACTAAATGATTTTAAAAAGTAGCAATTATTCACTGCAAATATATTTTATTTCAAAATATCAAGTTATTGTAAGCAATATTTAAGCAAAACTTTTTGAAACTTTTCATTAGAAAACTTAGTCTTAGACTTTAAAGCACATTTAGATATGTTAAAATTAAAACAATTATAACCCTAAAAAAGTGTCACACTCCTTACACCCCTCTTTGCATGTTTTTGCAAAGAGATTACACTTTAAAACAACTTTCAATATTTTAATTTTAGTAATTCTGCTCTAGGAAACTCTGAACAAGAAAAAAAGAAATATCTGTCAGCATATTTGAAAATGGCATACACAAATAAGCTAATTGTCACACTCCTTACATTTCTAATTGTCCCCTTAAATTGAAAAAAAATCAATGCAAATTGCATTAAAACATCATAAATAAGATAATTGAAAATAAGGTGAAGCATTTCTATAGCTGCTTCATACATTATTTTGGTATATAAGCTAATTTTAAAGCCCAAAAGAAGTGTGTTACTTTGGAATGGGTGATTTTTAAGACCATTTTTTGCAGATGCCTACCTTCATCAAAATTGCTCTAGCAAAGCCTTGTCTCAATGTATCCTGTTTCAAGATACATAAAATTAAAGCTAAGAAATTATGTTATGGAAATTGAATGCCACTTTTACTTTAATTTCATTATATAAAAGAAGGTTCAATAATGAAAAGACCGGGAAAAAAAATTGTCACGCAAAAAGTGTCACACTCCTTACATTTTTGGCATGTTTTATTGACATTTTTTCGTTAATATTTGCGATAATCCATTGAAATTTGGCAAACTTTTTGCAACCATAGCAATAAACATTTAAGTATATATTTTACAGTTTTATAATCATATAGAGAAAAAATATGGCTGATTTTTCAAAAGGCTTCATTTTTTTTGAATTCACCCAAAAGTACTTCGGACTTTTATTTGTTTGTGAGTGAGTTGGTCTTGTTGATATACAGATAAATCCATTGAAAACTTCGGACTTTTATTTGTGAGTGAGTTGGTCTTGTTGATATACAGATAAATCCATTGAAAACTTCGGACTTTTATTTGTTTGTGAGTGAGTTGGTCTTGTTGATATACCGATAAATCCATTGAAAACTTCGGACTTTTATTTGTTTGTGAGTGAGTTGGTCTTGTTGATATACCGATAAATCCATTGAAAACTTCGGACTTATATTTGTTTGTGAGTGAGTTGGTCTAGTTGATATACCAATAAATCCATTGAAAACTTCGGACTTTTATTTGTTTGTGAGTGAGTTGGTCTTGTTGATATACCAATAAATCCATTGAAAACTTCGGACTTTTATTTGTTTGTGAGTGAGTTGGTCTTGTTGATATACCAATAAATCCATTGAAAACTTCGGACTTTTATTTGTTTGTTAGTGAGTTGGTCTTGTTGATATACCAATAAATCCATTGAAAACTTCGGACTTTTATTTGTTTGTGAGTGAGTTGGTCTTGTTGATATACCAATAAATCCATTGAAAACTTCGGACTTTTATTTGTTTGTGAGTGAGTTGGTCTTGTTGATATACCAATAAATCCATTGAAAACTTCGGACTTATATTTGTTTGTGAGTGAGTTGGTCTAGTTGATATACCAATAAATCCATTGAAAACTTCGGACTTTTATTTGTTTGTGAGTTGGTCTTGTTGATATACCAACGAATCCATTGAAAACGGTGTTTAATCCTATAATGTTTTCGTGACAGTCGTAATACCAGATTTTTATGCCCCCGCAATGAAATGTTGAGGGGCATTAAGTTTTACTCATGTCCGTCTGTCCATCTGTCCGAACAAATTTCCGTCAAGATTTTCTCAGAAACCCTACATGAGAACAATTTGAAATATGGCAGGGTGGTTCAGTATCACAAGTTGTATGTCCTAAGCAACTTTCAGACCAGTCGGACAATTACTTCCTGTTTGGGACTTCATTTGCATGTAAATACGTCCGTCCATATGTACGAATTTCCGTCAATCTTTTCTTAGAAACCATACATGAGAACAATTTGAAATTTGGCAGGGTGGTCAGTATCACAAGTTGTGCGTCCTTAGCAACTTTCAGACCTGTCGGACAACTTCTTCCTGTTTGGGACTTCATTTAGCGGTGTTCTTCGATTTTTTTTAGAAGGTTTCATTCTCATTACATATTATGTTGAATGGGGTGAAAGTTTAAGTGTACCATAAAGATTCAACTGTATGCAGTTTAATTCTTTTGTAATTTGTTATGCTTAAGTTTATTCATTTAACACATATTATTTTCAATTTGGGAGCTTTCATAAAATATATTGTAAAATATTTATGTACATAACGACATAGTAAGAAGATATGAAAATGATATGATTGTTTTTTTTGTGCAGCTCAGCATTCCTGTGAAGATGAGGTGCTTGACAACCTGATGATGGCAAAAGGATTGGATGAAACGTTTGATAAATTTCCTGGATCAGTTCAATTCCAGCATCACAATTATACTTACGGTGTAATGTCAGAGGGATCATCTACGCTGCCGATAGCCAGGATCTCTGTTCACAGACATAAATCTCTGTTGGAATCGCTGGTTCCATTGGCCAAACTGGTGTTTGAAGACCTCCATGGGAATATTACCCATAATTCTACACACTGGTTAATGAATGTAACTGGAAGCATTCAAGAATGCCCAGGTAGATACAATATGAATGTAGTTTGTTGAAATATATATAATTGATGATTTAGGACTGAAATGCAGAAGTAAACATATTGTTACAAAAAGGTATTTTTACATTTCAGTTCTCTTATTCAAATGTATTTTTGTAGTAATTCTTTATTAGAAATGCAAAAATACTAATGAAAAAAAATTTAAAATCATGTCATGTTCAATTCAGATCAGCTTTATGTAAAATACTGCTTCCTGTATTATACAGTGAATTGTAGAAAAATGAAATATAAATTAATGTTTATCATTGTGCTGTGTGTGAAACTTTTAATAGTATGTATTTTGCTGTGTTTTAAGCTTAAGTCAAATTTTCAGGTAATGATTGTTTTTTTAAATAGTGTTTAATGCCACATTCAGCAACTTTTCAGCTATATCATGGCATCCATTTTTTATTGGGGGAGGAAGCTGGCGTACCTGGTGAAAATCTCCGACCTTCAGTAGGAAAACAGGCAATCCTTGTCATTAAATTGGAGTCGGTTGCACACTGCCGGCAGTGTTGACAGACCACGTGATCAATAGTAGACAACCTACCTTAACCACTCTGCCACCGATGCCCTTCAGGAAATGAAAATTATCTACTAGTGAGTAGCTCAGTAACCTACACATGGTACCTTCTCGCACACTAAAAATTGTATTATTTTAATGAAGAAATTATCTTGTCTGTTAAACAAATTTAACTTGTTAAATGTTAAATTTCCAGTAATTTGAATAAACATGTGAATCCAAAACCACAACACAAGTTGAAAATGTCTATATTACATGTAATTTCTTCTGAGTCCTTCTATTAATGACTGGAAGAAGAAATTTTTTAGGTGACTTCAATTTCAGGATTAGCCTATATATATTAGTTTTATCTCAAACAAATTTTAAATTAAGTGCAACAGCATAATTGTTGTGCCAATCAAAGCATACCTACTTCTGTTTCAGGTGTTTTAAGCATAAATTTGACAGATCCAGGATACCCTAGTGATCCATTATTCCAATATTTTTTTGAGATCAAATGCCCTAAAACGTTTCAACTGTCCTTTGCTGTACCTACTGGTGATAAACACTACCTTGACAAAGAATTTACTGTTAGCATCAAGGACAAAGATGCCATTCACCAGCTGTTTGTATTTAAACCAGCTGGTAGACGGATCTCTCCAATAGGTATGTATGTTGATTAAGGAATATACATATATTAGTATGAGAAATTTGAAAATTATGTTTTAAATGTACTCTTTAATCTCCTCAGACTTTTATGAGCCATGTAGCCATTGTTGTGACCAGACGACAAAAGATTTTCCCAGTTCTTGTGATCAATATACTTTGCAATATTTTTAATGGTCGTCTAGATTGTATTGATTCATGTGTTAAACAAACTTCGCAATATTTTGCAGGTTCTTATTCTGGACAAACTGTTCCGTCCAAGGATCCCACACAGCCTTCTCACTTCTCCATTCCATTTATGGCCTCGGTTGTTGGAGGTGTCAGTTTATTACTATTTATAGCTGCCTTTGGAATGATGGTCAAGTTTGGTAAGTAATATACTGCAATATACTGATATTATAGAAATGCTTTTATCATCAAGACACCATTTAATTATAGTCCCTTACTAGCATTGCAGAATAGGGTTATAGGATTTGCAATCTGTTGCACACATTTCTTTACTTTTTGGAACATTGCATATATTGAGCTGATATTTGGTACAAGTGTCGACAATCATGAGGTACAGATCAAGTTTGAATTTTATTCTGGTCCAATGTTTTTATGAAGTTATGCCCTTGGACTCTAAAAAAAATAATTTGTCTGGACTTTTTTTCTAAACACTTGGAGATATTGAGCTGATATTTTAGTATGAGTATCAACCATCATAAGTTACAGATCAAGTTTGAATGTTGTTCCACCATAGGACTTACAGGTAGTGGACTAGTATTGCATATGCAATACCATCCACATTTGTTTGTTTTACAGTTAAATTGTAAGACAGTACATAATAATATACAAATGCCATCTTGTTGTTGTTAAATACAATTTTTAAGTACTAAGTTTACACCTATTTAAATGTTACCTTTATATTATTTAAGGACAACCAACCAGTGATGTGCTAAGATTCCACTGGTGCCATCTAGTGTTAATGGTGGGCTATATTTCCTTCCAGTTCCTGTTTGCCGTTTGTGCCTCTATGACTGTCTTTGTACTGGTTGTTGTAGCTGTAAATAGGTGAGATATATTGTGATTGTGAATTTATTTTTTATTTAAATGACTAGACCATGATAAAACCATTGTGAGAACCTTCTAGTTAATCAGTGAGCTAAATGTAATGCAAAATAAAGAGACAAAAGTATTAAGTTATAAAGATAGCCAGACATTAGGTCAACTATTCTTCTCGGCTTGAATGGAGCATGAGTTTTGCATTACAAGTATGAATCAAAACTTTATTTTTATTTACCAGTCCATCAGGAAACTTGCAGTAGGCAATAAATGGATTTTTAATTTTGTTTAAAATACAACAGTACAACGATATTTTAATTTGATTTTTAATGTAGCCATGCTAATAGAAACCTCGACCTTCAGTTGGGAAACTGCCAATCCTTGTTAATTAAGGTTGGAGTCGAGCACATGTACACCTTGCTTATAGATTCAAACTTACAACCTTTCACAAGCAGGTGATTTATGGTAAATGGTGTAACTAGCGAGACCACTAATCCACCAATGTCCCACCATTAATATAGATGTTTCTGTTTCTTAAGAAAGTTTTATGAGACAATTGATACATACAGATGTTAGACATTTATACAACATATTGATTCAGAAACATTTTATATTGCAGTGATACTACAGCATTCCTTAAAAATTACCAACAACAAAGATCAGTGAAGTCTGCCTTTACACATCTGGAACTAGACCACATGGAGCGACACCTACAGGCAGAAATACAACGCCAGAACTCTGTAGCTAATGCCAGTAAACAGGAGTGTGATCAGCAGATGCACATAATTCTGGAGAATTTAAGTCAGGTATTTATATCATGTTGTATTGGAAGGTTTCAACAGCCCGTTATCAGCGTTTTTGTCAACATTTCAGGTAAAAAGTGTAATCAAGTAATAAAAACAAAGGTAAGTGGAAACATGGACACTATTTTTGGGTAATTCCAAATGTAAACAATGATCTATGAACATTTAGCAGGCTTGCCTGCCAACAAAAGTTGGGAGATTTTCTGTCTTTTTGTTTGTCCATTCCTTTGTCTCTCTAACCTGATGTGTACCTTTGTATTTAAGCTTTTATTTTATGATTGCTTTACATCTTCATGAAACTTGGTACACAATGATGAGATCTTTTCACTGGCACAATTCTGAAGATCTGTGCCAAATATTTCATGCTTTAACTTGAAAAACGGTGGTGTTTACCAACATGTGCCAAGCAGGAAATAAGTATCACCAAAACACATTTTTATGCCCACACGACGACATGTCAGGGGTCATTAAGTTTTACTCATGTCCATCCGTACGAATTTCCTTCAAGCTTTTCTCAGAATCCATACATAAGAACAATTTGAAATTTGGCAAGGTGGTTCAGTATCACAAGTTGTATCTCCAAGACGACTTCAGACCTGTTGTACAACTACTTCTTGTTTGGAACTTCATTTAGCGGGGGCATCTGTGTCCCATGGACACATTCTTCGGTTTTTTTTTTTTTTTATTAATTTTTTTATTTAATTTTTTTTTGTTCTAGCACATTTACTACATTGACATTCTTGAAAATAAGACTTTTGTCTCGAATTAAAACTGGAGTTTTATACATTTGTCACGTCACTATGAAAATGCAAAAAATAATCAAAGTTTACATAGATAGTTAAGGACATATCCTTCTGTTAAATCTCCATATTATATATTCTTAATATTTTATCTTAACTTTCCTTATAACAATATCTTTTAATAAAGCAAAAAAAATTAGTGGTCAGCCTCATTATTAAAAAGTTGTGATGTCATCTTTATATTGACATTTTGTTGAAGGTACTGATTATATGTTAGTTAACCTATAAACATATGTTAACCTGCACCATTAAACGGATGTAATAAAAACTTTCATTGGAGTATTGTATTGACATGTAACCAATAAGATTTGTTTCTTTTAAATCTTTGCAGTTGCTAAAAGAGTTTGAAAAAGATGTTAAGGATGATATAGAAAGGAAAAATATAGGAGAGTTGATGAACCATCAGATAAAAACTTTGTCTCAGCAGTTTGCAAACAATATTGGCATTTTCAAGTGAGTAGTAATAGAAAATTTTTCTGTATAACAAGCAATAAATCACATAATAGCTCAGTAGATAAAATAGATAATAATTTATGAGGAAAGAAACGTGATCTAATTTTCTGTTTGTTTTACATATCTCATTAATTTTTAAATTCATGCTGTCTGAATTTTATGAAAAGTTTGATTCACAAGAGTTATTGAAACATTTATATTTTGTAAATTTAACATTATTAATTTGATTTGCTATTGAAGTCCACAATTATCTTATGTTGAAAAATATAAAGCTGTGTGAATTTATTCATTTATATTAATTATTGCCAGTACATCTAAGTACCATGCAATACACCAAATTTGGAAAGACTTAATATTTATTTATTTTTTTTTTTTTAATAAAAAAATTTCATGTGATTTTGACATTTTTTTTTTTAATAAATAAATTTCATGTTATTTTGACATGCATCACTACACACATGCATATAAGGGGAAATTACTTAAGTATTGTCATGGAGATGTATAACAATATTAAATGTCTATTTGCATCCAAATGCACACACACAAAATATTGTATTATATAATGATCATACAATTAAATGACAAAAATACAAAATTTGTAGCATTTTAAAAGATATTTCAGTTATTTTTAAAATTGCATTATTCTTATTTAAGAATATTTAAATAACTGTTATAGGGAACGATTTGACAGTTATATCAAATTCATGGGGCAGAAATTTTCATCAGAGTTGCAGCAGACTTACAATAGTATAGAACAAAACAAATGGTTAGCTGTAGCACAGTTCCTTAGAAGATCTGTCAAAAACGTCAGGGATCTGGAAAATTTACCAACCAGGCCATTTATTGAGTGGATGGGAATTCCACAGGAGCTTACATTGTTATCATTAGGTAAGTATCAAGAATAAATTACCATGGAAATTTATCATAAAATTATTCCTTTTATGTACAGAGAAATAATATCGTAAATTCATTTGTGATTAAATAACTATAGTAAAACTTTGATAACTCAAACTGGAAGGGGTCATAAAAAAGTTGTAGATATCAGTAGTCAGGAACAGAGAAGTTTGATGATATCCAGATGTCTATATGTATCTTTCCAATACCATGATACCATGCATATTTTGTTTAGATTTGCTATTGAATATCATTAACCATGTAAATGTTTTTGGATTAAATTTGCTATAAATAAATTATTCTCCACTTGTCACATCAATGTCACAATTTATTTTTATTTAGTATTTTGAATATTAAGATTAATTTTTTTTTCTGTAAACACTTCCCAAGACATTATTATTACCTTTATTGCTATATGTCTCTTATTGCTTAACCTGGCTTCCATTATTGGCCTTTTGTGTGCCAAAAGTTAAATATGTTCACACTGATGCCAATTAACTTTTTATAGGTTTGAGTTATTAATGGGCGATTAATATGATTTGCTATCATAAGGGGTTTATTCTGGCTATTCCAACATTTTAAATTTTAGAGGTAAAATATTAAAATTTCATGTTGGAGTAGCCAGAATACTTGTATAAACAAGGGATTATGTTTGTGTATACTGTAAAAACATCTTATTTTATTATATTAGCCAAATTACAGATAAAATGTGTTGGAATTAAAACAAAACATTTATAGAAGGAAAATATATTTATTTGCATGTGTTGGAATTGAAAGAAAAGATACATTTAAAGAAGGAAAATATATTTATTTGCATTAGCACTAAACAAAATAAAATTAATAGCACACAACATGTATACAGAATTGTAAAGTAATAACATGTCAATCAATATGCAGTAAATGTGATACAGCATCAGCATACTGTACTGGTGTCATCTCATTACTTAACAAACGTGTCTTCAAAGTAGCAAGTCTGTTTTCGAGTTCCCTGTATTTTCTTTTCTTGAGAACACGTTTTCCACCAGCCCGGTATTGCAGTAAAGTACACGCATGGACAGCTTCTTCTTGCTTTAGCAGCTTAATCATGCTGAATATATTTGGGTGTGGAGACTTGACCAATTTTTTCAGTTTGCCATATGCCACCCTTCAAGATGGTTTGTAGTTCTGGGACCTTCTGTGGCATAGTGGTTCCAGAGATTTCTGTTGGTCTCCACCCAGTAGCTGGTAACATAATCAGTGAACGGAAGAGTAGGAATGTTGGTATCCGCAGCATCGATTTCTTCAAGAGCATTAAACCACACATCCTCAACGCTGTTTGGTGGCAGTAGCGGTAGAACGGCAGCTCTTCGCACCAGTAGCTGAATATTGTTGTTTTCTTTGTACGCTGTTTGTAAACCATGCTTCTGTGCGTTTCGCCAAATACACAGATCTCATATGTCAGCTTGGCCTCATCGGCAACAATGGACAATTTAGTCTAATTAATACTAATTATATCAAAAAATAATTTATTAAATGAAATTAAGTAATCCAACATTTTAATGTTAAATAAATTTTTTTTAAATATGAAGTAATCCAACATTTTCTAAATACTTTTATTCTAATATTAACAGATAAAATTACATTTTAAAAAGTTTACCTGGAAAATTAATTATTGACTAATTACTAAAACAACACATTACACAATAACAACATCTATTGTTCTGAGCATGTTGGAATAGCCAGAATAGGTAATTTTAAAATGTTGGAATAGCCAGAAGACACCTCATAAGGATCTTAATACTATTTGAAGTGTTTGACAAACTTTTACAAAAAAGTATCTGAAAAATGACGGGTTCTTGAATAAAACAGTTTAAGAAATTAATAGTGTTCTAGGAAACCAAGTTCAAGCTACTAAAGTTCTACTGTATTTACTCAAAAAGGATAAAGAAACCTTTGGAGAAAACTGTCATAAGAAATAAACCTATTTTCAAATAACATTTTAATATAATTTTGATTTATATTTCTTAGAGACAATTCTGGGGAAATTGTGTAGCTGTCTGTTAACATATTTGTTAACTAGACATAATGATTTCTGTAGCCAAGCTTTAATTAAGGTTGACATGATCAGTCAACATTGAGGTTGCCGGTTCGAGTCTCATTGTGGACACAGTGCACTGGACTCCAATCTTAATTAACAAGGATTGCCAGTTTTCCTACCGCAGGTTGGAGGTTTTCTCTGGGTACTCCAGCTTCCTCCCCCAATATAATCTGGAATGATATAGCTGAAAAATTGCTGGAAGTGGCATTAAACACAATTCAAACAAAACCTTTTTGCTCCTCCTGATGCAGATTTGTTTTTATTTTTATGCCCCCGCAATGACATGTCTGGGGCATTAAGTTTTACTCATGTCCATCCATCTGTCCATGCGTACATCCATACAAGTTTCCGTCAAGCTTTTCTCAGAAACCATAAATGAGAACAATTTGAAATTTGGCAGGGTGGTTCAGTATCACAATTTGTATGTCCTAAGCGACTTTCAGACCTGTCTGACAACTACTTCCTGTTTGGGACTTCATTTGTAAGTACATAATCCATCCATCCGTAGGAATTTCCGTCAAGTTTTTCTCAGAAACAGTACATGAGAACAATTTAAAATTTGGCAGGGTGTTTCAATATCACCAATTGTACTAAGCAACTTTCAGACCTGTCATACAACTACTACCTGTTTGGAACTTCATTTAGAGGGGCATCCGTGTCCCATGGACACATTCTTTGATTATTTTTTATTAATTGTCATTATTGTATTATTTGGCAAGAATGAAGTTAACTTACTTTTTATTTAACTTTAGATAAGCCAATTCCTATACCAGAATTACCAAAATTTGATGAAGTTTTCCAACATAGTGTAAAGACACCTAATTCAGATAAAGAATCAAAACAACGAAGCATCCAAGGTTATGAACGAGCCAACCAGTACCATAATTTCTGGTTCCACCCAAATATATATCCAAGTAACCAGACAGAAAGTAGTCAGAATTTTCAGAAGGAAGAAGAGAAGAGCAGCTATGATGGCTACATGATATTTTTTGCTCTGATGGTTGTTATTGATTTTGTATGGTTTGTACATCGGATGTTGAAGGCCGTTGGTGTTTGTAGTCTGCTGTTGTACGGTTATCCAATCTATGTGGATATCAGAGATAAAACAGGTAGGATGTGTATTGTCTAGAATGTCTTACCTGTAGCATTTTCCTTTTTGTCAACTTAAACAAATTTTTTTTAAGGGAAACCTGTTAAAAGTGACCTGAAACCACAGTTGTTTTCACAGACATACTAACTGGCAGATTCTGTGTTGGGCATGGTTTTGATTTGTGGTTGGCTGTATTGGTGTCAAGACAAGTAGGGTTAAGGGCCAATACAGCTGACTGAGAATCAATAAAAGACCATCACAGAAATTGAATAACATAATACAAACAATCCATAAGGCAGATCTGTAGTCAAGCCATACTGCTGGACTGAAAGGAAATCAATATTGCCCTTCAGGTAATGTGGTAATATGTCTCTTTGTAGTGCCCTGCAGGCCAGAAGAAAAAAGTTATTATATATTAATTCAGTATTCAAATTAATGATCATTCCAATTTTTACAAATTTTTTTTTAAGTTTCAGACTTTATTAACTGTTGTATGTCAGTATTTATGTCTAATGCTAACTATATAAGAAACATTTGCAAATAACACGATACTTTTTAATATTTGCAAAAAATATAAAAACACATAAAACCATTATAGTTGTGTACAACTGGTACATTTTTATTTAAGCTGTTTGAATACAGCAAATAATCTTTCTACAATGCCATCTATTGTGTCAAATTTACTTTTAAGACGACATACTATTTAGTTCTGAATTCAACTATCTACTTAATACATGTATAGTTTACTTTGTATGTGTAGGTAAACATTTTGTTTTATTTACTTCAGAACATACACAAGAGAACGAAGATGAGACTATAAGAAGACAAAAGAAGTGGTTCAAATCAGGTTTCTGTAAGAGTTTAAGGGATTTTGTATTAAAGGTATGTCAAAGTACAACTTTCATAGAGGATACTTATGTTTGTGTAAATCACCATCAATTTCCTAGAGTTATTAAAAATACCAACTGGAGAATGAACAGTAGTAGTGTGTATTTGATTAGAAATTAAAAAATTAATTTATTTTAGAAAAATTTTATTTAAATGTCCAATATTTCAGACTAGAACACGACAGAAATCTTAGGAGGGACAGATGCTTATTATTTAATTAACATTTTTTTACAGGTACTATCATATTTGTAGAAATACATGTATGCTGAAACATTATATTATACATGTTATAAACAACAATTGAATAAAAATGTCATGAAAAATGACATTTTTTTGTTTATATCATTTACCAAAACAATTTTTTTTCAGACTTTAGTCAGCATGTTTGTACCAAAAGTGATTGCAACAGTGGTTGTATGCTTGTTTGTTTACATGTTATCTATGGCAACCTTCCATTTTGTCAACAGAGAGACCTTCAGTTATTTAGGATATTACAATAATATGGTAATTATACACATAAGCTAGCATTGATTTGATGTCTTAGAATGAAGTCCGACAACAGAATTTGCAAGTGATTTTTTTTAAGCAAATGATATGGTTAGGCTATCTGGTTATCAATTGATTGCACACAACAAATGCTACCGCAGGTCGTGGGTTTTCTCCTGGTACTCCGGCTTCCTCCCCCAATAAAAACTGGATGCCGTGATATAGCTGAAAAATTGCTGAAAGTGGCGTTAAACACCATCAAACAAAAAAAAACACACAAATGACATGGTAGGTTTGGTTTATTTATATGTTAAATAACGAAACACAATTTTAGCAAACAAATAATATTGTGTATTGGGAATAACATTTATTTATTTTTGGACTTTCTAAAAAAATAACAGTTTTTCTAACGTTTTCCCTAAATGCTTGCAGATATTGTGCTGATATTTGGTTATGTGTCAACCACAATTGTATAAAAAATGAAGTTTGAATATTGTTCCATGATTTTTGTCAAAATTATGGATCTTGAACATTTTTTAAAAATAACAGTTTTCAGGACTTTTTCTAAATGCTAGCAGATATTGAGCTGCTATTCGAAAATTTTGATGAATTCATATGAAATCAACAATGGCTAAATAATATGCAGAAACTAATTGAGCAAAGAGATGAAAGATGTCCTGCAGAGAGAATCAGAAAACTTGAAAATACAGTAAAGTTTCAAGAAAAAATCTTAAGATGTGATCTTGTGTGCCTTTGTGTTGACAGAAGTGACTTATTCATGCATAACAGTTTTGTCCACACAAAAAACCGGTTGCTGTCTTAATTAAATTAGAATACAAAATGTTCTATTTAAAATAATTTTTTTTTTAATAGGATGATTTATTAAAGCTGAATGAAAAATTCATAAATAGACGATTGGAGACCCATGCCAGTCGTATCAACTTAATGCAGTACCCAGCGTACCAGGAACTGACTAACATGTTTGTTCAGCGTCATTTATTTCTGTATAAATCAACAGAGAACCGTTTGGAAACCATGCATGATGGACACACCTCATTTTATTGTGACTATTTAAAAAGTCTGAATGTGTCAGCAGTGTGTGACGTGAGTGTACCCACTAAAGTTCCAGATGTTGTAGTTACAGCCTGTCAGTTTGAGAAAATCAGTCCGCGTCATTATCTGAGGTAAAATCTTGTGCTTATTTTGAATACATATTCCTGTTATATATTACAATTACCATGTTTAAGTTTCTCTATAAGACTTAGGTTGAGTAATAAGTCATTTGTAGTTGTTTTAGTATGTCTGAATGTTATCCCTCTGAAACTCATGTAAACCTAGTGATTAAAGCCATTATTTATCAATCTCTACCCATGAATTTATCTATGAAAAAACATTAAATTGTACTTTGTCGTTCAGTTGTGGGGGCCTTGGTGGCCGAGTGATTATGGTAGTTAGTCATCTATTATTAATCACGTGATCTTTCAACACTGAGGTTGCAGGTTCGAGTCTCACTGTGGAAAGTGTGTACTCGTCTCCAAGCGTAATTAATGACTATTGCCAGCAAGGCCCTGGAAATTTTCCTGAGTCATGTCGGACATTTTACCGGTCATCATATAAAAAATATTGTGTTTGCTTAAGCTGGGATGTGTATATACTTTTCCTTAAAGTCCAGAATACAGGTCTTTTAAATTTTTTTCAAGACCATGGTAGATATTAGTTGTTGTTTTGTATGGGTTCCTATGATATATGCACCGTGCAAGAAAGGAAATATACGTAGGAAAACATTCTGCTTCCTAAAATTTCTTTATTATAAGATGACATGTTGTCTATTCAACAAAGTAATAGCAAACAACGTTTTTTATGAACATTTTCATTAACCGGAAGTAGGAAGTTGTCTCAAAATTAAAACAAGTTCGGGAACAGAATTGAATTTTATACGATACTCGATGGACCACGTTTTTTACAAGTTATTATTTATTGAATTAAATATTAATTTTTGTTTTCATCATTTCAATTGAATTTTATTTGAATTGATTTTCCCAAGATTGTACGTCAGGTACATTGGCGCATGCGTGATGTACACATTTTGACTATAACACGTGTTTTTCCATCAAGTCATATTTTCTAAGCAATATAACGTACAACCACTTGGTTCCTATTGTTTCAAAATACTGTCATAACATATTCTACGAAATGGATGAAACAGATCTGTACTCACAATTAGGTTATCACCTGTTGTGTTAACCATTACGTAATTAGCACTTGACTGGAGTAAATGGTTACTCAATAAACACATGACTGTCATGTGTCAGTGACGGGAAATAGCCTTAGGGTTGATTTTTTAATAAAATATTTATATCTAGCGGAAATTAAAGGTATTAAAACCAACTAAAAGATATTTATATCATTGTCCAAGTTAAATATTACTTTTTTGATGTCCGATTTGACTAAACCTTAGTCGGACATTTTAATGTAAATGTCGGACATGTCCGGCAAATATGACCGTTTCCAGACCTTTGATTGCCAGTATTCCTAACCCCCCAATTATTCTGGAATTTGAAACTAAAAACAAACCACTGTATTTGTCTGGAAGATACAAAAACCTAGCGCAAAGATTATAATGATAAAAAAATTAAGAGTAATGTTTTCAGAATAAATTTTTAAATTCTTGGAGATATTTAGTATTTTCGACCTTTTTCATGTAACAGATTTTTTTTTATTACAGGCATACTATGTCGTCCAACATTTCAGATCTACAGATGGACGAGTTTTTGTTCAGTATTAGGAAGCTTATAGAGGACACATGTTATATTGTATTGATCTTTATGTCGATTACTATTGTCAAAGAGTTGTTAGGAACAGTTATATGGCTGTACATGAAAAGGTGGGTATCGACTAATATGTTGTAGATTTTTAGATACATTGAATGCAAGCATTGACCAATAACCTGAGAAATGTATAGAAACAAAAAAGGTAGGCTTTGACTTGAGATAGGGTCTAAAACTAGACAAGATGAGATATGGGCTCAAAAACATACATGAAAAGTAGGCATTGACTAATACCTGGATGTTTAATCCATTTCTTTCAATACCAAGTGTGGTCTACTCTTATTAGACAAATTATGTCAGTTTCTCCCCAATAATAAATGGATTCCAGGAGAACGCTGAAAAATTGCTGAAAGTGGCTATGTGATATTATAATGAAAGTGGCATTAAACTCCTTTCAAATAAACTAAATCATAGTGGGTGAAAATGCATGAAGATTAAGATATCAAAGCTTTATATAATGTATCTCGTATTTTGTTTCCTTGTAGGTCTGGATTCATTAATTTAAGAATCATTTTTGAAGCAGATGAACCACCAAATGCACCTCATAAATGAAGAGTGACTATGAGTGCAAATCTTGCCTGAAATTCTTTCAATGACTTCCACATATAAATAACTTATCAATGCTTCCAGTGTCATATTTGTTTAATTTATGTTATATATTTATAAAGGTAATAAGTTTTAGTGCAGTATAATTTGTAAATTTGTATATCATATGCTTAAATATGTCTACTTATTAATACATTTCTACTTAAGTTTGATACAACCAAAGAAATTATTTGTGTAAAAGTGTTATTGGAGCAAATAATGGAAACTCTTTGGAGTGCAATAAAATGATAGATTTTTTTTCTCCTCTTTTTGAAGACTTATACAACATTTTTAATTATAAGCTTTACAATTTTTTATATATTAATCCCTTTTGTTAACCTTGATTGTTAAGAGAAAAATTATATTACCACTGATACTGAGGTTTTTACTTAGATATGGATTTTATATTCCTATGGTTACTGACATTGTTCAATCATTCTCAGAAACTGTAAAATCAGAGCCATCTATTTACTGCATGGTGTCACAAACATAGTATATAAACATGTTTGTATAAAATTTATTTTGTTAACATTTCCTGATACAAAAATATCAGATTTATTTTGAAATGTTTTGGTTATATTTTGCTGTTTGTTATGTTTACAAGTCATGTATCTGCCAGAAATAAGGCTTGGAGCTTGTTTTGTGTTTACTTTAAGATGAAAAAGTAATATGATGGTACTTCTATGCCATCCAGTTTCAATAAGATTGGGCAGATGAAGAATATCAGAATTCTAGTAGTCAGTAGGCACAATATTAGGTGTTAATATTTTGTATACTGCTTACTGAAATGAACAAGTTTGGTATTACAATGAATATTGTTTGTTTTTTAATTTGAAAATTGTATAATACCCAAACTATGATACTTATGTGGTTCAAATCTTTTATTTGGTGCATATATCAATTTATTGACATTCACAATGTGAAGAATTGTATGTAAATTTGTGTGTAGTTGTTTGTGTCTTTCTGGTTATACCATGTATCGCAGAAATATGTTAGAATATACTGTTTAATGTCTTATCAGATCACAAATGTGTTTGATTATATCATTTCATGCCTTAATAATCAAACAACTTCATTGGTATTCACATAAAACATAGAAAATATTGTCCAGTTAGAGTGTCATCTTTGTCATAGCATGTATTACTTATGTCTTGGCTTCCATTCTCATTGTATTATACCTGTGTTGTAAAATACTGAATATGTCAACATCAGTATCATTTTATGTATTTATGATTTTATAGTATTCATACAAAAAATATTGAATTTTAATTTTCATGCAACAATTTTGCTTTAAGCAACACTTTTAGATAAAAGAAAACGCTCTTTTAATGTTTAAAATGTCCAAAATCAAGTTTTTTTATGTTGACTGGCAAAGCCAGTGACTGATGCTTATTACTTTTACCATTGAGTATTTTACATTTAGGGAAAGAAATAATTTGCAGAGTTGTTACCTTGTGAAAATTCTGTAACTACTAAGAAAATGTCAAAGAATATTTAATTACATGGCTTTAATGGTGCATTCATGCAGGTGTTTGAAGGAAGGTGCTGTTGAAATGTCAGTCTTTATTGTGTATGTGTTTTGTAGCTGACATTACTGGTTACAATTAATGATACCAAATATAGCTTTGACATGATTTATTCTTATATCATATTTCTTGTATATCATCAACATAAGCATCAACAGTTTCAAAACTGTAATTGAAGTTACTATATGTGGTTAAAGATTTGATGTTTCTTTTATCTTTTTTTTTTAAATTTATTCAGACAATATCTTTGTAGTTATTGGAGATTTTATCGTGAACAAAACATAATTTTTAGTTTTTAACTAGTATATGGCATAAAACTATAGGACTTGTATGTGTGATCCTACAGATATTTTAGTCTCATCGCTTCAAATTTGTTGCAATTTACATTTCAGAATACGAGGTGGTTAGGTGATTTAGATGACCTTACAGATAGCATTCTTCCAAAGAAATTTGCATTTGACAATATTTGATAAATTATTAGCTCTCATTATATGTATGTGTGCTATTCATCTGTAATTCTTAAGTTACTACTGAAATTTTTTAAATACTGTTCTAGTGCTATAGAAGCATAATATATTTTATTTGTACTTCCACTTCATTCTAATTACTTCATGTTTTTTCACTCATATTTTACACACCTTTTATCATATTCAGCATGTTAGTGGTTTCATTCTGATGTTTATCGACTGTTTTGAACCTGTTAACAATGTATGTTGTGAGTGTCTAATGATTTGTTTGTTAATTTAATTATTTGATCTCTTGCATCACTTAGTTCTGATGTAAAATAAAATATTTGTCTAATCAAAACCTGTTTCTTGTTTATTCTAAATTGGTGATTATTATGACACTATAGTAAGGATATATTGTGAATAATATTCAGGTAAATTCTTCTTAAAAATTGCCAATCTTTTTAAGCATAAGCATAAAAGTTTTATTTAAGTTGGATGCTACAACCAATTGATAGAAAACATAAGCCCTGAAGAGCTTTTAGCTAACTATTAAGAAAAAAATGGTAGCATCCCAGATTAACGATTCCCAGATTGCCCAGTCCAATTAGCCGATTTCCAAATTGCTGACAATTAAAAAGTTAAACTATATGTTGTTAATGATTTTAGAACAAAATAATGTTTTGTCAGAGAAGTTGTTTCTTAGTATATCGATTTCATGGAATTAGTTTCATGAAGATCTTTGTATTGTTTCATATAGACATAATTATTTAAATAATAAAAAAAAACAATAGATAGACCTATAAATTTTTTCATTAATTTGCTATCAAGCACTAGATTTATAATAAAGCAACTAATATATCATCATCTAAAGTTGGTTTGTTGTCAGCATCGAATAAGTGTTGTACACCTCTCTCATTGTAATCGTCGGATTATCGGCAGCTCTTTGACAAAGCATTTTACTCCTGCATGTCCAGTTACTCGTTGAACTCGGAACATTAGCTTGTATTGCGAGAAAGTTGTGTTTTCAGTACACAAAATGAATAAATTTTTGTTTTAACTATCTGTAACCAATTTTAATTGTTATATTGCCAAACAATTAAAACTCTTTTCGAATAAGTTGTAAGTAATTTCTTCAATAAAAAATATTTAGCATAAATTTGTTTTATTCGGCAATTTAGGAATCAGTAAAATGGACTCGAATTGGGAGTCAGCAATTTGGGATTCAGCAATCTAACATGGAATAAAAAAAAATAGCAATTAACACAGTGACATGACATGTACTAAAACACAGTTACATATACTAAAAGATTTCCCATCAAATACATAACGACAGAAAAATTACCTACTAGAAGGAACTAAAGCTAAGAATATAAATAAAAACTACAAGCTGGATTCAGATATGCATGAGCTACATTTGTATAAGTTGCTATTCTAGTTATTCATTGAGCTTGTAAAGTGATTGAGAACTGGATTCTGGCCCTTATTTCATTTGGTAACTAATTCCAGAGTTTAGCTCTTGAATAGCTAAATAAGTGCAAACCCTACAAAAGGTGTTTTCTCGGGATACTCTGGCTTCCTCCCTAATATAGTTGCAAAAAGCCCTAAAGTGGGGCTAAGCTATGTTCAAACAAAAATCATTTCTGCTAAAATTACAACTTTATAAGACTACACACTAGTACACCAAGAACCAGTACATATAGTTTGACTGTAACTGCTTTACTGCAAAGCATGTCAATGTTGTAGCTGCTCTTTTTTGTATTATTCCTTTAAATAAGGATTAATATAATAATGTTTTTTATGGGTGGGAGTAGTTCCTTTGTTGCTGAAAGGTTTTCAGTTTGTTTTCAGGCTGGCCTTTATAGTAGTTTGAGATGTTAGTTAATTTATTTCCAACATATCCACAATTTTAATCTATTACAAAATATAATGAAAAATCCAGGCTTTGGTGCAGTACATATCTGGTGAATTGTGTTAATTATCCAAATGTTTTTTTTACTATATTGATCTTGACATTGTTTATTTAAAGGGTTCCTGTGACTAAGTGCTTGTGGGATTTTTGTATCTTATACTAAAGTTTTATTAATTACTTTCAAGGATTATGCAGATGGTCATGGTGATAACTAAGGCATAAGTAATTTATATACCTTGAGTAGCCCAAGGGACGAAGCTTAACAGTGAGTCTGTCTTTTAATACTTCCCGCTATTCTCTATCTGTTTTTGCAGCTTAACTGTCTCATACACCATATACCATAATGAAACCAAACAAGATATTTGCCAAACCGGGTTTACATCTAATGATGTTAATTATATCTGCACTACCTACATTTGTATCACATCCACAACTTCTATCAAACCATAGAAAGCCAGTTTTTGTACAAGAAATATGTCAACTCGCCCAAGACAAAACCCACCTGTTCTCAGACATCAAGTACAAGTATGCAACTTCGAATCTTGAAAACTCATTGGCCAATTTAGTAAACCATGCATTTAAAACAATGTCATCACCATTGCTAAACCCTAAACCGACAAAAGAGCTACTTCAAACGAATTCATACGAAGAAAATAATAACATTCAATTACATGCCATTCTCAAAATGTTGAAATCTAAAAAAGGCAGGGGAGACCTAAAACCAAACAAGCTAGTATTATACTTACTTCTATTATTAATTGTACGATCAAATGATGTTGAGAGTAACCCTGGACCAAGTAACGACAGCACTAAGTTTTTGTGTGGTACATGTGATAATACAGTCACTTGGGACCACAAAGGTATAGTGTGTGAAACCTGTGACCAGTGGTATCATATGAACTGTCAGAATATTCATAGCAACTCATACGAACTCTTGAATGACAGCATGATAAGTTGGCACTGCTTGATATGTAACAATCCAAACTAAGGCGCATGCACATTTGACCTGCATTCAGTTTTCACAACAAATCCATATGTAAGTTTCTTACACTATGATGACAACATAACATCACCAACTAACTGGGTAAAGCCACCACACCAGTCAACTCCAATCAAAATAAATAAATCAAAATCTAAGAAAAAAACACCACTACGCATAATTAATGTAAACTTCCAATCAGCGAAAAATAAACAACACCTCATACTAAATTTGTTAGATAGCTCCAAACCAGACATCGTAATTGGCACAGAAACCTGGTTAGACCCTGGCATTAAAGACAATGAAGTCTTTCCAGAAAACTACAAAATATTCAGAAGAGACAGAAAAAACAAACAAGGGGGTGGTGTTCTAATAGAAATCAAGAAAGATTTTATAGTGATGAAGTGGAAGAACTCCATCCAGGTGGTGACTGTGAAATCATCTGGGCCAAGATCGAAATTAAAGGTAATAAAACTCTGTACATATCTTCATTCTAAAACCCAAAAACATCAGATGGGAAAAACCTTCAGGGGTTTGATTTATCAGTAAAAAGAGCAACTCAAATTAAAAATGCAGCATTGTTAATTGGAGGTGATTTTAACCTCCCATGTTGGGATTGGAAAAACAAGTACTGAAACCAAATGCAACACATCAAAAAGTACACTATGACTTTGCAAATACACTTGATGACACAGGCCTTACCCAAATGGTAGAACAACCCACAAGAAACGATAACACCTTAGACCTCATGATCACAAACCTTCCAAATCAAATCCAGCGCACTGAAACTATGCCAGGCATCTCAGACCATGACATTGTCTTTGTCGAAATGAATATAACACCATCAAAATTAAAGCAGGTTCCTAGAAATATACTAATATACAGAAAGGCAAACTGGGGAACTATGAAAACTGAAATTGAACAACTATTCGAAAAATTGCTCAACAAATCAGAAACATCTTCAGCTGAAAACCTATGGCTTGAGTTTAAAACCACACTAGACAAACTGGTGAAACAAAATATTCCATGCAAAAACACAGGCACAAAAGCTAAAAAACCGAGGGTAAATTATGAGACCAAAAAACTAATGAAAAAGAGAGACAAACTATACAAAAAAATGAAAAAATCAGGAAATAAACATCTTCGTGATAAATACAAACAAATTAAACACCAAGCACAAAAACAACTGAGACACTCGTACTGGAAATACATAGAAGACATCATCACACCGAGTGAAAATGAACACAACTTTAATAATATGAAAAAATTCTGGTCTTTCATAAAAAGTAAGAAAACTGATTACAATGGCATATCATCACTTAAGCATGAAGGTAAACTGATCACTGACACAAAACAAAAGGCATCCATTCTTAACAACCAATTTAAAACTGTATTCTCAGAGAAAAGTACCATCACTGACAAAGAATTCCAACAAAACAATTTTATGCAAGGCACACAAAGCTTTCCACCTATGAATGACATTCATATTATTACAGAAGGCATCACAAAGCTCCTTCTTAACTTAAACCCATCAAAAGCTGCAGGACCAGACGAAATCAAACCAAGAGTCTTAAAAGAACTTGCACACAGCATCGCACCAATTCTCACACTCATCTTTACTAAATCACTTGATACAGGCACCATCCCTACCGACTGTCGAACTGCACATGTCTCACCTATATACAAAAAAGTCTCAAAATACAGCCCAGAAAATTACCGGCCAATATCTTTAACCTGTATTTGCTGCAAAATCATGGAACATGTTGTTGTAAGCGCTATTATGACCCATGCCGACAAATATAATATTCTGTACCCATTACAACATGGTTTTAGGAAAAACAGATCTTGTGAAACACAACTGCTCGAATTTATTGATGACACCACAAAAAATTTAGAAAACTCTGTTCAAACTGACGTACTTATAACGGATTTCTCGAAGGCCACAAACTCAACCACTATGGAATCCAAGGTAAAACTAACACATGGATACACAACTTTCTCAACAATCGTACTCAGGCAGTAATCCTAGAGTGGGAGACATCAGCCTATGTCCCTGTGGAGTCTGGCATGCCTCAGGGCTCTGTAATAGGCCCAAGCCTATTCTTGTTCTACATTAATGACATTCCAACAGGCCTCACTTCCACTATAAGACTATTTGCAGATGACACCATAGCTTACTTAGCTGTTAAATCGAATAAGGACAGCGAAACATTACAAAATTATCTGAATACACTAGGTAGATGGGAACAACTTTGGAAAATGGAATTCCACCCCAAGAAGTGTAATTTTCTTTCACTAACACGAAGTAAAAAACCAGTAAAATATAAATATACACTGCATGGTCACGAACTCGAACATGTTGATTCCGCTAAATACCTGGGTGTCACAATTCAATCCAACTTAAAATGGGAAAACCACATCAACAACATCACATCAAAAGCAAACAAAACCCTTGGGTTCCTACGTAGAAACATCAGTATTAGTTCCACCAAAGTTAAAGCACAGGCATACAGAACACTAGTAAGACCCTTAGTGGAGTATGCCAGCTGCGTATGGGACCCTTACACCCAGAGTGACATCCAGAAAATAGAAAAAGTACAGCGCAGGGCTGCTAGGTATGTTACCAACCAATACCACAATACATCAAGTGTAAACAGCATGATAGAACACCTAAACTGGCTAACAATGATGTACAAAATAACAAACCAAAAAGTTGCAATAGACAAAACAGAAAGGCTAATAACACCCACCAGACTTACACGAAACATGCACTCCCTCTCCTTCCAACTACCACAAACACGACTGCAACTCCGACAACAATCTTTCTTTCCTAGAACAATAAGAAACTGGAACAGCCTACCACTGGACACTGTCATGAATGATTCACTGGAGTCATTCAAGTCAGCTGTGTCAGCAATAGAACATTGATCACAAGTCTCCTTTTTATAAAAAAATGTTTTAATATATTTTAATATATTTTATTCTTCCTCTCATGCGCTGTGCAAGCATTGGCAGAATCTTCAACTTGCTGATGGCGGCCAATTAAAGTGTAGAAGTAGAAGTGTATAAAGTAGAAGTACCACGTTTTACCATTTAACTTATTTAAACTACGAGACGCTTGCGTGGAACAGTTTAAATATGTTAAATGGTAAAAGGCGTGGTATATATGTTTTGCAATCAACAGAATTCGAAATGGAAGTGACATTATTGTTGTAAGACAATCACGTGCTATACGGTCAGTCTAGAACGATCTATGTTGTTCATTTGGTATTTTGAATGACTGTAAGAGGTGGGGCTTACACTAGAATAACTAAAAGTTAGTTGATTATACCATGGATAAGCCTTGCCTACTTCAAATGTATTTGAATGGGGATTTTTATCAGGTGACATGAACTGTGGTTTAACAAGAAACGTATTAAGTTAAAGAATGATTTTGCACAACACAGATTAATCCATGAAAAGATCAAAGAACAAATGCTCTTACTCTTCTTGATTCAATTAAACGTTGCGTTTAAACGCGGTATCCTTTGCAACTGAAGTGCCTGCTCTAATCGTCGACGATCCAGTTCATCCCACAGATGTTCAATTGAGGTACTATCAATGTATTTATTTATATTATAAAGTATTAAATATATAAATTTCTATTGTAAATTTTATATTTTACGTATGTGGGGGCGAGTCGTTATTGAGTGGGGCGACTCGTTATTAAATGTGAGGCGACTCGTGATGGGTCGACTCGAGAGTGGGGCGAGTCGTTACGATACCACAGGGACAGTCTAAACTAGTTAGTATAGACTGTCCCTGATCAAACCTTGTCATAGCGTCACCTCATCAGAATTTTATTTTACTAATGCAGTCAAGAAAAGAAATAGCGGGGTTTTATACCGATTGTCTGAGTTTAAAAAATACCTATGATTTGCAAGTGAAATTCGACCCTGTTTTTTAGCAATTCGTAATTTATAGTGTGTTCCAGATTTCGACCATAGTCGTTCACGGGTGGTGAACATAAATGATTTCACATGGAAACCTTTAATTAAGTTGAAATTATGATGTTGTATATGTATATATATATATATATATATATTTATATATATTTGAAAATTCATACGTTAGTTGTGCGCAAAAAATGATTTTAAAAATTTTATGGCATGTTGCGTTTCTTTTTTGAGCGAGTATATGTTGTTGATAAAACTGTTTATGAGGTTTGTTTAATTTCCAGTTCTGAGGGATATATTAACGGAACCCACTCAGAAAATTGAGTTTGGTTAATTGAAAGGACATTGTAAATTATTGAATTCCGATTACCCGCTGAAAAAACACATCCTATAAAATTTACAAATATGTTGTCGATCATCTACCATTCTATGAATCTGTTCTTCGATGAAGCATAATTTGCATCTTATGTCTTTAAATAGAAAAATAAGTATGGTTGTAACCTAAGACGGGATTTGGGTTTATCGTGACGCAAGATGGTAGAAAGAGGTTGAAATTTCAGATATCAATCTTGATCTTAAATTGTCCAAAAGTTTTGTAGAATATTTGCTTACATATGTCTATACGAATAAGCAAATTAATATTATTGCTGTACCTCTTTCGCTGCATACAATATTTTAGTCAACCGTATTGACAACACGTTGATAAAGCAAGTAGATCAGCCTGCTATGTATCTTTCCTTGCAATGATTTTTATGTAATTTTTGGAATCCAATACAAGTACGTCTCCAGACTATCTGTCTTAATAAATATTTAGAGAAGTCATTGTTGGCTTTTGGTTAGCCAGGATTTCATGTGTAATCAAGTGTTCCAGACGACTACTTAGTACATATAACTCTGAACACGTAGTGGTGACGGCCATAGAACATTCGTCGTCACGTCAAGAAAAGAAAAGAAATTATTCATTTGTAGGAAAGCCAACATATAGCTCAGAACACGTCGCGCTGACGGCCATAAAATTTAATTGTCATGTCGAGAAAAGGAAAGAAAGCATTCATTTATAGAAAAGTCTACATATAACTCAGAACACGTCGTGATGACGGCCATAGAACATTCATCGTCACGTCAAGAAAAGAAAAGAAATTATTCATTTATAGGAAAGCCAACATATAGCTCAGAACACGTCGCGCTGACGGCCATAAAATTTAATTGTCATGTCGAGAAAAGGAAAGAAATCATTCATGTTTAGGAAAGACTCGGTGACGGCCATAGAACTTCTGAATGGATTATGTACATTCACTTCGAAACAACAAATCTTTGTTTGAGGAGCATATTAGTTTCGCCAGGTATGGAAAATCGGAATATAATGATCGCAAGATCTAGCATAACGTAAGGGGTGAGAAATGTAAACAACATTGACAAGACATCTTTAAGTTGAAATTTAAAGTCTGGACCAAAGTCTTTTTTATCATAAAATACGACTTTTTTGTGTAAATCCCGCAAATATGTGTAATTTTTAACGTTAGATGATTGTTTTTAGAGGAGATGAACTAGATGCAAATATCACAATTAAACAATACATTTAAAAAGTATAATTATTTCAAAATAAACACAAATTGATATGACCACAAGAACAGTGGCAGGAAAATGTAATATTGCAGTAAAATCGCTTCAAGTAACATTGTTTTTGGCGAGACTGACCTATTTAACATTTACAAGCGTTAAAAGCGATGTCATATGCTTTGACAATGAATATAGTAATTATTTTCGCTGTAACTATGTATCTATATACATAAATCGAAGTAAATCATAATATACCGAGTCGTAAAACACCCCAAAACACCCCAAAATACTTGTACAAAATAACCAAGCTATGGACAACATAAAACAGTTATAAACAAAACAGTCAAAGCATAAAACAAACACACAAGAAACACACAGTCCTCAGAACTAAGTGAGGATATCAGGTGCTCTACAAGGGCAAGAATATCCTGCGTCACCAGTGACGTAGTTACTTAAGGTCACACACCGGTGCGAGATCTCGAAGAAGAGGCACCATCTTAAGTTGAAACTACAAAATAAATTTACTTTGTTCCGTCGATCTCCTTGTTGCATTTTACTTTCAAAGAAGAAATGTACGTATTTATTATACAGATGCAGATATAGAAATCAGTTGATCCCCCCCCCCCCAGTGAATTAAACCTTTCCTTTTCAAGATATCCCATCCCCCAAAGTGACTTAAATCGTTCCTTTTCAAGATATTCCCGCCTCCCAAACTGACTAAAACCTTTCCTTTTCAAGATATGCCCACCCCCCCCCCCCCCCAAAATGATTTAAACCGTTCCTTTTCAAGATAAGGTTAATATATGGCCATATAATAAAACATTAAATTCTGGACAATTAAAAAAAACAATTTCGGTGTAGTTGTGCGTGGGATCAAAGAGAAGTTTCAGCATTTGGGTTCACACATGTATCATTACCAGAATACATCGTTTACAAAAGTTAATATACATTTTGATATGCAGTTGTTAAATCTACAAATTATTAAATATGTTTATTAATAGACTCTTAAGTGATGTAGTACATGCAGTCTTGCTTCGTACAAATGCCAACATTTATTCATATGTACAGACAAGGAACATTTAATTCATAGGTGAAATACTGAACTCTTGGCAACTTATCTAAACAAACTTTTAGTAAACCCGAAATTATACAACGGATCTTATACATCTGTTTAAATATATTCCTGATACATTAGCGGATGGTAACACCTGTTCATGTATACTTTTTCAAACATGCAACAGGAAAATTCGTAAACAAATATTTCCACAAAACCCTTTTAAAAGAAAAGACTTGAAAAAAAAAACAAATGTCTTCAAATGTGAAAATTAATACTTGTATGCTACGTTGTAATAATGTACGCTAATCTCTTACGTGTCTGATGTTTATGCAAAAGAAACAGGCTGCATGCAGGAATAGCTGGAATGCCAAATTAAATGCGTACGGCAGGTGGATCAGTCCTTAAGAGATATGTTCTCCACTTGTCCATATCCATATACTGTAAATTAATTGTGAATTGTTTTCTTAACTGTTTGTACGCTTGTATGACGTGAAGTTAGAAATATATAATAAATTAATTATGACTAATTGTTGAAGAAACCATTTACAGTGGTCAACCCTCAAAGATTTGACAGACCGTTTAACCGTTTGACAGAGGTCTAAATTTGTATATTATCGAATTGACGATCAAGAGGAATTCGTATTGAAAATTGAATTAGCCTATACCCAAAATAATCTGTTTCAAAGGCTAAAT